>CANXME010002068.1:5882500-6185000 GCA_948144175.1 Closterium sp. NIES-65
ATCGTTGACTTTAGCGCTGCGCTCCGCGCGAATGGCGACTTCAACTTCTACCCTTGCCTCAAGGACATCCTCCTCAACCGCGGCAAGGGAAAGATGCCTCTCCCTCCCGATCCCCTTGGCGAAGGCGCCACTGCCGCAGAGAAGGCCGTTTTTGACGCTCAGACCACCAAGTACGAGACTGATTTCAGTGTGTGGGAGCAGGCAGATGCAGCAGTTATTAGGGTTTTCATCACCACCGCTCCGGTTGAGCTCGTCAAATCCTACCGCACCTTTCGCTCCGCTCATGCGATTTGGAAGTACCTCCAGGACCGTTTCCATGACAAGACAGCAGTGGGTGTTGCCATCCTCATCCCTCGAATGTTCCAGGTCCGCCTTGAGGAATGCCCTGGCATGGCAGATTACATCTCTGAAATCCGCAACATCCATGAGGAACTCAAGGACATTGGGATCATTTTCCCCGAACAGGCACCTGCAGCTGGCCCACTTGTAGGACTCACCCCGGCCTACAATGTCACCAGCTCCATGCTCAAGCAACTTCCCACCAAGGAACTCACCTTCAAAAAAGTCGCATCGGCTCTCCTTTCCGCCGAAAAGGACCTTGCAGCCCGAGCATCCGTCAATGCTGTGCACTACACCCCTGGAATCCCATTCCGCTCCCAACAAGGACCAAGGCGCAACTCCTTTCCCCCATGCCCTTACATCATTAGGAAAGGCCCAGAAATGCGGAGGCACCAACCACCCTGAGGCAACTTTCTTCAAGAAGCGAGATGATGAGTGGTACGACGTCCATGGTGTCTCCACCAACAAGCGCCCTCCCAACTGGGCCCCACCCCGTCGCGTGAACTATGTCGAGGCAGTGGAGGTGCCTAGTCCCTCAGTTGATAGCACCCCATCGGATATTCGCCTCAACCTGTTGTTCTCAGGTGCTGGTCTTATTAATGAGAAGGGGTCACAGTACATCGGGGTTTCAAACACACAAGGGATCGAGTTCATACTAGACAGTGGTGCCACCCACACAGTGCTCAAAGACCAAACCGCGTTCGTTCCTTACCAGGCTCCCATCCCACTCCTCGGAGCCGACTCTAGCTTCTCCATCCAATGCCATGGGTCCTCCACAGTTCCTTGTCCAGCATTTCCATCGGGCACAGTCACTGGCATCTGTGCCCCCACCCTCCGCCACAACCTCCTGGCACAAAGTGAAATCCAACAAGCAGGAGTGGTCACCATCTTTCCCAATGATGTCGACTACTGTGACCTCTTTGACGCCAAAACCGGCATTCATCTAGCCCGCTTCACTCTCAACTCCAACAACCTATACACGCTCGTAGTACCTCCAATTCAAACGTGCTCCCTCACAAACCTCCCGTTACCTTCCCTTGACTCCTCCACCTGTCACTGCCGCCTCCTTTCCGACAAAACCATGCTCTTTCATCACCGCCTTGGCCACATCAACTTTCGCGCGCTTTCAGACCTTGCCACAAAACAACTCCTCCATGGGCTTCCAACCTCACTTCCCTCTCCTACCTCCACCCTAGGGCTGCCTTGCTTTGACTGTGCACAGAGCAAGCTTCGTGAATAGCCCCATCCCCCCACTGAGTCCATCTCCGCTGCACCTCTCGATCGCGTGCACATGGACCTTTGGGGCCCAGCTCCTGTTCGCTCTCGCGGTGGACACTTTTACTTCCTTGTCATCATTGATGACTATTCCTGCTATGTGTCTGTCCACCTTCTCTCCTCCAAAGCCGAAGCCCCAGGCGTCATCATTGAATGGGCGAAGCGGGCTCACAAACACTTCAAAACCACCATCAAGGTCCTTCACTCTGACGGTGGCGGTGAATTCCGCAACAACACTCTCAAAGCTTACTGCTCCACTGAGGGTATCCGTCAGACTTTCACTCTCCCGGACAGTCCCCAACAGAACGGTATTGCCGAAAGCCGGAACCGTACATTGGTGCAGATTGCTCGCTACCTCCTCACGCACGCCTCCGCCCCTCCCTCTCTCTGGGGGTACGCCATGCTTCATGCTGCCGCCCTCCACAATCTCCATCCCCATCCTCATCACACCCACACCACCCCCGCTGAGCTATGGACGGGTCAAAAGCCATCCGTCCGCCGTTTTCGTGTATGGGGGTGCACTTCCTATGTCCTCCTCAACTCCCAAGCCCGTCGTGCGGCTGGCGGCAAACTTGCTCCCAAAACGATCACGTGCGTATACCTCGGGCACAACTTAGATTCGCCATACTATCTCTTCCTCCATCCTTCCACCAACAAGCTCTATCGCAGCCGGGACGTTTACTTTGATGAGTCCCACCCATTCTACCCCTCCTCCAAGGCTTCCCTCTCTCCTCCGCCTCCCTCTCTTACTTGGGCTGACTTTGACAGTCTCCGTCTTCCCGACACTCCATCTCCTCCTCTTCCCGCTCCCTCCACCATTTCTGATCCCCCATCACCCGCTTCCCCCTCCAGTACCATACAGTCTCCCTCGCTCCCTCCCTCCTCCGCTACCCTTCCTCCATCTCCTCTCGCACCTCCTCCTACCGAGCCCGTTCCTCTCAAAACCTGCCAACGCCGTCACCCAGCTCCTCCTCCTCCTGCTCCCACCCCTGATCCCGATCCTGTCTCCACTCTCCCTCCCACTCCCACCTCCCCTTCCGCTGTGCCTACTCCGGCCCCGCCTCCCTCACCCATCGCTTCTCGCACCCGCTCTCGCACACCTCCACAACCGTTCTCCCTTTCCGTTCGCGTCTCTCTCAATCCTCCTCCTGTCGGGGGTGATTATTCTCTCATGCCATCCCTCCTTGAAGACAGACATGAGGAGTTGATTGATATCGACTCAGCCATCCACGCACTCTGCTTCCTCTTTCCAGACATCGCAGACTCTCCCACCCTCAAATTCTCCGACAACCCCTCCATCCCCACACCTCTCACCTATGCTGAAGCAGTCTCTGGTCCTCACGCCGCTCAGTGGTTGGGGGCCATTGTCGCAGAATGTGAGGCCTTCATTCACACAGGAACTTTCACAGACGTCTCTCCTCCCTCCGGCGTCAACATTGTGAAGGGAAAATGGGTCTTTCGGGTGAAACAACTTCCAGGCGAATTTCCTGTCTTCAAAGCCTGATACTGTGCCAAGGGATTTACCCAAAAGCGTGGACTGGACTTCTTTGAGACATTCTCTCCCACCGCCAAACCTCCCACACTGCGCACCCTTCTCGATGTCGCTGCTCGAGATGACATGGAGGTTGACTGCATGGATGTGTCTTCTGCGTTCCTGCAACGGATCCTTCGAGAGGAAATCTATATGGAGCGGCCCGAAGGATTTCCAGCTCCTTTTCTCCAGGCACTGTATGGAAGTTGAATCGGCCAGTGTATGGCCTCAAGCAAGCTCCCCGGGAATGGCACAACAAGCTAAAGAGCACCTTAGGGTCCCTCGACTTTCACCCATCCACCTCTGACCCCAGCCTCTTCATCCGAGCAACACCCTCCCGGTTCTTCATCCTCGTTTATGTCGATGACATGATCCTTGTCACCAAGGATCAGACTGAGCTGGCAGCAGTCAAAACTGCACTTGGTGAGAAGCTGGCCATGAAGGACCTTGGGAAGCTGACGAACTATTTGGGAATGGAAATCACACGTGATCGCACAGCCCGCACCATCACCCTTTCGCAGAAGTTTTACATCAACAACGTTCTGACAAGGTTCCAGATGCAGGAAGCAGCATCAATGCCCACCCCACTCTCTCTGCAGCACCAACTCACTGCACCCTCCGTTCCCTCACCTGAGCCCTGTGACGAGCCTTACCCCGAGCTCGTGGGATCCCTCATGTACGCGATGATGTGCACTCGACCAGACTTAGCCTATCTAGTCAGTGTACTGTCCCGCTACGTTGCACCTGGTCACTTCACTCGCCACCACTGGTCTGCCGCCAAGCGGGTTCTTCGCTATCTCAAAGGCACACAGGATTATGTGCTCACACTTGGCGGCACTTCCCCGGTTCGCCTTGAGGGGTACAGTGACTCATCCTATGCTGATGACCAGAGTGATCGGCGCTCGTCCCAAGGATATTGCTTTACCCTTGGCAGTGGGGTTGTAAGTTGGCGCTCCACTCGGTCGTCCTCCGTCTCACTGTCGACCTGTGAGGCACAGCTGTATGCCGAGACCATGGCTGCACAGGAGGCTCGTTGGCTCTCCTTCCTGCTGACAGAACTGGGGTATCCCCAACCAACCCCAACGCTTTGGTGTGACAACGAGAGCACCATTCATCTCACCAAAGACCCCGTTTTCCATGGCCGCACCAAGCACATTGAAATCCGTCACTACTTTCTTCGTGCGCTGGTGCAGCGCGAGCAGCTGAAGGCTGAACACATTGCCTCCGACTGCAACCTTGCTGACTTGTTTACCAAGTCGGTTGTTCGCGAGGATCATTACCGCCTCCTCTCGGCCATGGGTGTTGGGCCTCCTTGTGGCTGATGTGTTGCAGCCTAGGGGGTGTGTTAGAATTAGGCTATCAACACTTTGTGTACTATATTCTATATCGCGTAGGTTATTTGCAGGTTGGGTGTAGTTTGTGATCCCAACCCTATCTGGTTGGGATTCCCTCGTAATCCTGCAAATCTGCCAACTCACCAATTGGAGATTTGCTAGGATTCCCATCCCATCTTTTCCCTCGCCTTGCCCATCCCAACCTCGTTTGTACTTAAGGCCTAGTGCCTTCTTTCCTAATCAATCAGTTCAGTTCCAATTCTATCAGGAGGGAGGGAGGGAGGGATGTATGAGATAGGCAGACAAGGTTGCAGGCATATGAGGCACATGAGGAGGATGGAATAAGATCATATGCCTCTGACTGACCCTGTCAACTGTATGCAACGTTTCAGTGCAGAGGCAAGAACGCAAACAGCAGCTTTTACATTGACTTTTCACTTGCTCCCTCCCTCAAACTCATATCCCACCTGCCTCTCCCACATCCCAACCAACCCCCTTCAACCCTTCCAAACCTCTTAACTCCTTCCCCATCCACCATCACCCTTGCGCTCCTCTTTTAAACCCCAGCTCCATCCGTTCCTCTCTCTCCCATCAGCATTCGTCCCTGCCATGCCTTCAAATTACGTGCACACACGCCTACCTCACGTGCACACACGCCCACCTCACGTGCACACACACCCACCTCACATGCCATGCCGTGCTGTGCTCGCCATTCACCAGCACCAGCGCCCGGGTCACCAGATCTACCTCCTCCTGTCCCTCCTCATCCTCCTCCTCTCCCTCCTCATCCTTCTCACCCCCCTTCTCCTCCTCCTTTTCTCCTCCTCCTCCGGCTTTTTCCGCCTGACCGGCCCCTTCCCCTCTCATTCCCTGCAGCCGTGCCGAAGCAGCAGCGAATAGCGGGGGGACAGCTGGCATGGCGATGGCGAGCTTGTGGTCTTGGAGGTAGAAGGAGGAGGAGGAGGAGGAGGAGGAGGAGGAGGAGGAGGAGGAGGAGGAGGAGGAGGAGGAGGAGGAGGAGGAGGAGGAGGAGGAGGAGGAGGAGGAAGAGGAAGAACCTACGGGACGTGACAACTTCTCCCCACCGTCCACCTTATTCTCCGTCAGGTTGACTGGCTTTTTTTCACTGCTGGACGGTTCTGGCAAGGCAGGCAGGATGGCGTATTCGTCTCTGGCAGGAGAAGGGAAGAGCAGGGAGGTTTGAGTGGGGATTCAGGGAGATGGGAGGTGGATATGTGAGGGGATGAGAGAGTAAAGATGCAAGGAGGAGCGGCAGGATGTAGAACTGGAAGGAATAGGAAAAGGAGGGGGAAATATGGTGACTTGTACACTTGTGGGGAGGGTGCGGAAGAAAAGCAGCTCTATCTACTGGCAGCAGGCACTCAAGAGGAGGTGAGGAGCAATCTCGTCCCTTAGCCGTGAATTCTGCGGTTCATTCTTAGTCCGTGAACTTGCGAGAACGCGCGTGCATCAGCTATTCTGCTCGTCCGCCTGTTAGTCAATCCGTCCATCCGACAGACGGTCCGTTAATCCCAGAGTGAGACCAATGAGCGACTATAAGCGACGATCTACAATCAAAGAGGCACGGTCGTCGCACATGTGGGGGTCGGATCGGAGCACAGAGTGCAGTTCCAGCAGAATGGTTTTGAGACTTCCCAAAACCAACCTTCGACAAAAACGAGAGCCGCACATGTGTGGGTCGGATAGGAGCACAGATTGCAGTTCCTGCAGAAGCGCGGCTCCCTCGGCCACCAGTTTCGCATTGCGGGTGCTAACGAGCGAATCAGCACGCGCGGAGGCATCCGCGGCTTGGGATGACTCGGCTTCCGTTATGCGCGACGGGTCCTGCGCTGTTGCTGCCATTTGCTGCGCCTGCTTTTCGAGCGAAGACCAGCGGAAAGGTGCGCACAGTGGACTCCTGACACGAACTCTAATTTAAGAATCGGGACAAAGGGCTACCAGTAGGACTGTCGGAAAAGTTGAAATTCGTGGTAAATAGAAGCATCCCCGCTACACGAGTTTCTTCGAATTGTCAGTGCAGGTATACAGTTCGTTACAGATGGCGACCTTATGTAATCAGGTGTAACATATTCTAGAGTGCACTGTTTCGCGCTTTTCACACGAACCAACGGCTTTGTGCTCTCGTGCCAACGTGCATCCCCCCAATTCCCAAATCCCAAATTCGAAAAAGGCAATCCCAATTCCCAAATCCTTCGCCCTACTGATATATTGGCGCTGTTCTGCAGGCGTTAAATTGCCAGAAACTGGGTCCGCAGAAACTTTCCCGATAATTGGGCGATCGCCTATCAAGGTTTGGTGATAAGCACGGCCCTGCCAGACCTGCTCGCGCCAAATTTAACGCCTGCAGCCTGCAGAACGCCAGTTTTGGGGCACACAAATTTAACGTGGTGAAGGCTCCAAGATGTTGCGTCTCCAGGCAAATGTCCGCACAACTTGTGCACCCCCAATTCTGCCTCGAGAGGTAGCATCAGCCAGCGCACAAGTTATGCGGGGCAGCAATTTGAGAGATTTGTTAGTTGAGCGCCATTGCCGACGTCCCAAGTTCTCTCAGGCTTTCTCTCAACTCAACTTCCCATGATGCATGTGCATGGCAATTGCGAGCAGCACACTTGTAAGCAAGTGGAGTCCGCACGGCACGGCGCGTGGACGGGCTTAGCTGGGGGTGACTGCGACCTCTATTCACCTTACCCCACCGAACCTTGCCTCAACGGGCTTTGCTGGATGGAACTCACCAGAAATATCTGCCTCACCTTCGCCTCTATCGAAGCTCTGAGAGCCCTGGCATCCCACATCTCACGTGGCGGTAGCAGTCGGACGCGCGGCGACAGAGCTAGCCTAGTCACGTGCAGCCCGCTGCCTTTCTAGCGCCACGCGGATGAACGAGAATCTTCCTGCTCCCTGTCACCTCGTCAACCTTGCATCGATTAGAGGCCCACTCCCATCGGATGCCACGCGTCTCTCTTTAGCGACTTGGATGATCGAATGCAAACGCTTAGAAGCAGCAACCTTACCAGCTCTCTCCCGCACCAACGAGCCCTCGCTTGCATTTCGACCATCCGCCGTGGTGCATCCACCATGTGCATCCACTCCATCCGTCCGTCCTTTCTCCCTCCTCCCTCCCCTGCGGTAACCATCATCCGCCGTCTGCATATGGCGATGCGCGCATGCAACAACATTCAATGTGCCTCCAAGCTTATTGACCGACCATAATCTTCACCCTCATCCCGCATCGCGCGTCCCGCATCGCGCGACTCCAGCCTTCGCAACTTTCATATAATGCTCCCCACCTCCACCATCATTCCATCCCGTGACGTTCTCTCTCTTCCACGTCTGTTCTTGCTTTCCACTCAGCTCTCTCTCTCCGATTCTGTTGACACCTTCGCGTTCGCACCACTCCGATCATCCCCATGGCGACCCCGTCCCCGCTCAAGTCTGTGACGGCGCACTCGTGGGAGACGGAACCCGAGGGCGCGCTGGAGGGAATTGTGCTCGAGGACGATGCGATCTTCGACCCCGTGAAGGCCGTTAAGAGCAAGGTTTCGAAGCTCGTGCCGGAGGAAGGAGCGCACAAGCCCACGCACTGCCTTGCGCGCCTGCGCTTCCACCCCAACACGGAGAAGCAGCTCAACAACATGATCAAGTATGGCTTCCATGCCGGGATCTAGGCTGCTCTTTTTTTTGCTGTAATTGTGAAGTATTTTCATGTTGTAACCGTTGAGTCGGGTCTGTCTTTCTCCTGTCTCCAAACCTTCGTCTCGTTTTATCTGCTGATTAATTTTGTCTTCCTTTGTCGTGGTGGTTGTGCTGACAATCGCCTGTTGTCGGATTCTTTCCGTGATGGCCAGTGTGGAGTACGCCATGTCCTACACCTTCCACAGCATGAGCAACTACTACGCCCGTGACTGCGTGGGTCTTCCAGGGCTTGCAACGTAAGATATATCCCGCATAAGTGTGCTTTTCGCTGCTGTTTACAGAATCATGATTTCTCTACGGTCTCATCTTTGCATGATGTGGCTTGACCTGATGTGCCTGTTTTGACTGTCAATCTGCAGACTTTTCATGAAGCGCAGCAATGAGACCAGGAAGAACGCTATTGAACTTGGCGCCTATGTCGTAAGTTCCTTTCAGCATCTCGTTCGCTTCTCCTGGGCCTCCATAGAACCTGCTCCTCACCCCAATTCCGATTCTCCTCGACAATGGCATGTGCATGTTGATTCTGCAGTCGAAGCGTGGCGGGTGTGTGGTGTTGAAGCCCATTGCTGCTCCTGAGGGCGAGTATGGTGATCCTCAGAAGGGAGATGCTCTCAGCGGTACGTCTGAAGCAGCAATGTGGATCAAATACCTTCATAAATAACGACGACGGTACACATCTGCACCATAACTTGGTCTGGGTGTTTATACGCAGGCATGGAGCTGACCCTCGCCATGGAGAAGGCAGAGACTGATAAGTTCCTTTCACTGAACAAGGTACAGTGAAGTCCCATCCTTGTGCAGTTAAGCTTCTCTGATCTCTTGAGGGGATGTTGCTCTTTAGTCGAATTTATGTTCATTCTTTGAAATCGCTGTGTTCATTCTTCAGGCTGCGGAAGATGTGGTGGATGAGCAGCTTTCGGACTTTCTCACCGACAACTTCATTGACAAGCAGGTATGTGAGAGTTGCTGAGATGTGAAACTGCGTGAGTAAGCAGCTTCAAAGACATGCTGTACTTGATCTGCTCTGTTACTTACATCATGCCCCTCCTTCCCAGGTGGATCTTCTCAAGCTCCATGCGATCTATGTGTCGCAGCTGCGCCGCGTGCGCACTGGCCATGGTGAGTGTATAGAGCATGATGGATGCAATGTCAAATGATTGCTTTGTGCATGGCGTATTATTTGGTATGGGTATATTGAGAAATTTGGCATTGATGTTTTTTTTTTGCTTCTTCCTTCAGGCCAGTGGCATTGGGACAAGTCGCTTGCCGAGGAGCTTGGGACCAAGGCCATGTAAATCAGCATAAGAAATGCAAATCGGCCAGGATGGCCGGGAGCAATGACGGATGTGGGGTTGTGGATTGTGGATTGTGCCATTGTACATAGTGTACCGTATGCAATATATCAACAGTGTCAGAAGTTTCAAATGTAGCCGGTTGTTACGGGTGCAATGAATCGAAGTAGCGAGAATTGCACTAAGGTGTCAAACGAGTACAAAGATGTGAGCGAAGGCATGAGGGAACAGTTATACGCGAGACATGCAAACGGTAACGCGGTGCGTGCGAGCTAGCTAGTGCTATGCTGGCAGCGAGGCTCGGGCTAGTCCCGAAGCGTACGCCGACACGGCCGGGTCAGCAGTGAGAGGTTTGGCAAAACAGTGAGCGCGAAGTTGGCGAAGTTGCTGTACGCGATGTAGTCGGGCTCCGTAAGGAATGCCGAGAAAAATCCTTACACCGGTACATGTTCTATGGGAGTCTATGCAGAATGTCGAAGAGCACTTCCCTTTCACGGTTTTTCCTCATTTCTAAGCTGTTATGGCTGCCATGGTTGGTGCCTTAGCGCCGAGCTCTGTGCGCGCTACGGCTCCAAACGCATGGCAATCACGGGATAATTCTCGCTGTTCCCTCGCATTCTCTTCCTGCTCCGCTGCGCTTCCTATGAATTTGGGAATTAAGGTGGCTTTGACTGGGGAATGCTCCTATAGTTCCCTCTCCGCCAGACGAAGCCTGTTTCGGCGAAACGCTGACACTTTTCTGTTACTTTCGAGTGTTGTTTCGCGAGGAATGACGTCACCTTCTCGCGAAGGAGGTCTGTTAGTCCGTGGCGATGGTGATCCCGTACGGGAGTGGATTCTTAGCGAGACGGGGGGCAAGGCGAGCACAATAACGCGGATATCCCCTGTCTTCGGCGGGTGCATCAATAACGCGTCTAGATACGAAACGGATGTCGGTTCCTTTTTCGT
The DNA here is from genome assembly GCA_948144175.1 of Closterium sp. NIES-65. Classification (NCBI taxonomy): domain Eukaryota; kingdom Viridiplantae; phylum Streptophyta; class Zygnematophyceae; order Desmidiales; family Closteriaceae; genus Closterium; species Closterium sp. NIES-65. The sequence goes on from CANXME010002068.1 coordinate 5,892,934, forward strand.
GAAAACGAACAGGTGAGGGACATGTTGGAGAGAGTTGACTTAAGTAGGACAGGAGCGCAGCAGCGGAAGGAGAGTGAGCTGGGAAGCCTTGAAGGGGAATCATGGGTGGAATGGCGAGGGAAAAAGTGGATTCGCTGCATTGTCGTTATTGGTGCGCGTTTCTGAGTGTTCCCGGTTCGCTTCCCCTCTCCCCCTTCCCCCTCCCCTTTCCCTTCCCCCTACCCACTTCCCCTTCCCCCTTCCCCTCAGCTCCGCGGGCCCGGCAATGTTTGAGGCGGAGGTGGCGGGGCTGCAGGCCATGGTCGAGGCGGGGGCTATCCGCGTGCCACGCCCCTTCACTGCAGGCGCCATGCCGCGCCGCGGGTCGTATGTCGTCATGGAGTTCATTGAATTCGGCCACCTCAAGACGCAGGTGGGGAACGGTGGGGGGGTGGGGGTGAGGAGGGGAGGGATGGGCGCGGGATGGTGGCGCCAGAGTCGTACGCGGTCATGGAGTTTATTGAATACGGCCAGCTTAAAACGCGGGTGGGGATTGGTGGAGGGAAGGGGGAAGAGGGGGGAAGGGGGGAAGGGGGGAAGGAGTTGAAAGGGGACAAGGAGGTGCGGAACAGTGGAGGAAGCAGGGAAAACGGGGTAAGGTGGGAAGGGGGGAAAGGGGGGAAAGGGGGAGGGGCAGGTGGGCCAGGGTTATACGTGGTCATGGAGTTCATTGAATCCGGGCAGTTCAAAACGCAGGTATGGACCAATGGGAGGAACGGTAGTTGGGCTGGGAGAAGGTGGGGAAAGGATTGGGCCGGTTGGGGCGCCAGGACTGTACGTAATCATGACATTTTTTGAACATGGACAGTTGAGAATGTAGATTCAAGGAGGTGGGGAGAGTAGGTTATGGTGGGAAGGGGCTTTGGCTCCGGAGTTGTAAATCAAAATAGAAAGTGTTAAAAATCTGGACAGGTATAAGCCTACACGTGGGGTGGTAGGAATGCTGTGGGCCCATGGGGTTGAATTGTATGGTGATTGACTGGAGGTGCATGGGAAAGAGGGAAGAGGCAGGAAAGTGGGATTCACGGGAAAGAAGGGGTTTGTGGTATGGTATGGTATGGATGCTTGAAGGATAGTAGCAGGTGGACTCAAACGAGCAACTTACAAGGCAGCAGCTCGCCTTGCTCTTCCTTCTTTTCTTGTTCATTGTTCAGATTCTCATGGTTGAATCACACCCTCTTATAAAGCATCTATCTCCATTTCCTCTCTTTGATCTGTCTCAGGCAGAGTTAGGGCGGCAACTAGCCCTCATGCACCTGCAGGGGATGTCTCCTAATGGGCAGTTTGGATTTCATTGCGATAACACCATTGGCAGGTGGACTCAGCCACACATACACCACACCCGGTGTAAAATCAGTCCTTTCATTTTTCCTGTCAGTCCTCGATTTTTCTAAAAAAAGTTTTGCTACCTACCATCTACCACTATTGCCCACTGCTACAGCCCGCTGCCACTGCTGCCTAATGCTGTTTCTGCCTGCGTCTGCTGCTGCCTCCTGCCGCGCCATGCAGCACGCCCCAGCCCAACAAGTGGGAGAGTGACTGGGTGACATTCTTCAGAGAGCATCGGCTGGGTCACCAGCTGAAGCTGATCCGCAAGCAGTTTGCAGATAATGCTCTCGTCGCCAGTGGTGAGGCAGGATGGTGTGTGTGTGTGGTGTGTTGCATGATTCATGGTGCATGACGCATGGTGGATGGAGCATGACGCATGGTGGATGGTGCATGATGCATGGTGGATGGTGCATGATGCATGGTGGATGGTGCATGATGCATGGTAGATGACGTGTTTCACCTGGCATGCCATGCATGGCACATGTGCAAGAATGGCCATGGGCTGCACGCAACGTGATCAATTTCTCAAACCACACACACTGCCATGCTCTTCAGTAGGTACTGCTCAATTCGTTTGCTACTCAACTGTCCTACCTTGTTTCTCATTCAGGGGAGAAACTGCTGGAGATACTGCTCAATTCGTTTGCTACTCAACTGTCCTACCTTGTTTCTCATTCAGGGGAGAAACTGCTGGAGAAGCTTCCTGAGTTGCTTGGTGGTGTGGAGGTGAAGCCAAGCCTCTTGCATGGGGACCTGTGGAGCGGAAACATCGCTGCGGATAAGGAAGGCAATCCAGTCATCCTCGACCCTGCTACATACTGTGAGACGCAACTTGTAGGAATCATGACAGCCATTGTGCACTAGGCATTGTAGTATCTAAGTTTGTGAAGCCAGTTTTGGGATTAATTCCAATCTCATACTTAACCTTTCCTGGCTGTACCTATGTGCAGATGGGCATAGTGAAGCTGAATTCGGAATGTCGTGGTGTGCCAGTTTTGGCGGTTCGTTCTGGTCAGCGTATTTTGAGGTACGTTGTTTGCCACCTGTTCTCCTTGCGAAGTTCACACCCCCGGGTCGTTTTGCATTCCCGTGGCAGTTTACTCTATTTTGACTTCCGTATGTACTGCTAGTGTATGCTAATTCAATAAAACGATTGTTATCTTTTCAGGTTCTTCCTAAGCAGCCTGGCTTTGAAGAAAGGGTGGAGATTTACAAGCTGTACCACTACCTCAATCATTATAACCTCTTTGGATCATCCTATCGTTCGTCCTGCACGTCTATCATCAATCGGTTTGTCTGATGTGGATAATGGTTGATGGTACACTGGTGTGGAACCGTACCAAACACACAACAGTCAGTACCAGGCCATGTTTACCACATACAGTATTCATAACAATTCATGTCTGGACAAATCTTATTTCTGGTGTAGAAAGAAGGGTTTAAAACATTTTTGAGTGAAGCCTGAGACCTAAGTCCCATGTACTACTCAGTCTTAGCTTGGTCTGAGCACTGTTACTACGTTACTCATGCTTGATTACTTGGGCACAACAATACAATTTATACCAAAATGATAATACATAATAACTCTGAACGAACGAAATGCATCATAGACACGACCTAGCAGGTGACCTAATCCGCTGTACATATCAACTCAAGCCACCAAAAAACTCATGTACAGATCTGGAAGACAGCTTGCGAGGGATCTCACACCCCACCACCTGGTAGTTTGCTTGTTCCTCTCGCGGGTCTTCATATGAATCAGACAAGTCTTGAGAGTAACGGACAATGTCCGTCCACGGCTTTAATAGGAGAAAAAAATCCTTCGATTCGAGTCTTGGGAGCAACTGATGCTGAGACTTTACAAGAGTCCGCTCGAACAGACTCGGAAGTTAATGGTAGGCCATGGACCTGTAAAACAGGTGGCCTCCGGAAATTACAGTCCTTGACTATAGGATTGGAAGCTCTCGCTGGAGGGGAAAAAACAGGGAGCTTGTCCGAGGCAAAATCCTTCCCTTCCTGAAGAAAACGGGAGTGGGAGCTTGTTAAAAATGTGGCAGGAGAGGTGGACACATATACTAAGACAAAGGTAGGGAAGTTATGTACCCGAAAAAACAAAATCTCCATGAGTTCCTTTCCAACGTCAGGATCCGCCTTCGAAGGACCGCATCCACTGCAAGAAGGCAAGAGAAATTGGTGTGACATGAGTTGTGGGCATCATGCAGAAGTAACCAACCATTCTGCACTATTTACATTCACAAACCTAAGGGGTCTTCGAGGCTTCGCATCGGAAACACTGAGCACTGGAACACGAATCTGCCTTGGACATGGATACAACAACGCTGAAGACTGAGGGGAGACAGGATTGACTGGCCTGGGCCTCCTTCGTTCCAAAGTATCTACTTTCGTGTCGGGCATATTCAACAAAATGGTATGACTACACATTCCACAATACTTAACTGCCAACAAGCTAGTCTAAGCAGGCAAGAGCACTGTCGCATACCGACAGCTACGAGGGACTAATAAGACACCATGACTAGAGTAAAATCAATTAGTGGCTGATTTTGTGGTGAGCAAGAACATGAAATGGATGAAACCCTCATCTGATGTAGCAACTCCTTGTCTCTTCCAGCAAATTTCCGTTGCTAGGCCCAGACAGGCAAAGCCGGGTGAAGCCAGACGGAACTCCCTTCACTTTTCACACTCCCAGAACCGTTTGTTGCGTTGGAGCGTTTTGTGATTGGCGCATACATCACCTACTAGAAAAACACGGGCCGGAAATTTTTGTTTCCCGCACGCCTCACCCCCAAGGCAGCGACACGCTAGACGGTCAGAATTTTTGAAGCGCCACGTTATCCAGCCGATGTTACGGGATGGGAGGCCATGCTTTCGCTGGGCACCTCGTTTAAAAATCTCTTTTGGCGGCGGAACCTCCTATCAGGATCCAGCACGGCCATCATGGTTGCAGAAAGTGGCAGTTCCGAGTACGAAGGGTCAGGGCACAACCAACGCTTTGGCGCCAACCTGGCAAGATCTGGACACACGAACAACATTCATGCTCCTTCCAGAAATGTCGTTCAACGTCCCGAGAAAAAAAGAATCTGCCCAACGTAACGGAACGTCCGTCGTGCTCAACCTTCAAGCCATTTGAAAGGGGCACAAATATGCAAACATAGTAGTGGTGAGCAAACGAACCGCTGAATACCATACTAAACCGTTCTGAAGCTACTTCTAAAGGCTCTAAAACACGATTAGCGAACTGATTCCACACACTATTTGCCCGGAAACCTTCGAAAAATGCAGGTGTACCTGCAGCATGAAGAGGCACACATGAACTTCGTTGTGATCAAAACGGGGTATTGATAAAACAACCTGAATGTGTATTCTTTCCCAGAGGATACAAACTTATTCTCATTGGCCTTAACTGCATGAAGGAATTGGGCGTTTGTAATTATATGTTTTTAGATAGAGTTCATTGCAATTTATATACCCTGAATATTTTAATCCTAGCAATAAGAATCAACATTTTCTTTCACATGTACACTTACTTTGTACTCATGAGCCAGATGTGGGAAACATTTATTATTCATGGTATCATTAATTGTTTTCCACCTAAATCAAGTCCTCTGAAACTGAAGCTCTCTTTGGGTTGTAATAGGATATACGTTTAGTTAAGTATTTAATAGAGATGAAACTGTAGTGTCTCCCTTGGATATATATTTCTCTAATCGAGGGGCTGCTTTCCCAAGAGTGGCATTGTGGATGGTGCGTCATGTGTTGGCAAGATGATTGGTGCCGAAACACAGCTGACACCCACATTGCAGTTGAATGTGAGTGGGGCGTGGCATGAATGAAGATCTTCGATACCTGACCAATCACACAAAGCTGCTTATTGTTTCGCATGGGTATGATCGTGTATTACTTGCTTCGCGCCCACCTCAAACGTGTCTCTGGCTAAAAGTGATCTGGCAGCTGTGTGAGAGACATCGAGCTTGCGTCAGCCAACGGAACGAGGGGCTGGCGCTGACTCATGCAGTTCCTTAAGCCGTCCAATGAGAAGGACTTTCTAATAACATGAGAGATAAAGGACTGCTTTCTGCCCGTGTTATTTGTAAAGGGTTCTGGATTAGCAAAATGTGTGCGTCAAGCTAAAAACAACAATACATGAAGTCCACACTAAGGGAATTCAGTCATTTGTCTTGATTTGTTTCAGATTTTTTTTGCCATTAACATTTTGCGTGTCAGCCCGTACTTGTCACCCGTGCCGCGGGCGTCGTCCTCGATTCTCCTTTGCTGACCTGCATGACGCGGTTTATCAAGCCCTTTCTCTCCCCCTTCGCTTGCAACTTCACATCACGTTCATTCAACCTCCTTCCATTCCCCCAACGAACCAACCAATCCTCCGTCGTGCAGCTCGAAACCTCCGCCTCCACCCGTCTTTTCAGTGTCCATTACCATCTATTTCGAAACCCTACCCGCTTAGAGATCGCTCCACCCAAGTAGTTAGCGAGGTCGGGGATCGAGCTGCAGCTGCGTGTCTCCCGCTAACCCTACCGTCGTCGTACAATCAATTCTCAGCCGTTCTTATTTGTGGGAGGCTCGCTCAGCCTTGGCGATATACCCATTTCCTCGCCTTGTGATTCATCTCCATCGCCATGGCTGCCGCGTGGGGTGTTCAGGTTGGAACCATGACGTCCATTCCTTCTACCTCGATTTCTCAGTCTCGTCGCGATGTATTTTCCGGACCTTCAAGTCTGTCATCCAGCAAGTCTATGCCAATCTCAACCTCTCCAATTTCAATCAGAGCTCACCTGCCATCGGCGCACGGCTTGCTTCGCGGGTCGTTTGCGGGTCCCACGACCTGCCGCAACACCATATCATGGCAATTGGGAGTAACAACACCTCTAGGGCGTACCAGCAACACGACGCGGCGGGTTTTCTCGGTTCGAGCGGCGTCCTCAGGCGCCGCCACCGAAGAGCCTCACACTCGCTCCTCTTCCGCTGCTATGGAACGGACCGCCAACTCACTCTACGATCTTCTCGGCCTTTCTCGTCGCGACGCGTCCCTGGAGGAAATCAAAGGCGCGTACAGGATGCTAGCGCGGCGGTACCACCCGGACGTCCGTCCCGAGGGCCTTACCCTCGAAGAGTGCACACAGAGGTTTATCGAGGTGCAGGAGGCGTATGAGGTCCTCTCCGACCCGCAGCGCCGTGCTATGTACGACTTCGAGATGCTGCATCCGGCTTCCGCTAAGGCCGGCGCGCATCCGTGGAGAAGGGAGGCCGGCTGGCGACGAGGCGTGGCGCGTCCCTGGTCCACGGTGGACTCTCCGTGGCAGTCGCCTGAAGAGGAGGAGCAGATGCGCACGGCGTGGCGCGCGCAGTGGGGGAGTCAGCTGTCGGGCCTGAAGCAGCGGGCTCGGGCGCAGTCGAAACCTGGTTCGTGGGCTGCGCGCATGCGGCAGGAGCATGGAGGCGAATCCGCGTAAGCGGGATGTCTGATTCTTGTATATTTTTTCTCGTCGAGAGCGGGAATCGGTCGGCTGGCCAATCTTTTAGTGACTGACAACCAAGTGTTGCGGAACTTGTAGAAGCCCAATGGCTTCTAGCAGGCAGAGGTTGACTCTGGCAGCGAGGGAGAACTCTTGTCACATACTAGTGCTCCCCTTACTCCCACACGATAGCATCCGTTTGGTTTGACTGCCAAGTCCCCGGTTAGGTTCTAGGCAGGGCACGTGTACGTGGCTTGCGTTGTGTTTAGCTGGCTGGTTTGAGGGTGCTTGTTAGGTGAGTTGGCTTGGCTGTTTAGCTTGTGCATAGAAATCCTGTCAATTCTTATTGTAAATGCCCATGCAAAAAGCACTTTGCAGCTTATCTTCACATCCTACCACTATTCCTTCAATGCTTGCACACAGTCCAGATAGCCAATTTTGCACGGATCTAGCACAAGTGATTCTCCACCGCACCAAAATCCCGCTACGGTAATTGCATCCACAACCAACTTCCCCCCCATGGGTCTCAGGGTCTCTGCCAGAGGTGACGCATCCTTTTGTGCTGGCTAACGCACGTTAGGATACAGTATCTATCTCCGTATTGGATGTACATTCTCAAATCGACATCCTCGTTACAATTCTCTTGTGTTCACTCAAACATCAGGGTCGGGACCAGGCCTGTCGATTCAAGGGCATACCGTATGCCCTTAATGCCCTGAACATTCCGGGCTACTTTCGCTCCAGCTCGACTGCCAAAAGTGTTAGATTCGTACTGCACCCGTGCCACTAAGTGCCGTGCTCGACCCTTCCCCGGATGCGTTAAGGGCCCAAACCAGGCCTTCCCCTGTCTCGAAGTTTTGGTTTCTGGTTGTAGGACCCACCACCCCCCCAAATTCTGCCTGACCCCACCCCCTTTCTCCTTAGGTTGCACGAGAGGAGTGAATTTTTCCCTTAGCGTTTTCTAGCCAATCCTGTGTTGGTAAAGCGTCTACGGTAAGTCAGCTTGGAGCACCCGAATTGTCCCTTATTGTCTAAGTGTCCCCCCCCCCCCCCTTCCTCCTTGGGTTGCACGAGAGGAGTGGATTTTCCCTTAGCGTTTTCTAAGCCAGCTTGGAGCACCCGAATTTCCCCTTAGCGTCTGAGTGTCCCCCCCCCGCCCCCCCCCCCTTTCTCCTGAGGTTGCACGAGAGGAGTGGATTTTTCCCTTAGCGTTTTCTAGCCATCCCGTGTTTGAAAGTCAGCTTTAGAGCACCCAAATTTTCCTTAGCGTCTAAGTGCAAACTCTTTACAGGCCCGGATTTGAAGTTTTCACTTTGGGGTGCGCCCGTGACCGTTAAGGGCGCCCAAACGCTCAGCTACACCAAAAACAGGGTCAGATGGGGAGGAGCTGGGGAGCGCAAGTATGGGTCCCAGGAACTTCGACAGGCCTAGTCGGGACATCACAATTCGCTGGTAATACCAATAAAAATCAGACACATCAGAGTAAAACAGCAACACCATGAACAGGACATAACTGCGCAACTGAACACAACTAGCCCTCTGCATATGCAGCGATAGAGGAGCAGTCAAGATCCTGTATGCGGGCTAATTTGTAAGTGTTTGAATATACTGGTCCCTTGGCTGGCGCTTCGCCATTCCGGTTTATTGGTCCAGTCATGCTAGGTAATGGGAATATGAAGTAAGCCACGTTAACTAGGAAGACAGCAATGACAGCCCCGTTTCCATTAGCGCTACATGCAGCACTAGTATCTACGGTTGACCTAGTATCTATGCCGAGTCCATTCCAATGTGGAAGCTGCTGGATTTATCGGCGGCGAGAAGCAGCTTCTCCAAGACTAACTTGGAAACAGCTTCTACTTGATCGGAATAAGGACGTTGTCGATCTCGTAGCAGATGGCCGTGGGGTCCTTGTACAGGATCTTGGTAACATTCGCCAGCTCGTAACCCTGCTGAGCGAACTGAGGGCCAACTGTCACAGCGCCGGCCTTGGCGGGCTTGTACTTCTGGATCTGCCTCCCGGCGCCGCTGAAGGTGACGTAGCCCTGGCCGACAGCGTCCTTTGCCAAGCGCTGGGGAGTGGCCTGGAAGTTGAGCATGCCGAACTTGACCAGATCCTGGAGGGTTGCTGGGGTCTTGGCATACGGTTTCTGCGCGGAGAAAAGAACAAGGGCGGAATGCGAACACTCGGTGAATACGCAGAAAGGCATGTCTTTGTCAAGCACAGCGAAGTCGAAGCAAGTGGATTCCGAGCTTAGCGAAAAGAGACGATCGGGCGATCCAAGCAGGCGTACCAGGGAGGCGGGCTTGGCGGTCCTGAAGGCGGCGTTGGGCGGAACGAGGCAGGTGAAACCCGTGGTTGACGACGAGAGGTAGTCAGTGATCCACTTCTGCATACCTGCAAGTAACTCAGAAGACAGAAAGAAAATCAGGATAGTTCGCCGGCTCATTAGAAACCCAGAAGCCGCAGTCTGCCGGGAGTCCGAATTCACAAGAAAGACACAACCTGTGGGGAGGGAATCTTACCTGCTTTCTTCACGATGGCGAGGTAAGTGCTGTATTTTCCAGACTTTTGAAGAGCCTGGGTGATGAGAGTCCATTGGAGTGTGCCGTCACGATAGACCTTGGCCTCGGTGGTGAAGCAGGCGCATGACAGAGCCAGTACGAGCACAGCGATAGGAAGGAGTCGAGCCATTTTTTAAGGAAAAGCAACGGCGGACGTGTGCTTGGAAGGCGAGATACTAAACGCTGAACCTGGAAGGCGAAAACACTACCAAGAAGACTATATTCGAAGGCTGAAGAGAAATGTTTAGACAAGGAGGCGTAGAGGAGAGGCAGCTGGCTGTGTGCTTACCAGAATGATAACTGGCGGAATTTCTACTCCCTCCCAGAACAAAAATTCGTGGTCTGGAGTTGCGAGTGACTGCTGTGCTGCAAGGCGTTGCGTTGCGGCATTCTGGAAGAGCGTGGGAAATCGGTGTCGCGAGGTGAAAATTGCACACAGAATTGTCGCGTCGCATCCTACAGGGATTCAGACTGGGCTGTCGCGCGCCATATTGAAGGACCAACTTTTCTGAAATTTGCGACTTTCGCCATGCTGCTTGTTCTGTATGCTCAAAATTCGCGCGCCTGCTCAGTCGAGCCGCCTTCACGGCCCGCTGAAATCCAGCCGTTTATGATCTGATAGCCCGCGCGTTTTTATTGTCGCTGTTGCAGCTGTCGTCCATACTGGTAACCACTTGACCACGAGAAATAAACTAGTTGTTATGAGATGTACTAAGAGTGCGCGGAAGACTTTATAAAAATGATGTCGAATCCAGAATGTCAAGAATGATAAAGAGGCATGCATTTATAGGGTCGAAACCATGGTAGGCGAGGACCTCGGGACGTGGATGGGTTTGGAAGTGTCGCGATTGGTGCGGGGCGACTCGGGGGTGGTTCGGGCCGAAGTGTAGGCTGAACCTCGAAACTGACGCGAAGTGCTCGGGGTCGTCCTCGCTAGGAGCAGCCTCTACAGTAATGAATCCGTATTCATTACACTCTCCCACCTTCTAAATAAGGTGCCCTTATATGTAGGCGAGTCTTGCAGTAGCGTGAAAACTGCAGATCTCGGTCCAAAACCGATCTGACGGTGCGGAAGCATGTTGACTTTTGAGTTGACGCGTGGCTGAGCGCGTTGACCAGGCGAATTTCAAAGAGTTGGGATGTCAGCCGTTGGTACTGCCGATGTCGATCGGGCGGTTTGAAAGCGAATGTCGATTTGAAATCTTTCGACGAAGGAAGACCGTTGATGTCGCCGATGTGTATCGGATGGCTCTGATGAACGTCATGTCGGCAGGAAATCTGACGCGTTGTCAGAGATCGATGAATCTGGTGCCGTCGATGCCGATGAAGCCAACGCGTGCGTCCGTCGTGCTGGGTGTGTCTGACGATCTGTCAGAAATAACTGCCGAAATGTCAGAGACCTGCCAAGAACAGTGCGTGAGTACTCTTTCTCTCCCCCCTGGGAAGATAACTGCTGCCCACAAAATGTGCACAGCTGCACGGGCACAAAAACCACATCCACCCTGACGCAGAATACCAAGTATTATGGCTGTCCGCCTGAAATTCAGCCGCTGTGCAATCGAAATTGCTGTCGGTGGCGAAATTTTCTCTGTCGAAAATCCCGAAAATGTCAAGGGTAAACTCTGTTGAAGTCCCTTCGAAGTAATATCGTTTTTGCAGGAACTCGGCATGAAGAATTTCTTCGTGTTGTCTTGTTGTCACGACTATTGCTGCAGCATCCCTCGTGATTGCCACCTCGAAAACCCCCGCGTGGCAGTATCGAATCACTTGACTGCTGCCCAATCTCCAGTTGGCGGCTGCTGCAATCCTGAAATGCTGCCGTTTGTCTTGTTTGCAGGCGAAAATCCTCGCTGTAGCTTCTCCAGCTGTCGGTGCACCCGGCCGTCTTGTCCAGGCTCGCCGAGGCCCTTGTCGCGTTGCTCCGAAAACTCCCGGGCAGGGACGAAAACAGCTGCTGCTCTTCCCCCTGACCTCGCCAATATTTTTTCAAACACGAACTTGAACTGCCGATGACGTCAGCTGCATTATCGGTGTTGTCGTGACTCGCCGAAAACCTCCGGGCAGGGGCGAAAACAGCTGTCGCCTTCTTCCCCCCACCTGTTGCAAAATTGTCCCTCGTGTTGCGGCTGGTACCCCCGAGCAGCTTCCGATTTGAACGGCTACACACTTTGACGACGAGTGCCTTCGCGCGCTTAATAAAGCAAGACTGCAGTCGGCCGTCGGCACGGATACTGTCAGCGACCGCGCTGACTCCGTTAAAAACTCTTTTCGGAACTGCTCGTTGCACCCATAAATGTCGGAAATTTCCACACCACGTAAAGTCTTGGTCGCCTGCAGGCTGCCCCCCGAAAGAACCGGTGTGTCTAGCGTGCCCACCCGTCGCCATTTTTCTCTCCATGGTTAACCACACTAGCAACCCACCAACATGAGGTGCTCTTTCGTGCGAAACCCGGAGTCATGGGTCTACCGGGACCGAATTTCACGGAACCTAGCCCGCATCGACGCCGCAGATCTTGTCGTAGAAGTTCCCCAGCTGGCTTCGAGGTACACCATAAGCCGCTGAAACAGCTGGCGAGCAGACGTTCACCCGTCTCCCACCGTTGGAATAAAACCCTGAAAATCATGGTTGTTGAAGCAGTCCCGAAGTATTTTCCGCCGCATAACCCTGACGTTTCCGCCGTTGACCCTGGTACTCCGACGTCACCCGTCTTCGTACCCGTCGAAATTACTTAGCGAATCCCAGGTATCCTTGGCGATACACCGCTTCCGCGCCTCCATGTAACAATATCAAACCCTTTCGGGGGTCTACCGAATAGACTCCGAAATTCGCGGTGGATTGGTGTACAGGCTCAACCTTTCACTCTGGAGATCTGCTGGAGCACCCACAAATTTCCCTCCATTTTTTTTCCCACCCCCCGACAATTTCGCTTGCCGCCGTTCACCCAGCGTCCGCTTTTGTCAGATGAGGTTTAACTCCGTGTTGCCCGCGATTTTTCTGACATTCGGTGAAAGCGCGAATGCTATCGTAGCCGGGTCATGTTTATCGGATCAAACAGTCGGACCGGCCGCTTCGTTGCCCACCGCGTCTATCGCATTTAAAACTCCACGGCTTCGGAAAACCCCTTCTTCGCCGCTACACCATGTCGCGTAGACCGATGAACTAGGAGAAACTCCGACAGCTGCACCAACTGCTTCAGCTCCGACTTTTTCGGCGGGGTAACTGCTGCCGATGGTCCGGTTTTGTCGGGGCCGAAACAGTGTCGCTCCCATAAATTTTATTGTACGCCCTGCCGTCGAACCAGCGTCACCCGCGCCTTTCTAACCAGCACAGGGCTAAACACAGGGCCCCACATTTGGATCCAGTGGCCTATAGGACTACACCTTGCCTTCGAGGCCTTCTGGGCGTGAAGTATGTGAAACGTCGGTAGACTTTGGCCGGTAGGGAGCTCCTTCTGCTACCGCCGCTGAGCCGCAAATCTCGGCCTCAGCAAAAAGTCGTCGCATTAGGTCGTTTTCTCCCCTCCTGAAGCTCGGAATCCGTTTCTCTCGCCAGACCCGAATTTGTCGCAACTCAGTTTATTGTAGCCGGTAGACCTGGCGAAATTCGCGGGTCTAGTCGCTGCGGCAAACCGTTGTCCTCGTCGGTGTACTGCCCCGTCTACGACACAACTTCCCTTGATCAGGGGGAATCTGTGCCGCCTGAAGTACAGTGTCGGCTGCTGCTGTTGCTCCGAAGATTCCGGCCGACTTTGTTGCAGGCGCAGAAGTGACCCTAACGAAAACAGTCTAGTCGTAGGCGGCCTTTTCCGAACTTTTCGGCGGTTTGAAAATAACTTCCGTCCCACACTGTGCCGCTCCTGCCGAAAACGCCAACGACGCACCCTCCTGTAGCCACACCGGCCACACTCGGGCTGGAACGACGGTAGACCCCCGCTTTCTTCGGGTAGTTGTCACGCCGTCACTCCGCGCCGCTGCATTTTCTGACGCAAATCACCATGCGCCTGGCTGCTCGCACAGCAGTCGTTTTCCACGTGCTGCTACCCGAAATCTTCGCGCACAGTGACCACGATCGTCACTTGCCGAAGACCTCCAACGGACTGATGCGCGATGTGACGAAGATGCTCGACGCCACGTGCTGCATGCAATCCGTTCCGAAATTGTTGCGCGCAGTTGTCGACCACATGCCGACGCAACTCGCACGACGATCTTGCTTCCGACATCTTCGGACGTGCACTGACGGAGATCCTGTCGACGTCAGCTGTAACACAAATTAACTCCGAAAATGCCGAAACGAATACTGTTAATTCACGCATTAACTGCGACGACAGCAAAAGCTGTCACCCGGGGGGAGGGAGGCCACTGTCCATCTCGACCGTCGAGGGCAAGGATCCGTCGGTGCAGCAAGAGCGCCCGTAAAAACATGGCCGCTAGGAGCAACTATCCGTTCTCCTGGCCGGCTACTGCGTTGCTCCTGTCACCACGGCATCCTTCCCTGTCCCCCCCCCCGAGGGGTAATACACTCTAAACAACGGGAAACCTAGGAACTTAGGCTCTGATACCAGGTGTTATGAGATGTACCAAGAGTGCGCGGAAGACTTTATAAAAATGATGTCGAATCCAGAATGTCAAGAATGATAAAGAGGCATGCATTTATAGGGTCGAAACCGTGGTAGGCGAGGACCTCGGGACGTGGATGGGTTTGGAAGTGTCGCGATTGGTGCGGGGCGACCCGGGGGTGGTTCGGGCCGAAGTGTAGGCCGAACCTCGAAACTGACGCGAAGTGCTCGGGGTCGTCCTCGCTAGGAGCAGCCTCTACAGTAATGAATTCGTATTCATTACACTATTGAACTGAGTAATGCTCTATCCTCGTTAGAAACGTGAGACACATCTCCTGGCGTTTTGCTATTACGGTGAGGCACTTTTCTTGGGTAGGGAAAACATTTAACGACCTCATAATGATCAACTGGTATTAGGTCTCAACAAGCATGGGAGAATGCCTGACACAAGTTCCTCAGATGCGGTTCCCTAAGGAGTTTAGCTATCTATCTACACAGATCTACCGGTAGGAGCGGTAAATTATCCAACAGAGGTTTCCGCATGCTGAAGCCTAGGTAAAGCGGCCAGCGCGGTCTGCTAGGGTCGTGTGAGTGGCTGAACCTGCAATCCCCAGCATATTTTTATGAAGTATAATCAAGACACCTAGTGCAGAATGCTCGAGTGTGAAATGAAACGCAATTGATGGAGAGGGAACGATGAAAGGGTACAAAGGTAGGGGAGGCGGAGAACGATGCCGATGCACTTTAACGGACGACTCCTCAAAGAGCGTAGTGAGCCAAGCCCTTCTTGAGGTTCTGAGGATCCACAGAGTACGTGAGAATCCTGCCGTCCTGCAGACCCACTAAAATACACTCTTCCGGCGCCACATACAGCGATGTCACCGGCACACCCTGCCCGTCAAACCGAACGGTTTCTTCCAGCGTGAAAATCGACCGCACAACCACGCCACCGAACGAGCTCCCTCCCGTCACCAGGAATTCGCCACAAACAGTAGTAGCCATGGCTCCGATTCGCTCGCTCACATCCGCAGAAGCCAGCCATTCGCCGTTGATAGAAGCGGAGTGGAGCAAAAGGTCGGTTTCGGAGTAAGCCACGATGATCCCAGAGGTGGAGACGACTAGGCTGTGCACCGGGCTGCCTCTCTCCGTTTTCGTGCTGCTGCTGCTTTTCCCGCTTGCTGTGGAAATGGAACGGGGAGAGCCGACGGGCGATATGCTGAGGAGACGGCCGCTGGCGCTCGTAGTGAAGGTTTTCTTTGGTGTAGTACTGCCGGAGGAGTTGCCGCGAAGGGACGAGGAGGAAGAGGAGGTGGAGGGGAGAGCGAGTGAGCGCAAGAAGCGACCGCGGTGGAGAGTGTAAAGGATGATTGTTCCATCTGTGGATCCGCTGACCACGAGATCGAGCTCTGAGCGGACGGCAACGCACGTCACGGCGTCGTCGTGCCCGCACAGAACGAGACGAGGCTTGTCGTACACGACGTGCTCCGGGCGGCTGCGGGCGGTTCGCTCGACTTCCCAGACCATGACTGTGGTGTCGGCACTGCCTGTAACGATTGATGTGCCCTGCGCTGATACTGTAATGGAAGGCAGCGGGGAACGGGAAGCAGGGGAGTGGGGAGCGGGAAGCAGGGGAGCGGGAAGCAGGGGAGCGGGAAGCAGGGGAGCGGGAAGCAGGGGAGCGGGGAGTGGGGGAGCAAGGAGCGGGAATAGAGAGCAGGGGTTAGGGAGAAGGGAGTAAGGGGCAGGAAACAGGGAGTTGGGAGCACATTGGGAGGGGGAGGGAGAAAAGAGAAGGGTTGGAAAGGGACGTGTGTGCATTGGAGTAGGGCAAGGCATGGGAGTAGGGCAACGCAGGGCAAGGCATGGGAGTAGGGCAACGCAGGGTGTGGGTGGACGGTGTGGCATTGAGTTGAGTTCTATCCCACCTCCCCACCATCCCATCATCCCCCCATCCCCCCATCCCACCATCCCCCCATCACACCATCCCACTGAGTGCCCCCATCCCACCACCCCACCCCTCCACGCACCAGCGAGGCAGGTAACAACATCATTGTGAGCGCGAATGGTGCGCACAACCTTCCCATCGGACAGCGACACGCAGCGGAAGCTGTTGTCCCAGTGCCCGCACGTGAGCAGGTACGAGGGCGCCGAGGCAGACGCTGCCGAGGGCGGCTGTAGGATGTCGAAGCAGTTGGGAGTGGCCTCCACGCTGCTGGCGATGGGCGCTCCTATGCGGCGCAGGAAGATGGAGTCCCCAAAGCCGATGTAGGGCTCCTGGTTGGGAGAGGAACGTGGGGAGTAATGTTTTGAGAATGCTTGTAGCAGTTGGGAGTGGACTCCACGCTGCTGGCGATGGGTGCTCCTATGCGGCGCAGGAAGATGGAGTCTCCAAAGCCAATGTACGGCTCCTGGTTGGGGGAGGGGGGGAGAGAGATGCTTGAGATTGCTTGTAGCAGTTGAGGGTGGCCTCTATGCTGCTGGCGATGGGCGCTCCTATGCGGCGCAGGAAGATGGAGTCTCCAAAGCCAATGTTCGGCTCCTGGTTGGTGGAAGGAAGAGGTGGGGAGAGAGAGGAGCATGGGGGAGTGGGAGGGGGAGTGGGAAGAGGGGTGATGGGTGGGAGAAAGAAACAGAGTATGGGGAAAACGCTTTCAGGTGAGATGTGGCATATTGAGGATTGGAACAAGTAAATATAGGGAGGAAAGTGGGGAGGGATTAGGGAAAGTCTTGGTATCAAACACACCAACAGAGACACCAGCAGACACATCAGCAGACACATCAGCAGACACATCACCAGACACAACAGCAGACACAACAGCAGACACATCAGCAGAGACACCAGCAGACACATCAGCAGAGACACCAGCAGAGACACCAGCAGACACATCAGCAGACACATCAGCAGAGACACCAGCAGAGACACCAGCAGACACATCAGCAGACACATCAGCAGACACATCGGCAGACACACACAGCAAACACGCAGTCAAACAGACACACAAGCCAGGCAGGTAAACGCACCACGGATCCCGAGAAAGTGAAGGAGGCCCCCGACTGAGTATACGGCGATATCCAGTAGCGCAGAGACAGCAGCTGACCAGAAGTCAGCGTCACAGCCTTGCCATCCACCAGTCCCACAAACACCACCGACACATCCCCCTCCCCAGGCTGTCCTGAACCAGAAGAAGACAGCGACACACCCAGCCCCCCACCCCCTCCCCCTCCTCCTCCACTGGGGATAGACGTCAGGGCAGAGGAACCACCAGTGGAGGCAGAACCAGAGGCGGAGGAGGAGGCGGAAGAGGAGGAGGTGAGGACGGGAGGCGGGAGTTGCGAGGTGAGTTCGAGGGAGGACGGGGAGAAGAGCAGCGGGCGGAGGACGGGGACGGGGGGGCCTCGGCGCGGGTGTGGCTTGCGGAAGAGCTGCAGCGGCGTCTGGCCGAAGTTGGCGATCTGATCCTCCACTGAGGCCCGCTCAAAGGGGTTGGTGATGGCGTCTAGGTCGACCGAGCCCTCGTATGTGAGGTAGTAGAACACGTTGCCCGCCTGGGAGAGGGAGACAAGAGAATGGGAGGTCGCAAGACTTGAAGTTGGCGATTTGATCCTCCACAAAGGCCCGCTCAAAGGGGTTGGTGATGGCGTCTAGGTCGACCGAGCCCTCGTATGTGAGGTAGTAGAACACGTTGCCCGCGTGGGAGAGGAGGGCGAGGTGGGGGAACAGGGAGAATGGGAGGTCGCAAGATTTGAAGTTGGCGATTTGATCCTCCACAAAGGCCCGCTCAAAAGGGTTGGTGATGGCGTCTAGATCCACAGAGCCCTCGTAGGTCAGGTAGTAGAATACATTGCCCGCGTGGGAGAGGAGGGCGAGGTGGGGGAACAGGGAGAATGGGAGGTCTCAAGACTTGGAGTTGGCGATTTGATCCTCCACGGAGGCTTGCTCAAACGGGTTGGTGATGGTGTCTAGATCCACGGAGCCCTCATATGTGATGGCGTCTAGGTAGTAGAACACATTGCCCGCCGGGGGGAGGGGAGAGGAGGGAGGGAGGAGAGTGAGAGGTTTCAGGACAAAGTGGGTGTCTCGATCCACGGAGCCTTCATATGTGAGGTAGTAGAACACATTGCCCGCCTGGGGAAGGGGAAAAAAAGGGAGGGGGGAGGAATGATGATGACGAGAGCAATCAGGTTTGGCTGTGGCTCGAATTGTGAAGCCGAATTGTGAAGCCCTATCTTCAATCCCTATTGACTCCCCTCTGCGCCTCCTTGCTGGTGGAGGGATTGAAGACATACTGTCAAAGAAGAGGTCAAGCCACTCGTGCAGAACCTAACTGGCTTAAAATCCAACCATCCCGGCCCCGATCCTGACCCCGATCCTGACCCCGAACCTGACCCCGATCCTGACCCCGATCCTGACCCCGATCCTGACCCCGATCCTGACCCCGATCCTGACCCCGATCCTGACCCCGATCCTGACCCCAATCCCGACCCAGATCCACATCCCATCCCACCCCATCCCCAATTCCATCCCCGTCCCCATCTCCCAGCACGACTCACGTCAATGGCCTCCTGGCCGCGCTGGCGGAAGCCAAAGATGAGGTCGATCCACTCGTGCAGCCGGCTGCTCACATACTCGCACTCCAGGGCCTCCCTGCACTTGCGCACAAACGTCTCGGGGGAGCCCTGGTGGGGGGTTGGGGGAGAGAGAGGGGCGGGAAAGGAGGCGGGGAGGGACAGGCAGAGGAAGGAGACACGAGGGAGAGGGGTGAGAGGGGCAGGGTTGAGGGGAACAAACAAGAGGCAGCGGCTGCTCACATGAGTGTGAACACCATGAGCGGTTGGGATTGGGAGGCTTAAAGGAGCGGAAGGGTAAGAAAAGGCTGCTCACACACTCGCACTCCACAAACACTTACTCGTCACAAAGAGCTCATACTCCACAAATACTCACAATCCCTAAACCCCCATGTCCTCCTTTGGCAAATGGTGGCATCACCACAACCCTGAGCCCTTGACAGTCCAGTCCTCCCCACCGAGCGCCCTTCCAATCGTGCCCTTTTTCATCACACTCTGTGCAACGCCCTTCTCCTATGGCCTCTTCTCATCCCTTCTCATCCCTTCTCAGCTCCCTCAACGCATCCCCTCGCCCCTCCCACCTCCCCTCACCTCCCCTCACACCCCCCCACGTCACCTCTCCCCTCTCACCTTGGCCCAAGGCGGCAGCACCACATCCCCCAGCGCTTGCCCAAGTAGCCGTTCTTGTTGACCAGGAACTCGGGGTGGTAGTAGAACTCGGGAATCAGCTCCTCCCCTCACAGTGCCCCTCTCTCTCTCTCTCAAGACCGTGTCCCTCCTCACCTCGCTCGCCCATCTTGCCTCACCTCGTCCCCCCCTTCACCTCCCCTCTCTCACCTCCCCTCTCTCACCTCCCCCCCCTTCCACCTCCCCCTCTTTCTTCACCCCCTCATGGTCCCCCTCCTCACCTTGGCCCAGGGCGGCAGCACGACATCCCCCAGAGCATGCCCGTCCTGCCGCACGCCCAGAAAGTATCCGTTCTTGTTGACCAGGAACTCGGGGTGGTAGTAGAACTCGGGAATCAGCTCCTTGACGTCGCTGGTGTTGGAGAGACAGTTGGACCATGCTGATGCCACCGAGTGGAAGAGCCGATCCGCATGGTCAAACTTGCCTCCCTGGAAATGGGAGGGAGGGGAGGGAGAGGCGGAGGGAATGGAGGGAGGTTGGGCAAGGAGGGGAGGGGGGAAAGGGAGAAATGGGAGGGGACGGGAATAGACGAGCAGGAAAAGCCGCGGGGGAATGGGTTGACCGGGTTAGTAACAGCAGGGGGGAGAGGTTGAGAGAGGGGGAGAGGAGGGAGATGGTGGGGAGGGGAGGGGAGGGGAAGGGAGGGGGGGGGGAGGGGAGGTGAGACGTGAAGTGTGGCAGGCATAGGGGCTGCATTCAGCGAGACTTGAAGTGTGCCGAAGAGACAAACGCACAGACACACACAGACAGACAGACACGCACCTGCAGGGACACATTGAGCGTGGCAAAGGGCTCCATGCGCAGCAGGAAGAAGAGCACGATGCCCGCCACCCACCCACCCACACACACACACAGAAACAAACACCAACACACACACCCACACAGAGGCGGGCGCAGAGGCGGGCACAGAGGCACGCACACACCAGCACGCACCTGCAGGGAGACGTTGAGTGTGGCGAAGGGCTCCATGCGCAGCAGGAAGAAGAGCACGATGCCCGCCGTGGAGTAGTGCGACCCGTAGAAGAAGCTCGGGATGTCCGGATCCGCAAACCCGTGGTACCGGTCCTCAAACATCTGGGGTGGAGCGTGGTGGGGTGCGGTGTGGTGGGGTGGGGTGGCAAGTCGTAGTTTGATGAAACTCGTGGCTTCATTGAATCATGTTTTGAGTTTTTGCCAACACAAGTGATCCTGGGGAAATGCTGACCAGTGTGGGTGGGTAGTGTGTGATAGTACCCTACGCTACCCTCCCCTCCCTTTTTCTCTCCTCCCCTCACCTGGAACCTCTTCTCATCGAGAGCACCAATGGGCTTCGACAAATCCCTGAACGTATCCGGGTTGTTCAGATCCAGCTCCTCCGAGGTATAATCCGCAATCACCCATGGGAACACGGGGTACTGCATCAGGTCATTGTACGATCGCCCTGCGAGCGTGTTCAGCACCATGAGATA
This sequence comes from Closterium sp. NIES-65, assembly GCA_948144175.1. Classification (NCBI taxonomy): domain Eukaryota; kingdom Viridiplantae; phylum Streptophyta; class Zygnematophyceae; order Desmidiales; family Closteriaceae; genus Closterium; species Closterium sp. NIES-65. The sequence goes on from CANXME010002068.1 coordinate 5,913,610, forward strand.
CTCAAAGTTGCACATATCCCTCCTCCTCCACGCTGCCTTGGCCCTCTCAGCCAGATCCAACGCCCTCCTCTTATCCACCAGTAAAACCCCGTCCCAGATGCTCCCTCCCACGCCCGCGCCCCCACCTCCTCCCCCTGCCCCGCCTCCGCCTGAGCTGCTTCTATCCCTGTCCCCGCCTCTGTTCCGCTGAATCACATGGGTCAGATTCGCCAGGCGCGTAGCCACGTCCTTAGCATTAACCACCGAGGAGAAGTTGAGAAACACAGGGGCGTACGACGACGAAAAGAAGATTTCAACCGCAGAGAACCGCAGCAGATACCTCGTGATGTGGATCCGCTTCACAACAGCCAGCGGCCACCGTCGGTGCCGCTTCACATCATTGTGGAAATCCACGTTCTTCTGGTTGCTTGTCACCAGCTGCTCCAGCAGCTTCCCGGAGGAGCTTCGCGGGGACAGCAGCGCGAGCTTGGTATGCAGCCGCCGCCAACGAGACGCGGTGCTGGGAGTCGCAGGGACCGACCCGCTGCTGCTGCTCGTGGTGCTGCTGCTTCCGGTGATCATCCCCCCTGTGGGGGTTACAGGTGAGTTGGTCGCCCCCGACCCTCCTCCCGATCCAATCCCTGTGACGGAAATGGAAAGCGGGGTTTCCGGTACTGCGGGTGCAGGAGCAGTGGTGGCGGAGGCGGCAGAGGAGGCAGAAGAGAGGCCAGATGTCCCGGTTGCTGATGCAGCAGACGCAACCGCAGCAGAAGCAGCCGCGGTTACCGTCGCAGCCGTGTCGTGTCTCAGCTGCCCGTTCTGATCAAACACAGAGGCGCTCCCGTTCCCTTCGACAACAAACTCGGTGTGGAAATGCACCACGGTTCGCATGATCTCCAGCCTCCCAGCCAGCTTCCGCTTCGCAGTAACCAACACGCAGGGCACCGACATGAGCACCACATCATCTGCCGGCTCATCTGTCGACATCTCATCTCCCAACCCCTCCTCGAATTTGTTCACCTTCGGTGATCCCGCTTCTTCCTGCTCTCTCACTGCTGCTTCCTCCATTGCGTCGTTCTCCACATGAGCTTCCTCCGCGGCGGCTTCTAACTGCGCCTGCACCCCTCTTAACCCCTTCAGCAGCAGCACCGCCTGCTGCGCCGCTGTCTTAGTCGCAGTCAGCGGAGAGTTGAGATACCCCCCGCCAGCGAGAGGAGACAGAAGCATGGGCGACGCACCGCCGCTGCTGGGCGACTTGACAGAGGAGGGAGACGCGAGAGCGGAGGAGGTGGTGGAGGCGGAGGAGGCGGGGGTGCAGAGGACGGGGTTGAAGCGGTAGTTGGGGCGAAGGCGGAAGCGGCGGCGGATGGGGTCTTCCATTTTGTCGAGCTTCCAGCGCGCGGGTGCGTCTGTGGGTAGGCGCCCGGGCGACCACGCTCCCCGCTCGTTCGTGAGATCCCGGAACAGCTGGTTCCACCGGCCCTGGGGTAGAGGGGAGGCGCGGAGGGGAAACGGGGAGACGGAAGGGGGGGTAGGGGGGATATGGGGGAGAGGGGAAGGAGGAGCGGGGAAGGAGGTGCGAGGAAGGAGGAGGGGGTATTAAGATGGGGAGGATGGAATGGAGCCAGGAGCTGCTGCTCCTCCTCCTCCTAAGCCCACACGAACAGCACAGTCAGCAAGCAAGCAAGCGAGCGAGCGAGCGAGCGGGCACATGAGAAAGCAAGCAAGGCAGCACTCACAGCGAGGAACTGCTGCTCCTCCTCATAGCCCACGCGGACCGTAGCCCGTCTCTTGCTCTCCTCCGTGGTGAGCTCTGTGAGTATAGCGCGCCTGTGCTCCTCCATCGCCTCCAGCAGCTCTCTCTCCACCGCCTCCCTCTCCCCCACCTCGCCCCGCAGGGCCTCAGGGGCCTGCATGCGCCGCTCTCCTAGCACCTCCACCAACGCCTCCTCCTCCTTCAACTGAGGGGATTGGACAAGGGGGGAGGGGTTTGGAAGAGGACAGGGGAGGGATAGGCGGCCGGAGAGAGGCGGAGAGAGGGAGGGAGGCCAGTGGCCCTCCAGCGCTCCCAGGCGAACGCCCTGCACACCAAGGCCAGGGCTGGGATTGAGGCAGCACACCCCCAGATGGCAGCGGACCCCTGGCCGCTGCACCTGGGGGACATCCTCCACACGCTGGAGGGCTAGAGGGTCACTCAGGGGGGAGGGGAGGGGAAGAGGGGTGAGTTGATGGGCTTATGGGATTGAGGTTATCATGGATAGAACTGCATGTCTGTACCCCTGCTGAATTAATACAACGGACCATTTGAGGGAGGAACGGGGTGGGTGGGAGTCAACATGAAGCAAAACTTCCCGCTTCTGCTATCGATTCAATCAGTGCCTCCTACTCCTCCACGGCCTCCCTCTCCCCCACCTCGCCCCGCAGGGCCTCAGGGGCCTGCATGCGCCGCACCAACGCCTCCTCCTCCTTCAACTGAGGAGGGTTAGGGGAGAGGACAGGCGGGAAGGATTAGGGGAGAGGATCGGGAAAGGGGAGGAAGAGGATGTGAGCCAACAGAAAGCAAACCACTCCCCATTCACCAACTTTTCCACCCACCACCTCCTGCAATGCCTCCCCACTCACCCCCTCCCCCACTCACCCCCTCCCCCACTCACCCCCTCCCCCACTCACCCCGTCCCCCACTCACCCCCTCCCCCACTCACCCCCTCCCCCCTCACCCCCCCAACTCACCGCCTCCTGCACTCGATCCTGCTGCAGCAGGCTGTACACTGAGAAGTCCCCCACGCTGCCCCCACCGCCCGGCCTCCTCTCGGCTATCGATGCCACGAGCACAGATTTCGCTCTCTCCACCACCTCGCGGATCACCTGCGATGCTATGTGCTGCCTCGCGCCCGCCTCCCTCCCTGCCTCCCGCACTGCCAGCCGGTCCCGAGCCTGCTGCTCCAGCTTCTCCCGAGCCTGCACCAGAGCCCTGGAAGGGGGTTAGGGTAGAAGGATGAGCGGGTGGGAGCGGGTGGAAAAAGGGAGGGGAGGAAATAGAAACCACGGGAGAAATGCGAAATTGAGACAAACGAAGAGGAGGATTTGGAAAAGAGGAGGATTTGGAAAAGAGGGGCCGAGTGGAGGGAAAGAATGCAAGGAGGTGGAAAGGTAAGTGGCAAGTCAGCAGGAGGGAGCAACATAAGAGCGAGCCAGGAGGAAGGGATGGAGTGAATAGAGGGGCCATTAGACCGGACCAGCCTATCGAGCTGCAGACATCTTACCAGAGGAAGAGGTGCAGGTGGTTTCTGAGGGAGGTGGTATCGGCACACGAGTGCAGCAGCGCGGGCAGGATGAGAGCAAACTGCTGCATGCACTGCGACGTAGCCTCCAACTCCGCATCATAAAGATAAAACAGCACCAGCCGAAACGCCACATGCAAACAGTGCTCATTCCGCTGCCTCGTCGCCTTATCCCCCGGCCCCGACGCACCCCTCCCCCCGTCCGCACCCCCCCCACCCGATCCCACCAGAGCCAGCCCTGTCCTGCTGATTCCAGCTAGGGAGAAATAGCTCATGGCCTGCTGCTGCTGCTGCTCGAGTTGGGACTGGGAGTAGGCTGAGGCAGCAGGGTCTTGGGCGCCAGAGAGCACTGAGAAGGAGGCCCACACGCGGTCGAACAGGCGCCACCGCGCTGCTGCTTCGTCTGGTGGGAGCTCTGGCCGCTGGTGGTAGCGCTGCTGCGGTCGCTGGATGTCAGGGAACGTGCTCCTGGGGGAGAGGAAGACGGGGGGGGGGGGGAGGGAGGGGGGGGGGGCGAGAAGGGGGAAAGAGTGGGGGGAAGGGGGCCGGGGGAAGGGTGGCAGGGAGGGAGAGGGGAAAAGAAAGGGGGCAAGCCGGCCAGAAGAAAAGGGTAAGGGACACGAGGTAAGAAGATTTTATAGTCAAGACACGAATGGTGGGAGGTCTGGGCGCTGGTAGCACTGCTGCGGACGCTGGATGTCGGGGAACGTGCTCCTGTGGGAGGGGACAAGGTGGGTGGGAGAGAGGAGGGGCAGAGGGATGGCTTTTAAGACGTCTCTAAAATCGCTGCTGCGGACGCTGGATGTTGGGGAATGTGCTCCTGGGGGAGGGGGGCGGGAAGATGGGGGATGAGGAAGCCGGGGCAGAGGAAGGGAGAGGCGAGGGGGAGAGAGGGAATGGGGGGGAAGGGGGGGAGAGTAACGGGGCAAGAGGAATGGAAGGAAGAGGGGGAAAAGGAGGGCAGAGGCGGGTTAAGGGGTGGAGGTGCTGGCGGTGCTGCTGATGTGCTGTGGTTGCGGGATACCAGGGCAATGGAATGAGGGCTGTGCGCCAGGGAGGAGTGGGTGGGCAGTGGAGATGGGACAAGGGGGAAACTAGAAAGTAGGGCAGACAATACAGACGGGAGGGCATAGGACTGGGTAGAAAGAGATGGAGCGGTTAAGAGGGTCAGCTGAGCGGTTAAGAGGGTCACCTGAGCGGTTGGGAGGATCCGAGGTCCACATAGCCCCCTGACAATGTCTCCTCCTCCATCAACTCGTCCTGTTGCCATGGAGCAGATTGGTACACGACAGGATGAAACAGAACAGGAGCATATGACGGGATACGACAGGATAAGACAGGGCACGACAGGGCACGACAGGACAAGAGAGTATACGACGCAGAACACGTTTTGCACATGAAGTAGGGTGAGAGGCGAAAAAGGAGTAGTAGAGGGTGAGAGGAAGAAGGAAAAGGGTTGCAGAGGAAAGCTGAGGGGTTTTAGTGAACGTAAGACTGGGGGCGAAAAGGTGGGGGTAGAGGGGTGGGGGGCAGATGGGCGTGAGGAGAGGCCGGGCCGGGAAGGGGGGGAGGAAATGGGGGGAGGAAATGGGGGGAGGGGATGTTGGGTGTGGTATTGATGGAGAGGAGGAAAGGCGGAGTTTACTTTTGTGGCGCCTCAAAGGTAGGCGGAGGGGAAGATAAACCCTAAACCCTAAGTTCTTAGGAGGATAAACAAGAGTCGAGAGCAGCTGAGAACAGTTCCCAGTATTCTCATATGCCAAGCACCCCATGCAACACCACCAAAACCCATCCGCACCGCACCCAACCCAAAAACCCAGCAGCACAGCCCAAGCCCGCCCATTCCCACCGCACTGCACCACACAGCACCTGGAAGAGTTGGCGGGAGTCGTCAACAGTGCAGTCATCGAGCAGAGTAAGGAGGTGGGAGAAGTTGTCCCGGAGGGGAACAGCGTTCATGGTATCTTCGGAAGGGCACAGCACACAGAGCGCCTCAAACACGTCTGCTAACACTCGATTTGTCCACACCGACGCCTGTTGGGGAGGGGAAGGGAGAGGGGGAGAGGGGCGAGAAGGAGCACAGAGGAGAGGGGAATAGGGGAGGGGGATAGAGGAGGGGGACAGGAGCAGAGAGGGGGAGGATGGGGAGCAAGAAAGGTGGGCAATGGGAGGAGTGAGGAGGGAACGATGAGGGTGTTGCTGTGGAGAGGGACAGCGTTCACGGTGTCTTCTGAGGGGCAGAGCACAGAGTGCAGAGAGCGCACAGAGCACACAGAGCGCCTCAAACACAAATGCTAACAACCGCTTCGCTCACACTGATGCCTGTTGGGGAGGGGCGAGGGGAGGGGGAGGGGGAGGGGGAGACGGGGGAGAGAGGAGGGAGAAAGGGAAGACGAGGACGAGAGGAAGAGATGAGGGGAAATTGCATGGGAATGGATAGACGCAGGAGACACGGGGACGTGCTTAAAGAGAGGAGAGGAGAGGAGAGGAGAGGAGAGGAGAGGAGAGGAGAGGAGAAAAAAGGAGAGCGGATGGCGTCACTTCCATGCTACTTGGAGACGTTTCAAATAGGTGCATGTCAGGATTCAGCACACCTGGTCAGGGCACAGCCGATTCAACGCACCTGGTCAGGGCACAGCAGCTGGATATAGGTGATGGTGGTGGCGATGTGCTCTGCGCCATTCTTGAAATACATCAGCGCATGCGCATGCAGGCACTTAAACAGCTGCCAGATCAGCTGCTCCTCCTCGCTCTCCCCCTCCATCTCCTCCTCCTCATCCATCATCCCCGCCTCATACTCATCCAACTCCAAATCCTCCTCAAGAATCACCCCGGAGTCCTCCCCTTCGCCGCCCATCCCCATCCCGTCGCGCTGCCCGCTCGTCACCGCGAGCAGCACCATAAGAAGCCAGTCCTGCCACCCCACCTGCTGCAGAAACACGCTCATGTTCGAATCATCTGAATCCAGCAGAACGAGCAAATCCCGGAGCACGGCGGTGCGGAGATCAGGCGTGCAGGCGCGGAGTAAGCGCAGGACTACTCGTAAGACCTGGGGGACCACCATGATGGCTACAACGCCGCTGCTGCTCCCCCCGGCTTCTAGGACTGCTGTTCCTGCTGAGTCCCGGAGGCCTTCTTGGAAGCGACCTAGCCCGCTCTTGTAGAGATTCGACCACTTGCGCATGGCCTGGTGGGAGGAAGTGGGAGGAAAGGGGGAAGAGGAGGGGGGGGGGGGAGGGGAGTTAGTGTGGAAAAGAGCAGGAAATTTTTGAAGGAAGAATTGCACAAAATGGAAACAGGTATTGGAAACTTCTCACAAGCAGGCGTCGAAAAAACATAGGGAGTTCATTTGAATAACGCAGGAGGGGAGGGAAGGAGAGGAGGAGCAGAGACAGAGAGGATCAAAAGGTGGAGGGCACGGGAGGAGATGAGGACGGTACACGCGGAGGGAAGAGCTGGCAGGGTGCTGTGCTGACCTCTTTGGAACTTGCTCCCCCCAGCAGCACATCAAACAGCGCAGCCCGGGTAGCCGGCGAGAAGGGAAACGCAGAGAGCGACGACTCTACATGCGTCCACAGCGTGCGAGCATACGACTCCTCCATGGCCGCCGGTTCCCCCCCTCCCGCACTCTCAAACGCCTCCCTTCCCGTGCTCGACGCCCACGCGTACGCATCCGCTCCCGACCTCCTATCCGTAGGCGTTGCACTGAAGATAGTGCCGAGGAGACGTAGACCAAGCAGCCGCACGCCTTCCAGAGAGCGGGTCATGAGGGAGAGGAAGATGTGGCAGCCTCCGATGGAATGCACGTGGGAGAGGACGGAGGAGAGGCAGGGGGTGCGGCCGAGGAGACCCAGCATACAGTGTAACACGTCTTCCATGGCGACTATATCCTTGCTTGTTTCCAGATACGCCACGACGGCTTTTACTTCTGGCAGGGAGAGCCCGTCGCGAATGACTCGGTCTGCTAGCCCGAGCACGAGCAAGCGAAGCTTGGCGATTTCGGCCGAGCTGGGCCGAACGGCGATGACGGAGCGAGTGACGGGGTGCACGAGGGGGCGCGTGCCGATGGCGTGGGGGCCCTGCGCTTTCTCCCAGTAGAACTGCCGCACCATGTCGAGGAGCCGTTGGAGGGTGCAGAAGGCGCGGAGACGCGCCGGCTCTCCTTCTTTCTCTAGCAGTCGCAGCAGGGATGTGTAGAGCTCGTGCTGCACTGCGTATGAGGTGTAAATCCAGACCATCGGATCGAGATACAGCCGGCAGATGGCATCGACGGTGAGGATCTCAGCGAGGCCTTGGTCCGTGCCGCGCTCGTGGGAGATACACCCGACGAGATTCTCCATTGCGAGAACGAATTTCACTGAGAGATGCTGCGGAGACACGCGCTGCAGGAGGAAGTTTATCACTCCGAATCCGTGTGCGGAGAGCATGTACTGCTGGCTTGTGCGGTTACCAGCAAGAACCGCCGTGAGTAGCCCTATCACGTCGAGGGCTAGATGCGGGTCTACGCCTGCGGGAGGCTCGTCTTTGAAGCGGGAGGAGCGCTGCGGCTGGTGCTGGCCTTCCACGGGCTGATCCAGCTGGGTGAAGAGAGGGAAGAGGACCGCGATGCCTCCCACGCAGTTGATCACGTCCTGCACGCGCTGCCGCGAGCACAGCTGCACGCCCGGCATGATGGCTGCCGTGTCGCAGAGCGGCGCGTCTGAAGGTGCGTCGAGGATGGGCGCAGTGTTGAATATGGTGCGGCCCTGGCTTGCCTGGGAGAAGGGAGGGGGGCAGGGGGAGGAGAGGGCAGGTGGGAGAGGGGGGGGAATGGGGGGGGGGAGGGTGTGAGTTTCGAGAGGTCTCAAGGAGAGTTGCGGCTGGTGCTGGCCTTCCACGGGTTGATCCAGCTGGGTGAAGAGAGGGAAGAGGACCGCGATGCCTCCCACGCAGTTGATCACGTCTTGCACGCGCTGCCGCGAGCACAGCTGCACGCCCGGCATGATGGCTGCCGTGTCGCAGAGCGGCGCGTCGGACGGCGCGTCGAGGATGGGCGCTGTGTTGAATATGGTGCGGCCCTGGCTTGCCTGGGGGAGGGGAAGAAGGTGGAGTGGGGAGAGGAGGGGCAGGTGGGCGATGGGGTTGGTTGAGTTTTGAGATGGCGGACGGCGCGTCGAGTTGAATGTGGTGTGGCCCTGACCAGCCTGGGGGAGGGAGGGTGGGGAAGGAGCGCGCCATATGAGAGAGACCAAGGAGGGAGAACTTAGGGATGGGTGAGTGCGGGTTGGCATGAGGGCACAAACAGACGCACCCACAAACACACACCCTCCGCATACCCACATCCCTCACTGCAAGGCGGGCTGGTCCACAACATGCCACGCTATGACTCACCTCTCTCACATCACATCACCCATCTCAACACTCACCTGTGCATTGAAGCTCGCAACGATCTTAGCAGACAGCCCATCCTTGGAATCCGACAGGATCTGCGCCGCGGGACCTTCCTTGGGCAGCCCGGATTCCCCGGGCAGAAACGAATACATGTACCCAGGACCCAGCAGGTAAATCCCCTCCACTTGAGAGGACACTAGCGCGTCCTCAAAGAGGTATATCGGACCGATTTGGCCCCGGAACGCAGCGGAGCGGCGGGGGGGAGGGGGCGCGTGCGTGGGCATGCGGAGGGCGAGAACGGGGTCTTCTGGTAGAGGCACGGCAGCGGCTATAGTGCATTCCACTAGCGGGTCGTAGATCTTGGGGTAGCTGCACGGATGGGTGGGTGGGTGGGTGGGTGGGTGGGTGGGTGGGTGGGTGGGTGGGTGGGTGAGTGAGCGTACAGGGAAGGGGAGGGAGGACAGTTGATGGGGGTGGGATGGGGAGGGATGGACTCCAGGCAGCGGCTATCGTGCACTCCACTAGCAGGTCGTAGAGATTGGTGTAGCTGCATGGGAGGATGGGCGAGCAGGGGAGGGGAGGGAGGACGAGGTGGGTCGAGGGGGTGGGATAGGGAGGGTTGCAGGACTCCACGGCTATAGTGCAATCCACTAGCGGGTAGTAGATCTTGGGGAGGTTTTTGAGGCGCCTCAAAAACCACCTCAATGCATGGGGAGGGTTGCAGGACTCCACGGCTATAGTGCAATCCGCTAGCGGGTAGTAGATCTTGGGGAACTTGGATGGATGGACGGGATAGGGAGAGCGGTGGAGAGGAGTGGGGAGGGGCGGGGAGGGGCGAGAAAGGGATGGGCGGATTGAGTTGTTTCTTGGGTTGCAGGACTGGAAAGGAAGGAGAAAAGATGAGAGTACAAGAGATTATGTGATCCGCAAGGCCCATGCCATCCATCACCATGCAAACCCCATGCAAATCCCATGCAGACACCATGCAAGGCAACGATTCTCTCCACAAAGAGGATCCTTGCCTTGCATGGCGTCTGCATGGCGTCCGCATTGCAGGGGAGAAGCCAGTGTGCTGTCCAGAAAGAGGAGCAGCGTGGCAGTGGTGGCAAAGGTGGAGAGTGGCGAGGCGAGGTGAGGTTCGGTGAGGTGCCAACACGGTGCAAGCACCGCACAAGCAGCATGCAAAGCACATTGCCTCTGTCTCTCTCCCTCTCTCTCGCACCCTCCCTCACCCCATGCGGCCGGTCTCAATGAGCTTCCCGTCCACAATGGGGCGCAGCGTGGCAGCAGTGGCAAAGGTAGTGAACGGCGAGACGCTCACACTTTGCACGCACCATGCAAATCAGTGTTTCCCTCGACACCTCCCTTTCTCCCACCATCTCACCCCCCCTCCCCACTCACCCCATGCGGCCGGTCTCGATGAGCTTCCCGTCCACAAAGAGGCGCAGCGTGGCGGCGGTGGCAAAGGTAGCAACGGAGTGAGAGATGGCGATGTGGTACCAGCGCTTGGCATGGAAGGGGTAGTTGAATATGAACTCGGGCTCCCTGCCCCCACTGCCTACCGGCACCTACGGGATGGGAACGAGTGGGAACGAGAGGGAACGAGTGGCAGGGGGATGGGAGGAGAGGAGGCAGGCACGGGCACAGGGGTAGGGGACAGGGTGGGGTGTGAGATGGCGATGTGGTACCAGCGCTTGGCATGGAACGGGTAGTTGAATATGAACTCAGAATCCCCTGGCCCCACTGCCTGAGGGACAGGACAGGCGACACAGTGTGAGATGGCGATGCGCTGCCAGCGCTTGGCATGGATGATAGTAGATCATCAAGCTAATAGATCAAGGCGAACCCACCTCACCCTAATAGATTCTGACTTTCCCGCCTCACCCTTTCACCATCTCACCCTCTCCCTCCCTCACCCCTTGCCCTCCGCCATTCCCCCATTCCTTCTTCCCCCTTCCCCCTATCCCCTCACCTGCACAATAAGACTGCTTGGGCTGATAAGCGCACTGCACCCCCTCTTGAACTCAGTCATAAACCGGAACAGCCCCATCGCCCCATCATACGGCCCATCCGCCACCGTCCCTCCTGCCCCCTCTCCCCCACCACCTCCCCCCACTCCCCCACCCCCTGCTCCCCCTCCAGGCTTCCCCCCTTTCCCCGCATCCCCGCTCGTGCTCGAAACAACAGTCGCCGGAAACGCCTCGACCCGCAGCCAGCAGCAGAAGGTATACCCTCGCGCCGTTGGAAACCGGAACGGCCGCGCGGCCGCGTCAATCCCCGAGTTCTTCCCATTGAGCTCGAAAAACACCGGCGGCCCGTCGTCCTTCACGAGCGCCTGCAGCGTGCGGATCAGCAGCGTGGCGTGCCGCGGCCGGCACCCATCCTTGGTGCTTCTCAGCAGCGAAAAGATCGCGCTCATGTCCTTCCCTCCGATGCTATGCCCTCCGACCGCCTCTAACAACCGGCCGATCTGAGCGAGGGTGTTGTCGTCTTGGACTTCCGGCATCCAGTTGAGGAGCAGCCACATAAGGCCCGCGCGCACGCAGGAGGCGCAGTTGGCAGTGGAGGAGGCGACCAGGCCTTCTAGGGTTTCGAGGCCCTCGCCTACTAGGTGCCCGTCCGCCTTGCGGAGGAGAGAGATGAAGAGCACCACTGCATCCTCGTTCTGACAGGGTGGGAGGGAAGGGGGGGGAACGGGGCGGGGTGACATGGGCGGGAGAGGGAGGGGAAAGGGAGAGCGGAGGGCAGGTGCTTGGAGATAAATCAAGATCACCACTGCATCCTCGTCATGGACCGGATGTGACAAGGAATATGGGTGGAAAGAGGAGCAAAGTGGGATTCCTCACGCACAGACAGTAGCAAATCCCCACTTCCCTGTCCCCTCCCTCCGTCGTCGTGTCTCACCTGAATGAGCATGTTGGTCCGGGGAGCGAAGCTCCCATCCACAACAAAGTCCATGACGCACAGCAGCAGCTGCCCAGTTGGCCGGCCCCTGTACTGCTCCAGCAGCATCTGCGACAGCCGCGCATACCCCGGGTCTCCCAGCCCAGCCGCCTCACAACCCTCTCCTCATGACAACACATTGCGCCCCCCTCCTGCTGAGACACCCCACACACACAGACAGACGCAAAGCACCCCCCTACCCACCCTCCTTTTCCTCGCTACCCTCCTTTCCCCCCCTCGCCTTCCCCTTCCCCCAGCCGCCCTCCTCTCTCACCTGAATGAGCATGTTGGTCCGGGGAGCGAAGCTCCCGTCCACAACAAAGTCCATGACGCACAGCAGCAGCTGCCCTGTCGGCCGGCCCCTATACTGCTCCAGCAGCATCTGTGACAGCCGTGCATACCCCGGGTCGCCCAGCCGCCGCATGACTGCTTTGGCTGTGTCGTTCCCGGCGAGCAGGCGTGTGAGCGTGCGCAGGACTTGCAGGGCGAGCTGCTGCCCGTCTGCCGGCTGGTAGGTGCCGTTGAGGAGCGAGAGGAGATGCAGCCCGCACTGCGCGTCCAGAAACATCTCTTGGAAGCGCTGGGACGGGGAGACGGGGGGAAAGGAGGGGGACGGGGGAGGGGAGAAGGGGGAAGGGGGTAGGGGGAAGAGTGGAAGAGGGGAGGGCGGGAAGGGAGTGTTGAGAGACCTGGAAGCCGCCGCATAATGGGTTTGGCAATGTTGATCCCGGTGAGAAGGCGCGTGAGCGTGCGGAGTACTTGCAGGGCGAGCTGCTGCCCGTCTGCCGGCTGGTAGGTGCCGTTGAGGAGCGAGAGGAGATGCAGCCTGCACTGCGCGTCCAGAAACATCTCTTGGAAGCGCTGGGACGGGGAGTGGGAGATGGGGGAAAGGAGGGGGGGAGGGCGGGATGGAAAAGGGGGGGGAGAAGGGAGTAAGGAGATGGGGGTGAGACGGGGGTGGGAGAAGGGGAGAAAGGGAGGCGGGGGAGAAAGAAGGTTGGGGGAGCAGGTTTTGAGTTGACTCGTAGTGAGGGGTGGCGAGATTTGAGCCGTCACAAAACGAACTCATAACAAGCAGAGCAGGGCAGAGTAGAGCAGAGAGCAGGAAGCAAGCACAACAACGGGTGGGTGGGCTCACAGGAGGGTCGAAGTCGACGATATGGCGCAGGGCAATGAGGAGGTCAGCCAGCACGGCGACTCAACACACGCCTCTTATCACGGGGCGGAGAGCAGCAGGAGCAGAGAGCAAGGGCAGAGCAGAGAGCAGGAAGAAAGCACGGCAGTGGGTGCGCTCACAGGAGGGTCGAAGTCGACGATGTGGCGCAGGGCAGTGAGGAGGTCAGCCAGCACGGCGACCCCGTGCGTGTGGCTGTCGCCCTTGGCGTGCGCAAAGGCCTCCATCAGCCGCGATACAAACACCGTTCCCTCCCCTGCTGCATCCGCCTCCGATACCTGCAACGGGGTTGGGGAGCGAGAGAAAATGGAAGAGGAGAACAGGGTGGGGGGAGGGGGAAGGTAGGGGAGGGGATGGGGGGAGAGATGGGGGTGGCTAAATCAATCAAGCACTACCAGCTTGACTTCCAACACCACGCCCACCAGGGCAGCAACTTTTACCAGTCGACTCGACCAACAAGCAACGAGCCACACACACATGCACGCGCACACTGATATACACACACACACACATACACACACACTGCACACACCTTGATGAGCGAGATGACGAGTCGCAGGGCCATCGACCAGGTCTTCTGCTCCACCACCAGCTTGAACACCGTGTCTGCCAGAGCAGCACAGTCGCCTCGACTAACAAGCACACAGCCCCAGACGCATGCATGCGCACAAGCACACGCACACAGAAACACACACATGCACACGTACACACCTTAATAAGCGAGATGACGAGACGGAGAGCCATGGAGCGTGTCTTTTGCTCCACCACGAGCTTGAACACCGTGTCGGCCAGAGCAGCGCTGCGCGACGCTGCTCGCACCACCGTGGTGGACGACCCTAACAGCGCCTCCAGCAGAGTGAAAATCGCCATTCGCACATTCCACGGCACCTCGCTCGGTGCCTTGCTGCTGCTGCTCCCACCGCCACCGCCGCCGCTGGTGTTGCTGCTGCTGTTCATGGCGCCGCTGCTGCTGCTGCTGCTGGTGAGGGCGGTGTTGGCGTCGCCTGGCCGGCTTCTGTCCGCAGCACTGGCGCTGCTGCTTCGCTCCACCGCCCCGTCTCTGCCTCCTCCTCCGCCGCCTCCAAATCTCTGCATGCTGCTCCCAGGACCAGCACTGAGACCAGAACCAGCACCAAACCCACCAGAAGAAGCAGCAGAAGAGCCAGCGGCACCAGCGCCCCCCTCGCTGCCTGCCCCTCCTGCTGCGTCCCCTGAAGCTTGTGGCATGGAGGGCGGGAGGGGCAGGGAAGACGAGGAAGAGCCGCGTCTGGATGGGGGGAGGGGGAGAAGAGAGCCTCCTCCTCCTCCTGCTCCCCCAGACCCACTCGCTCCAAACCCACCTCCCCCTTGACTACCACCACCACCAGCTGCACCAGCAGCAGCAGCGCCACCAGCAGCACTTGTTGTTCCGCCTCCTCCACCCGTAATCCTTCCTTCGGCAGAGTGGGATCCAAGGAGAGGGGACGTGGGGCGGGGAAGGTGGTGGTGCTGATGATGATGATGATGCGAACCCCCACCACCACTACTGCCAGACGAAGAGACAGCACCAGCACCAGCACCTCCCATAGGGGCGAATGAGAACGGGAGGGAGGCGGCTGGAGCAGCAGCAGCAGCGGGGCGGTACTGCTGCTGACGTGTCATGATCGCAGCGATTGTGGCGAGCGCATCGACGGCTATGATCGCTTCGACAAAGAGATCTCCCACGATCTGCTGCAGGCGCTGGAAGCAGCGAGCCAGCATGACACATGCTGAAGCGCAGATGGCAGCCTGCCGCAGTGCTGTCAGCAGCGCTGCACACTCAGGCTGCAACCACCAGGGGGACACAGGAGGAGGGGAAAAGGGGGGAGAACTTCATTTTCTGAGGAGCCTGAAAGCAGACTGCTGCAGGCGCTGGAAGCAGCGAGCCAGCATGACACATGCTGAAGCGCAGATAGCAGCCTGCTGCAGGGCCATTAGCAGCGCCACACACTCAGGCTGCAAAGACCAGGGGGACAGGGAAGGAGGGGAGGGGGGACCTTTATTTTCTGAGGTGCTTCAAAGAGAGACTGCTGCAGGAGCCGGAAGCAGCGTGCCAGCATGACACACGCCGAAGCACAGACGGCGGCCTGCCACAGTGCTGTTAGCAGCGCTGCACAATCAGGCTGTGGAGAACAGATCAGGTCAGGCGGAGAGCAGGCAGGAGGGGGACGGATAAAAGGAATAGGGAGGATAGTGGGGAGGAGAGGAGATAGACCGACAGGGAAGTAGGCGGAAGTTGATTCTTGGGCATTTGAAAACCCAGCTGGTTCCTAACGATTATGCATAACTAGGAGGACAGGGGCAGCACTGGGAGTAACCATCAATGGGGTGGCCACCCACCTCCACATTTGCCAACCCATCGAGCGATGCGGCAACTTCCAGGAAAGCCACCACGTTCATCCGCAGCGTCTCGGCCTCTGTACTCTCCCCCACAGCCACATACTCCAGCGCTCCATCCGCTCCCCCTCCCCCTCCCCCTCCGCCCAAGCCTCCCTCCCCCCCGCCCCTCACATCCAACCCAAACGGGTGCAAGAGAGGGGACAGCATTCTGCTACCAGCCACATTGGCAGCGGCCACACCATGCGGATCAACCGCAAAGATAGACGGAGAGTTAGGGCGGGAGGTGGACTTGGTGCCTGAGGAAGGGGGGAGGTTCGGGGAGGCGAGGCGGCGAAGGGCCCGTGCGGCTACTGTACCCACCCCGCCTGCTGCTGCCATGGCTGCTCCTGTGAACTCCTCAAACTTGCTCGCCTCGTAACTGCTGGAAGTGCTTGGGGACTTGCGCATGCGCGGACGGCGATCGCCCGCAGCTGCAGGAGCAGCGGCAGCACCACCAGAGGCTGCTGCTGCGGCGGCGGCAGAGGCGGCAGCGATCGCAGCGGCTGCGGCTGCTGCTCCTGCGGATCTGGAAGCAGCGCTGCTGGCGCCGCTGCCGCTGCTGCCGCCAGTGCTGGTGTCGTAAGCAGCAATGGCTGCGGCTGCTGCAGTCTCGAGAGAGGAAGAGCTGGAAGTGCTGGGGGATTTGAACAGACGAGGCCTGGGGCGAGCTGGGACTACCAACCCCCCGTCTGCCTTTCCTGCTCCTCCTGCTCCTCCTGTTCCTCCTGCCCCTGCTGCCCCTCCTGCTCCCCCTGCTCCCCTTGCTCCTGCTGCTCCTCCGACTCCTCCTGCTGCTTCTCCTCCGCCCTCCAACCCAAACCCTAACACCAGCCCCCCTCCAGTCGACCTCCGCCTCACATGCTTCCCCTTCCCGTCCCCTGCACCCGCTTCCCCATTCCCAGCCGCCCCGCGCCAAGAAAAAGGGTGCGCAAACCCCCCGAACGCACCACCACCATGAGTCGACGGGGCGCAATCCGCAACAGTGGTGGAGTCAAAGAAAAAGAACCGGTCAGAGAAGAGAGTCGGCCAGGCACCAGCATCTCGCAGCAACTGCAGCGCTGATGGCGACTCGCCCAGCACCCTCCTGAGAATAGACAGCACGTGGCACTGGAGCGTACAGGACGTGTTTCGGAAGTAGTCCTGCAGTGCTAGGTCGTCCATGCTCATCACCTCGCCTGCTCCCCCTCCCGGCCCTGACTTCCCCTCGTGTGGTAACCGGAACGTGTCTAGGAGAGTCTCTACAGCGTATCGCTGCCCCATGCTCCAGTAATCTCCCACTGACTGCCCTCCTCCTCCTCTCGGCGTTCCTGGTTCGTTCCCCGTGCCGTCCCTATCCCCCGCTCCTCCTCCCCCCCCTCCTGCTCCTGCTCCTCCCGTTCCTCCTTCTCCCGTTCCCCCTCCTCCTCCGGCCTCCGCCCCTTCCGCGTCTCCCCTTCCCCTGTCTCCGCCCTCCCCATCCCCGCCCATCCCTACCCCATCCGCAGCCTCCCTAGCCCACCGACCGTACTTCCCCCACAGGCTCACACCACCCCACTCTGCAATCTGCTCCTCTGTTGTATCCCCTTCAAGCAGCAGCGTGCATAGTAGCCCACTAGCCGCCGCTACAGCAAGATTCCACGCCCACACCTCCGAATCCCCCACAGACGGCCGAGAGCGCAGCACCCTCACTTCCCTAATCAGCTCCTGCCCTAGCGCCCGCGCAATCATCCATTTCTGTTCCTCCCCCCACACCATCTCCCCCTCCCCCTCATCCTCATCTTCCCCATCGAGCCCGTCACCGTCCCCACCCCAATCCCCCCCGTATCCTCCTCCGCCGCCTCCTCCTCCCCCGCCCCCAGCCCCTGCTCTTCCCCTCTTCCTCGCCAGTCTCAAAGACCCCACCCTCCGCACATCAATCGTGAGAATGGAATCGGAGGTGCAAAGGAAGGAGGAGGCGGGGAGAGGAGGCGGAGGCATGAGGGAGCTTTCCGAGGAGGAGGGGACAGGGGGCGCGGAGAAGGTGCGCGCAGCCCACTGCAGCAGGCGGGAGACGCGGGGGAAGAGCGACAGGGAGTGCAGACGCGCGAGACACGTGGGGGACGCGTAGCTGGTAGGGGGAGGAGGGGGAGGAGCAGGGAGAAGAGGTGGGAGAGGGAGGGGAGGAGAGGGGAGGGAAAGAGAGAGGGGAGACAGATGGAAGGAGTCAGGAAGAGGGAGAGAAGGGTGAGTTCACGTGGGATAAGGATGGGGAAGCAGAGCATGGGCTTGGTGTAGAGGATGTGAACGGAATGAGATCGGGTAGGTTAGTGTGCCTGATACACGGCGCCTGTGCACAAGTGTGGTTATACATGTGCTTGTGAGAGAGTGAAGCATGGGATAAGGATGGGGAAGCAGAGCATGGGCTTGGTGTAGCGGATGTGAATGGAACGAGATCGGTGCCAGATCAGGATAGGGTAGAGGAAGATCAGGATAGGGTAGAGGAAGATCAGGATAGGGTAGAGGAAGATCAGGATAGGGTAGAGGAAGATCAGGATAGGGTAGAGGAAGATCGGGATAGGGTAGAGGAAGATCAGGATAGGGTAGAGGAAGATCAGGATAGGGTAGAGGAAGATCAGGATAGGGTAGAGGAAGATCAGGATAGGGTAGAGGAAGATCAGGTAGGGTAGTGTGCCAGTGCCTGATACACGGCGTCTGTGCACACAAGTGTGGATATTAATATTCTACATGTGCATGTGAGAGAGTGAGTAACAATTTGAGTGCTGCACACCCATATCACCACTCACATGCGCCCATCTCACCACAAACACACACATGAATGCAATGCAAGCTCATCTCACCACACACACACACACACACACACACACACACACACACACACACACACACACACACACACACACACACACACACACACACACACACACACATGCAATGCAAGCCCATCTCACCATGCTTCTCGGATGACCACCAGCGTCAGCAGCTGCACTCCCAAATGCTCCTCTAATGCGAGCTGGTCGCCCTCGGGAATACTGCACCCAGTAGCACCGCACAGTCACGGGGACAGTGGCGGAGGGTGCGGGAGAGAGGAGGGGGGAAGGTGGGATGGGGAGGACAAGTGAGGTCAAGAAACGAAGACAGTAGAAACGTTTTCAAGTGCTCCTCCAATGCCAGCTGATCGCCCTTGGGAATACTGCTCCCAGCAACACACGCACAGTCAGGGAAGAGGGAGTGGGAGTGGGTGGGAGGGGGGTTGGGGAGGCCAGGTAGGGACACGAAACGAACAGTGGAAATGCACGTGAGAGGTGGAAACTTGTAAGCAGAGCATGCTAAGGGGAGGTGGGACGTGTGATGCGGTAGGACTCCGCGTTTCCAGTCATTTCAGAGAAGGATTCTCACCCCAAGCCCATCTGAAGGGACGGAGGGTGGACTTTTTCCATTTTTGTACGTCGACTTTAAAACTGAATGAGGCGAGTCTCTGCGTTTCCAAAGTTTTCTGGGCTCATCTCATCTCAACCCATGCTCATCTCAAGACGCAAGGGGAGGCTGGCCTTTCCAGCAGTTGCCGTGCTCGGCTCGCTCACCTGGCGGAAGGCGGCCTCCCCAGCAGCTGTACGAGCAGGGAGAGGCTGCCGCAGTTGCAGAGCGTGCGGTGGGCAGAGCGGCTGAGCGCAGAGGCCAGGCGCAGCAGCTGCAGGGAGAGCAGCAGCAGGGGGGACGCTGCCCGGTTGCCCCTGTCCTGCTCCACACGAAATATGTGCAGCAGCTCTGAGGGATACAGGGGTGTGGAAGGGGAAAGGCGGGGAGGGAGAATGGTGGGAGGGAGAAGGGGGAACAAGAGACGCTGCCCGGTTGCCCCTGTCCTGCTCCACACGGAATATGTGCAGCAGCTCTGGGAGATACAGGGGGACGGGGGTTGGGGAAGAGGAGATCGGGGGAAGAGAGTGTTTGAGTCGTCGACTCAAACGTCACCTTGCTGCGATGGCGCAAGGTATGCTGCTCGGTTGCCCTTGCCCTGCTCCACGCGGGCGGAATATGGGCAGCACAGCAGCTGTGGGGGAATGGTAAGCAGGACAAGACTCAAGAGGTATGCATGTACTGCCCGACCCTAGAAAGAGGAGCATACGGAGAAAGACAGAGAAAGAAGAGGCACATACCAAGCAGTGAGTCTATGCCGTGCAGATCCACCAACACTTGACTCATCCGCGCACTCCCCTCCTCCACATCCCCACTCCCATCCCCCCCTCCGCTGCCCCCACTCCCTCCCCCTCTCCCTCCCGCGCCCCCCATCCCTCCCCCCATATGCCCCCCAATCCCCCCCCCAATCGCCGCAAACAAATTCGGGGCAAAGAGATTCGACTGTTCTGCTGAACTAGCTGCTGCCGCCGCCGCTGCTGCTGCTGCTGCCGCTGCTGCTTTTCTCTTAGCAGAGGCCACCACACGAGTCAGCTCTGTGTGGAAAATCCCAACCAGGCACGGCAGCAGATGCACCACCACACTTTGCAGAAACCTCTGCTGTCGCCGCAGCTGCATCAGCAACTCCTGATTACTCGACCCTCCCCCTCCGTCCCCTCCTCCCCCGCTGCCGCTCCCCCTGACCCGCGTGTGGCCGGCGTGGCTTGTCTCATGCGGGTCGGATATCCCTGAGCCGGCTCCCCCCCACGGGGGGGATTGGCGGGAAGAGGAGGCGGAGGGGGGGTGGATAGGGGAGAGGAGCGGGTCCGAGGCGTCGGGGGAAGGGGGGGAGGAGGTATCGGGGGAGGTGGGGCGGGAGTGGCGTTGCCTGCCTGCTGTCGCCATGCCTTGCACTGATTTAAACTGAGCAACTACGTCTGTACAGGGGGCATGGGTTGGGAAGTATCAGGGGCAGGAGGGTGAGGGGGTTCAGGAGTATGCACGGTGGCATGGGGGACAGGGGCACGGGGGAAAGGCGGCCAGAGCAAGGTGAGAGGAGGAGGAAGGGAGGAGGGATACACGACGGCAGGAAGGAAAGAGCGAGAAATCTCGGAAACCGCACAGGGAGGGGAGAGCGGGAGGGGAGGATGGTGGGGGGGGGGGGGGGGGAGGAAGGAGCAAAGAGTGGGCGAAGTGAGTGGGGAAAGGTTGGAGAGACAGGGGAGTGGATGACTGCAGGTTGCTCGGTGTATCTATAAGGAGCATGATGACTGTAGCGCGCACATCAAATCAAACAGCATCGAATCATGACGACTGGCCGCCGGCAAAGATGCGGCACTGGTGCTGTTAAGGCCGATAATAAGCCCTCACCTTTAAATAAAATGGTGAGTGCGACTTTTGAGACGTCTCAAAAGTCGGCGCCGGTGCTGTTAAGGCCAATAACAAGCACGCACCTTTAAATAAAATGGTGAGTGCGGCGTATCCATCATAGAAGGCAAAGACGCGGCGGTTGTGTGCGGAGCGCAGAGCAATTGTGAGCGCACACAGCAGGTTGAGCACAAAGGCCCGGTCCGACAGGTCCTCTGACTCCATCTCTGAGAATAGGTGGGGATGGGGTGACAGGCAGAGGGGGAGAGTGAGTGCAGGGCTTAGGAGTCGACTCATGAGAGACTATCAGATGGTGAGCGCGCACAGCAGGTTGAGCACAAAGGCCCAGTCCGACAGGTACCCTGACTCCATCTCTGGGGAAAGCGAGAGGGGGAGGGTAAGTGTGGGGCTTAGGAGCGCACACAGCAGCGCACACAACAGGGTTAGCACTAGGCTCGGTGCGTCAGGCCCTCAGACTCTATTTCTGGCATGCAGCTGAGGTAGCGCGACCGGCAGAGGGGGAGAGTGAGTGCACACAGTATCAGATGGTGAGTGCGCACAGCAGGTTGAGCATAAAGGCCCGGTCCCTGGCTCTAATTTTGAAAACAGGTGGGAATGGGGGCACACAAAGGTAGTTGATTGGGGATTTTTGAGGCGAACAAAACATCGAGAATGGCGTTTTAGGTTGTGCACACGGCAGGGTTGAGCATGGGAGGGAGGAGCATAAAAGGCATAGTCACACATGCCCAAATCGAAACACCACACACGCCCGAATCAAATCACCACACACACCCGAATCATATCACCACACACACCCAAATCAAATCACCGCACACGCTCAAATCCAATCATATCACCTTACACAGACGGAACGCACCCAGGATGGCAGGAATGGTGTTCTTGATCTCAAACACCATCTGCTGAATCACAGCCGTCGGATGGCCCTGCCCGCACCCCACAATCGTGCCCCTCGCCCCAGCCCCCCCGTCCCCTCCGCCACTAGAGCGGAACCCCAGGCGCATGCGCCCCCCATCCCCCCCCTTGCCGCTGCTGGCCTTGTCCCTCTGGGGAGGCTCGGGTTTCCAGTCCTCGTATATCCGGATAAACGACTCCAGGAAGATTCCGAGAAACCGGAACGAGTCCTGCTCCCGCGGGAAAGGGGGGAGAGGAGGCGGGGGAGCGAGGGGGGGAGATGGTGTGGAAAGAGGGAAGAGGGAGAGAGGGAGAAGAGGAGGGAGAGAGGGAGGAGAGGAGGGATGTGTGGGGGCGTGGGTGTGGCGGAACCGACAAGGCTTTCATGGCCTTGGTTTGAAAGTAGCAGCTCAACACAAGCTGCATCCAAAAAAGGGGTGGAAGTGTGTGTAGCGAATAAGCAGCCTAGCCTCCTCCCTCTCCTTCTCCCAAACACTATTCCCCCCCAAGTCCCTTCCCCTTTATCCGTCCTCCACATATTCTCAACCTTCCCCAATTCTCATCCCCGCCAGTTTCCGCTCTCCTCCCCCTCCTCGCCCCTGCATGCCCCCCCCCCCCCTCTTATCACTCGCGCCATATCACTTTCGTTCTGAGGCGCCTCCAAATCACGTTCATAAGTCTGCTTTTAATGCGGTTTAAAGACGAGCGTACCTGCATGCCCGCCGCCTTGTACTCGCGCCATATCACTTGCAGCTCCCTCTCGTCGTTGTCGTCGTCGCTGCGGCGCAATCATGGGCGGAACGATGGGCGGGACGATGAGGCGCAACGATGAGGCGCGCGGCGAACAATGGGCAATGCGGAACGGAACCGGGAAGAGGGGAGTCGGATGAGAGAGAAGGTGGTAACAGGGGATTGCCAGTTGGCGCAACTTACTTGCTGCAATGGCAGAAAACACACCACTTAGTCAATTCAAAGACAAGGCGCACACCAGAGTAACTAGGCCATCCGGAATTCAGAACAAGCGAGGGCGCGAGGGAGGGAGGGGAAAGGCAAACAGACGGACGAGCTCGTCTAATATCCGTCTGTTCTTCCTCAGGGCAGTGTTACGGCACGGAAGGGAGATGACAATGGATGGCTATGCGGAATCTGCTTAATGATCTCACAAAGGAAACAAACACCCGAGGTAGCACAGGTAGGTACCACAACAAATAGCTCAAGTGACATTCACAAATGATGGCACCCGCAAGCACCACTACCCAGCAGCGACGTGACATATCAAACGCGCGCCGTGCTTTGCCGTATCATGTTGCAGAATAACGCGCAAAGCACGGGGTGCATTTGACATTTCACGGTCTCGCAAAGTTGCGCCGTGGCACGCACTCCGCGTACGGTGGTACGGTGGTGGTGACATCACTAGCGGCACGCTGTGCAATGTCAACGAGCGCCGCGCCAAAGAGTTCGAACCCAGCACACCATACGGTTGACTACATATGTTTTCCCAATCTCCCAGTCGCCGCAACCGGTACGGACTGAAACGCCGTTGACAGTATCCTAGGCGACTGTTGCGTTGCCTCGAAAGAGTATTTCTGGCCGTAACGCGGAAATCCCGGGACTATTACGGCGACTGAATCCCTCTCCCAGGTACCTCATTCCGAACCCCCTAGCACGAAATTCCGAACCCCCTAGCACGAAATTCTAGACTCGAAAGAATAGCCCTGACGTAAAACCACCGCACAAACACACAAGACACAAGCGCTATAAGGAAGCATCCCATTCCCATCATCGTATAACCAGCCATGAGTGCTTTTGTTTTCGTTTTCTTTCTTTCCAAGGAAACCGCTTCTTCCCCCTACCTGAACTGTATTTCCGCCCATCGAGCCACAGGCGCGGGCGGGGTGGCGGAAGCAGGGGACCCGGACGCGGCGGTGGGCGCGGAAGACGAGTTGTCCTGCGCGCTCTCCTGCGGCGTAGCCGCGCCTCCCCCCCAAGAGGTGCGGAACAGGTTCATTGTAACAGGAGGGCAACTCCCAGCTTCATGCGGATATGTTCGTAACGAATCATGCGGCCTCCAACCAGTAACGCGATCGGAAGAATCGGGTCACCACAGATCAGATAACGGTTCGCGTTTCGTGTGGACCGTCGATTCTCGATTCGTCAGACGGCTAGAGGCCCCACGAGACGCGGGACTCCCTAGCGAGCGTCGCTAATGTAGCCGGAGATGCGGGTGAAACCCTAAGCAAATGCAGCTGCTTCTATCGACAAGTTCCTCCTACCCTAATCTGTACTGCCGACCGTTTCTGGTAGTGATCTTCAGAAAGACGCACGCGGTGATAAAATGAGAATCAGCGCGATAGCGCTCGTGATCTGCTATGTCGTTGTGACGATACGTTTGGCCATTGCTGCCAGGCTGGCAAGTTCATGACGTGCTATGCAGGATGTGTCTCAGCGGCGCCGAAGCGATGATGGTTTTTGAAGGCTGTGGATGGAGGAATGAAAATGCTGCTCCTAGGTGTTTCAACCAAGCACGAAAACACTGGGACGAAGTAGCCGTGGAGACTGAGGAGTTTTATTTGAGACAGATTCTGCTGGGTCGAAAACCTAAGGTGCAACTAAAAAGGACACTAACTGCAAGAGGCTGCGAGATTAGCTCCCTCAGGCTAGGCTCCTATGCCATCCGAAGGTGAAGGGAACACACATTTCAAAAAGAGTCCCATCACTGATGATGGTGCGCTCAAAGCGGAGCAGCAGGGAGGGGAGATTCGAGAAGATATGGGGGAGAGGAGGAATGAAGAAATGTAGGATATTCGTTGGAAGTTCGTCTATTCTAGAACACTCCACGTTCAGAGTTCTGCAGTGCCTTTTGGTGTCAATACGGCACTAAGTTCTACTGTAATTTCTCCAGGCTTTCTTTTACGCAAAATAACACCTCACACGAAAGTTTTATAGGAAACCCAGCTGTGGTGGGAGAACTGCCGTGGCGGAGATCTCGAGGGTGATGACCTGACGGTGGCACTCTCAAGAGGCTGGCGGAGGCGGGCGCAGACCAGCAGCGCTTCAGGCAGAGCGAAGAACCTTGGGTGACGGAAAACTTTCCGCCTGACCAGGAACCGATGAGGACGACTGCAAGTTCACGAACAACAGTCTATTCCGACGCCAAAACCTTTTCGGACAGCACGTTTTCAAGCCACGCTATCGAAACCCGCCCAAACCTCGGTGGCGAGTGTGTTTTCTCCTCATGGAAGGGCGTGGTTGGGTGTTGCTTGACTAAAAACGTGCTGCTTGGGGAAGTAAATTCCCACACCCAGGTCAAATTTTCCCTTCGCTACGATCACATGCACTGGGCATCCAGCTGTGTTGTGTGGCCTCGTGACGTGGCTCCGCTCACAAGTCGTCAAATCCATCTCTCCCGTCACTTGCTGCGCTGCTGACTTCCCGCACGCAAAGATTCCGGGCCCTGCGATTCGAGAAACACTTAAGATAGCTCGATATAGATGTCACATCACTCATGCGACTTGCATCGGGCATGAGCGCTGTAGGACCAGATCCTTGACAAAGTTCAATCCAAACCTATATCAATATTTCACAATAAAGGTCCTCTTGTCCTATAACCTAACAAATAACTGCACATTCACAACAGTGTCCATATCCAACACTTCCATGTTCTAGTGTCAAAATTGGTGCTCATCGTTACAATGAGCTTGCCCTCGGGGAAAATGGGCGATATACACGAGATGACATATCATACTAGTGGTATCACTTCGGCAATAGCGTGTGATACACCAGCCATGGAGCCATCAAGCGCCGACCAGATTTCAATTGATGTATCGACGAGCGAGCCACCAGCGCTGAATGGGAACAGTTGCGCTACAGCCGTCGAAGCAGGTCCCGAGGCTGTCCCAGCCGCGGCTGCAGCTTCTGCTGCTGCCGTTGCAGTTGCCGCTCCCGACGACATCACAGCAGCCGACACTGCCGCTGCCGTGGCTTCTGCTCCAGCATCTACCACAGCAGCAGAAGCAGAGACGTCAGCTGCAGCCCAGCCAAGAACAGCACCACCATCAGCACCAAGTGCCTGCACCAGCGACAACGACTCCAACGCCAGTACCGAATCCACGGCTCCTGAAAGCTCAGCTGCAACAGCCGCCGTTGCAGCAGCGGCCGACGCACCCACTTCCAAAACTGCCTCCATTTCTGCTTCCAGTCCTGTCAGCACAACCGAAGACTCCTGGGCTACCCCCTGAAACACCTCCTTCGGAATCTCCTCAACGATTCTGGGAAGGTTCTCGGCGACAGTCGGAAGCGTCTCAGCAACTTGCGGGATACCCTCAGCAACAACCTCTGGCAGGATCAGCTCTTCCGCCAGGGCGAGCTCTTCAAAGGAGACCAGCGCTGGGTCTAGAGCCAACAGCTGTTCAGTAGCCAGGGTAAGGTGCTCTCCCAACGACGCTGATTGCTCTCCTAGCACTTGTTCCCCAAGCATCTGCTCTCCAAACAACTGTTCCCCGATGATTTGTTCGCCCAGCATCTGCCCCCCCATGGCCTTCTCAGCCATGCCAGCAGCAGCAGCAGCACCCAGTTCCGCCTCTGCCTCCACAGCCTGCATTGCCCCTGCTGCAGCCATGGCCGCTGCCCCCGACCCATCCCCTGCTGCTGCCGATGACGACGACAACGAGGAGGATGATGACGATTGTGCTGATGATGATGGTGATGCTGAGACAGAGCAGTTGGGAGAGGCATCTGATACAGTAGAGGGTGCGGCGGATGCCTGCGCTTTGGCAGCTGCAGAATGAGGGGTGTCTGTCGAGGCAGGGGTTGTGGTTGATGGGGCAGACGAGGGGGAGGTGGTCAAAGTGGTGCTGGCGGTGGTGGTGGAAGACGATCCTGTGCTGCTAGAACCGGGACTGGAGGGACTCCCAGGACCAGCAGGACTGCCAGTTGTAGCAGCAGGAGCAGGGATAGCAGGAACGGGAGTGGCTGTAGTGGGGTTGGATGGTGATCCGGGGCCTGGTGATGCTGCAGTGATGGTGGAGAGAGGCGCAGCAGTGGGCGAGAGGGCGGAGGGAGACGAGACAGCAGAGCCAGTGCTAAAGGCTGCAGAAGCGGCCACGCCGGCTGAAGACGCTGAAGGGTCAATCCCTCCTGTTGGCACACTGCCGCTGCTGTTACCACTGCTGCTGCTGCTGCCACTGCTGCCGGCATTGCTGCTGGCGTTGCTGCTGCTGCCGGTGCTGGTGGCTGGCGTTCCTGTGGCTCCCACTGTATTGTTGAGAGCAGGTAATCCAGAAGAGGTAGTGGTGGCGGCGGTGGTGGTGGTAGCAGAGGCAACGGTGGTGCTCGTGGTGGCGCTGCTACCAGAGGTAGCAGACGCTGAGGAGGAATTGACAGTGGACGGGGGAATGGAAGAGGGAGAGGTAGGGGAAGGACTGGAAGAGGTAGAGGACTGGGAAGTGGGAATGGTGGAGGGGGAGAGGGAGGAGGCAGACGATGTTGTGAGGTTGGATGCGGTGGGGGTGGGTGTTGTAGGGGTGGTTGCAGCAACGGAAGCAGGGTTGGTGGTTGTGGGGATGGTTGAAGCAGAAGCAAGGGGAAGTGCCATAGCCGCATTGCTGCTGCTGCTGCTGCTGCCACTGCTGTCGCTGCTGCTATTGACACCGCTTTTACCACTGCTGTCAGCCACGTCACCACTGCCATTCTTACTATTGCTGCTGCTGCTGTTGCCAGCAGTGGAGGAAGGAGGAGAGGCGGAGAGTGGCTGGGTTGATTGCAGTGACCAAGTCGTGGGGACGGCAGGGGCAGCGGATGAGCACGGAGCAGCAAGGCAGGGAGCAGAAGGGGCGGCAGCGGAGGGAGTAGAGGAGGGAGAAGAGGAGAGGACAGGGGAGGATAAGGAAACGGTGGGGGTGAGGGGAGAGGGGGAGGAGAGGAAGGAAAGGGGAGGGGAGGAGGAGTTTTGAGCCGAGGTATACACTAGAGGAGTGGTAGTGTGGACGGTGGTGGTGCTGATGGTGGTGCTGGTGGTGCTCGTGGTGGTGGCATAGGTTGAGGCTCCGAGAAGCGGAGAGAGAGAGGGGATGGACAAGGAGGAGAGCGAGAAGGACGGGGAAGGAAGCGAGGGAGGCAGCAGCGACGGCAGGGGCACGGAGGGGAGAGTCGGGACGGAGGGTAGGGACGGGAGAGAAGGGAAGGACGGCGGGAGGGAGAAGTTCGGAGTGGGGAACGGAGGGAGGGAGAGCGAAGGGAGGGAGAGTGAGGGGAGGGAGAGCGATGGGAGGGAGATGACGAGCGTCTTGTGAACACCGAGGCCCAGGTTGACTTGAAGCTCCACCAGCACTCGCTTCGCCTGCACGGCATAGCACGGATACTTGAGCTGCGACGTCACCAGCGCAACAGATATCTGCTCCCTCATCTGCCCGCTGCTACCGCTGCTGCTGTTCTCTCCGCCGCTTCCCACATCCTCCCCAGGCTCACTCGCGCCCACGTCCCGTCCTTTTTTCTCCCCAACCTTCCCCATCTCAACCTCTCCAACCTTTCCCATCGTCCGAGGTCCTGCTTCCGCCCCTTCTCCCGTTTCCGCCCTCTCCGCGCTTTCCGCCCATTCCATTCTCTCCGCCTGCTGCGCGGCTTCCGCGTCGCCCAGCACCCGCCATCGAATGCGCCCGTTCGCCAATGCACCCGCTCGCCGCTGTTCCCCGCCCTTTGCAACTGCTGCCTGTGCGACCGCAGCCTCTGCGCCACCTGCCTGTGCCACCGCAAGTCCCTCCCTCCTCCGCCTCTCCTCGTCCCTCTCCCGTTCCTTCTCCCTCTCCCCTTCCACCAGCAGCCAATGCGCAAGCGCGCTCACCCCCACAATCATCGCTCCCCCCGTTGCCACTGAAACCCCAGGCGCCTCGCCTCTCACCGCAAACGATAACAGAGCGCCCCAAACGGGTATAGAAGTGTACACCAGCATAGCGATAGACGCCGGAACGCGCCTTAATCCGCATAGTTCCAACCACACGCACAGCCCCGAGCCTACCGCGCCTCCGTACACCAGCGGAAGCCACGGGATGGCTTTAATCTCCTCCGCGAGCCGCAATACGCCATCGACACCGCCGCCTGCCACGTGTATGGCTTCCCAGCCGAGCCCGAGCAGCGCGAGCGACCCGGCCTGGACCGCGGAGAGGCGCAGCGGGTCGAAGCGCGTGGTGAGCGCTTCGGAGCGGAAGATCTGCACGGCGGCGAGGAGCGACCCGAGGATCGAGCTCAGGTCGAAGCTTTGCGAAAGGGAGAATGCGCCGGAGTCGGCTCCGCTGCCGGGGAGGAGGAGGAGGAGAGAGTGCGCGTGGTGGTACTCTCCCAGTAGGCCCATGCCGAGTAATGCGGCGACGACAGCGAGGAGTGTGGAGCGGTGGAGCGCGCGCCCGGACGAGAGCTCCATCAGCGGGAGGAAACAGATCTGCGCGCGCGGGGAAAAGGGAGGATGGGGAGGGGAAGCAAAAGGGGAAGGGAGGGGGCGGAAACGCGATGGGCAGAATATCAGGTGGAGAGATTCGAGGCGAGATGGCCGAGAGGCAGGAACTGCCGGAGAGGTTCTGCAGGGAATATCAGGTGGCAGACAGTCATGCCCGAGAGAGAACTGCAGGGAATGACTTACGGAGAAGGCGTAGAGCAGAGCGGCCGTGGTGCCGTTGGTGTTGCTGGCGTGTTGCAGCAGCAGCGTGCCCAGGAAACTCCATCCCGCCAGCTCCATGCCCCCAAGTATCACCCCTTCCTCCCGCCACCACTCGCCTTCCCACCTGTTGCTCGTCCCCTCCAGCCACCCCTCTTCCGCGCGCCCTTCCTTCCCGCGCACCCTCCTCTCGTCTGCCACTGCTCCGCCTGCAGCAGGGTTCCCCGCTCCAGCTCCGCCGTTACGCGGAACCCCCGCCGTTTCCTCGCAGTCAGTGCGCGGGGGTTTCCGCGCGTTCCGCTCCGACAGGATGGCGAAGATGACGGGGGAGAAGACGACGGCCGCCGCGGTGAACCTGACGGCGGCCGTCAGAGATGACGGCAACGACACCGGCTGGTCGTCAACGAGCTTGGCGGCAACGGTGCTCGTTCCATAAAGCGCTGCGAGCACGTTCAGCAGGAAAACCCCTGCCGCCGCACTTCCCGCCGCAGCTGCCGCCGTGGCCCCCCATTCCCCCAACAGCTTCCGCCACCAGCCCCGCCATTGCGCCATCTCCCCGCGCCATTCCCCCAAACGCCCCCGCCACACCCCTGCCCCGCGTCCCTGGACTGCCACGTGGGTTGAATCAGACGCGCCGAATTGCGACCAATCCCAATGCTGGTAGTCCAACGAGTCATCCCCTCTGCCCCTACTTCCGACCGTTTGAGCGCTCACGACATTCGGGCCGCCGCGTATCCCGAGTTTCACACCGACCAGCAACGGCCACCACCATAGCGAACCGATCGCAAGCGCGGCTCGGCGGTTCCCTGCTGAATCGTGAGAGGCGGCAGCGGCGAAGCCGGCGCCAGAAGACGGGGAAACGACCGGCCTGGCGCCGTCAAACCCGATCATACCAGCCAGCACATCGAAACCGTTCAAAGGGGCGGTGGTCGAATCGGAATCGTCGGCCCAAGCATTCCAGCCGTCGGATGTGTCGGCGACGACGGCTTTCCAGATCAGCGCTTCGACGGCCGTGCTGCTGCTGGGCGACCACCCGCCGCGATCCCCGCCGCTCACTCCTGCTCTACCCTCGATAGGCATACCCCACTGGCAGTCACCGCTACTGCTGATAGTAGCCGCGTCGCCACTGAGCACTGTACCATGCTTGACAACGTTGCTGATTCTGCGCGAAGTCCGCTTGCCCCTTGCCGCGGGGCCTCCCCCTCCCCCTCCCCCTCCCCCCCCGCCTCCGCCTCCCCCCACACCTCCTGCGCCAACGGCGGAAGGTACGAAGCTTTTTTCTTCGTGTGCGGGAGCAGCCGGGGATGCTGTAGGGGCTGCGACTTGGCTGCGGCGCGAAACTCCTGTTCTCCGGGATCTACGGCTGGGAGGCTCCAGAGCTTGGGATCCGACGGCAGGGAAGGCACGACGGCGTGTGGAGCGGCGTGGGGTGCGCGTGAAGGAAGAGGTTCCGGGAGATTGAGAGCCTCTACGAAACGGAGACGACGACCCAGGCGCTGGCGTTGACGCTGACGTTGACGCGAAAGATGACGCTGACGCTGCTACCGGCGACACCGACATAACGCGGCTGAGCTTCCTTCCATGATTGCTATCCAGTAGAGCGCGGTCACGGTTGGGATCAAGTCCAAAAACTCTCAGACCGCCGTGGCGCTGTTGGTGGAAAAGTGGAAATCGTCTCAAATTCGGTGATCCTACCAGGTGAATTCCAAGTTGCCGCTGCGGCAGCAGATCCCGAGTGTTTCTCAGCTCATATGTTGAGCCAAATCCGCGGTTTCTTCTGGGGAACCGTATTGTGACAAGAGCGGTTGACGAGAGGCGTTGCAGGGACGGCTGAAGGGGACCTGTACGGCCGGTGCTTAGTGGTTGCTGGTGGAGCGGTAGGGACGAGGTTTGCAGAACAGTGACCGCTGGAACCTGGCGCGTGGCGTGCATTGTTGCGGTAATAGCAGCGTGCATCTCGAGAGGCTTAGTTGGGACGCGTTTATCTGTTCATAACTCAGAGTCTCATAACGACAAGTTGGCTATTCCTCAAGCATCTTCTGTACTAATGGCTGCTTCGATGTGTGATTTTCTCGCAGCGGTTGCGACAGAGCGTTCTGCTGAATTCACCTCCGCATAGTTAAATCCGGCACTGGATAACTAGACAGGTGTCTGGTTAGCGAGGGTCGGGAGTCTACAATTGGGAGTCGAGGCTGGGAGGCAGTTGAGGGCGTTGACTGAGATGAAATGAATCATATAGATGTCTAGGAAGCCGACGAATAATATGTAGTACTTTGAGAGGACCTCTACCCAGGAGACGGCTGAGGCGAGAAGCTGATGCACGCATTTTGGGTGCTCATGTGTTTGCACAAGCTCATGAGTAGTTAGGGACGTGACATTTCTATGATGGATGTAGTGTTATCAGACTAACAAGTGCTTGCTCGCGATACGCGACCCGAAGCTGATGTACAGAATGGCGAGCAGCTGAGGCGGCAGAACGGCGAGACACGAAACAAACACAGATTCCTTGCTGCCTGTCGTACTACTAACAGATTCCTTGCTGCCTGTCGACCACATCAATGGGAGTGACGCAGGGTGAATGGATTCGACCGTCATTACCGTGGGATTGCCGACAAGCAAACAGCAGCAGCAGCTAGGCGAGCAGCTTCAATTCGGAATTTCATCATCCAATTTTTGCCGCAGCAGCAGCAGGTGGGATTTCGCGCAGCTGAGATTCACACCCATCCCCGCCAAACCGCAGACCTGACGTCAGCCTCTGATCGCCTCGCTTTCCAATCAGGATCAAGGAGCTCGCCGCCGAAAGTGGTGATTCTGAAACAGAGGGCTTGTACAGTACAGCACATGCAGCCATGAGTTTGTCAGAGGTTTGGACTTCTCGGGCAACAGAAAAGGTTTCAAACAGCTGTTGGGGCACGCACATGCGGCTGCCCTTTCTTGCGTTGGAATCGGGAGTCAGGAATCTACGGTGGATGTTATTCGACCAGGGTGAATGGAACGTCGTCAAGGTCGAGAATGGCAGGTATGGTCCACACGAACAAAGACTTGGTGGCCACGTGGTAACAACATTCCTTGCCGACTGGAGTTCCTCACCTCAAATGACATGGCGGTGACGCCACAGAGGTGACGGCATGGCTTTACGGCTTTACACTTGGGCGCCGCTTCTACTGTTTGGGGACGCTGCGCTGAGAGAACCACGTGCTCAAAAATCGTCTGCTCATCTCATCGAGACATCCAATCAGCTGGGTTTCACGATTTGTTCTAACTCGCCGCAATTCCCGCAACACGGAATCACGACCCAGTGCGCGCAATCACAGCCTTAGTTTCCGGTCGGATCCTTAATACGCCCTTTGAACAAGAGCCGCTACTTCACATAGACAAGTCCTTCAGAATAATGGAGGACTAGGTAATACAGAGAAGTAGTTGTAATACCGTATATTAAAAAAAATCATCACAATGTTCTTATCATAAGCGAAGTTTATATATTTCCTGAAATTTTTATGATACAAAGCTCTATTAGCGTACTTCTATAATGATATATTAGTATTCTGGTATGCAGTTAGGAAAGAGAATTAGTATGTCATGCTTATCCTCATAAGAAAACCAGTGCTTACAGTATTCATCGGTTTGGGCTTGTCATTTTATGAGGAGGGAGCCACTCTAAATGAAGCTCATAGCTGTTGGAATGTACTGAAATAATAACTCGTGCTGAATAGCTCATCCGACAGAGTTCCGGCGGCCCAATTTGTCAGGGACGACGGACGAGGTCGACGGGCCCAGCACCGCCGAGGCGGGGAACTGCCGCGCGTGCCTGCCCGCCAGGCTGGCCCAGGGCTGGGCCGAGCGCACGCCCGCCGCCCCTCAACCCCCCTGCGTAATTGAACAGCACCCCACGTTACCGGGTGGGGGCGGCGAACCCGCTTCACCTCGCGCGAGGGGAAGTAACCCTAGGGCGAAGGCAGCCCTCAGCGTGGCCCTGCCCTCGACGACCTAGTAACCCTCTCGCGCTGCCCCTACGGGAAGGCGAGGGCCCGGTGAAATACTGATGCTCCCCTCGGGACCCTCGGCCAATTCGCGACCCGCTGGCGTGTGGACACGTGTCTGCCCATAGACGACGCTGCATGCCAGGCACTTGTGACGCTGCATGCGACCAGACCCTACGCCTACCCACGCGAGTGGACGTGATGGGGCCGATGTGGCCCGGCGTCCGACGAGCATGTGATTGGACGAGGTTGATGCTCATCGTGCCGAACCACTTCGGCCTCCGGGCCGGTTTTGGCCACCGCCTTGGTCTGCGTCCGTCGTGCCTTATCTTTGTGGACGGAGTGACCGACGCCTCATTTTGCTCTTCTCATTTCACCTTTCACATTTCTCACCTCTGCGCCTTCCTCCGTCCTGCTGCTGCTAGATAGCCTGTAGTGTCGTGCCTTTGGTCGCCGGTAGTGTCGTGCCTTTGCAATCATGGAGTTGGATAGTGGCGCCGCTCACCCGACGCCGGGCGCCGCAACGCCGACGCCGTCCTCGGCGGACTTCCCCCTGTACTTCAACATGGACCGTGGCCTCACCTTCTCTTTCAACGAGAAGGACTTCGCCGTGCTGCGCGCCACGAAAAAAATACTTCAACGAGCATTGCTTCGCACTCGCGCTCAAGTGAGTCCCTTCTTCAGTCAAGGCGGAACCCTTGTCCACTTTTTCTTTCCGTCGACTTAGTAGCTCTTTTTTAACCCGCCGCCCCGCCGACCTAGACGATGTTATTCGTTAGAACGAGTTACTAATCCGGCGTGCGAGTTAGCGACGGTGTCCATGTCTATTTCCCGCCGACCTAGTAACTTCACTGTTCCGCCGACTTAGTACAGCATGATATAGCTCAGCCGACGAATTCCCCCGGCCATTTTCGCCGCATAGAACCGGCGGTCATTTTTTATCCCGACGACCTATAGGATGTTATTATTTGGAGCGCGTTACTAATTCGACGTGCGAGTAAGCGACGACGTCCGTGTCTCTTTTTCCCGCCGACCTAGTAACCTCATTATTCCGCTGACTTAGTAACTACAGGCCGACTCAACGTTGCAGAATTAGTTTCTACCGGTCGATAGGATTTCGGTCAACGAAAGGTTTTCACGCCTAGGTTTGTTGTGAGCGCGTCCATGTCGGCGTTCAAGGCCGCTATCCTATCTACTTTCGTCGGCAACGAGTTCGCAATCCTGAACCGATGCCACATGTCCCCACGAGTTCGTTGACTACAGGTACATGTGGATTCGCGAAGCTCCGATGGACTTGAAGCCGTGGATCATAGGGTGCAGCCGTCTTCGCGAGGCGATTAAGAAGAAAAACCTCACCTGTTTTGAGTCGGTATTCGACGCCGACATTGCCATGCTACCTACAATCACGACGTGAGAAAGTGCGATGTTGCGTTGTTGTTGAGGTCATGTTGGACTTCGATGTTTTATATCAGCGTCACATGGTTCATGTGCAGGATCGGGCCGCTTCCCGGGGTCCAATGCAGCGTCGTCGTGGTTCTTCGGCCCGGCGACTTGCTGAAGGTCGTCGACGTCGACAGCGAGACCTCGTTCCGCCACCTGGACCCGAAGACTGCAAACCGGCTGCATTCGTCTGAGGCGCTCGCCGTGCTGAGGTAGGCATGCTTAAATTGGGGCGGCTCTGGTTTCTCGACGGCGTCCCCACTGACTCTTTCATGCACTGCTGTTGCTGCTTTTTCTGGTGTTGTGTTTTGGCCGAGCTTGGAAGAAGTGACAGGACATGGAAGTGGGTGCCTCCCGCTGAGGAGGTCGTGGTGGCTCGACTCGCCGATTGCGATAGGCCCACGCGCGACGTGAGTTTCTGTCGACCTTGTAGCCGACTTTAATTGGTCTTCTAACTGTGCTTGCGTTGGTACACCCTCGGCTCACCTAGCCTGCCCTTGCAGCACTTGTACGCAGAGATTGCCGGACATTGTGAAGAACGAGCAGGTCGGCACCGGATTGCATGCTGTGAGCGCGTTCGGATGGGTGGTCAGAGAGCGCGGAGCCCTGCTCAAGTCACGTGTACCGGCGAGCGCTGAGAACCCGATGGTTCAGGGGTTGAGGGCACTCAAATCGGCGCTAGTGGAATACGTGAAGAGATGCGTTGCTGAGAGGCGGTCGGCGCCGTCCAATCACCCTCCTGGGCCAAGTACCTCCCCCCTCGACGACGACGGAATCGAAACCAAGACGGCGTCTCAAGCTGGCGTGGATTGCCCGGCGTATTCCAGCGTGCACGACACTAAAACTAGCGGTCATGTTGGCGGCGGTGGCGAGGCCGACTTGGTAGGAGGAGAGGAGCGGAGGGCAGGGTCCATTGAGGAGTCATCTACTGACTCAGAGTCAGAGTCGGAATCCGAGGAGGAGGAGGATGAAGAGGAGGAGGAGGAGCGTGCAGGGAAGAAGTGTCAAACATTATATATGTTGTGCTTGTTTAGGCTACAGTGGGTTAGCCTATAGGGGGTACACAATTCTAGGGTTAGGTACTGTCAGAATATTATGCTCTAGCCTGTAGTGGGGTGCTCTATAGCGAGTACAACCCTTCTAGGGTTTGCTATTTGTATCCTCATTCTTGCTAGTGCAGCTCTTCTTCTTTCTTCTAAATTTTCACATGCTATCAGAGCAGGTCGATCCCCTTGGATCGATCCTGTGGGTGGGCTTACCACCTCCTTGCTTCCGCTGCAACTGTTACCACTACTCTCGGTGCCACACGCCCCGTGGCGTGTGGCAGTTTTTCTTCCTGCCGTGCGCCTTTCTGCCCGCCGTGCGCCCCGAGGCGCGCGGCGGTTTTCTGCCCGCTGTGCGCCCCGAGGCGCGCGGCGGTTCTCTGCCCGCTGTGCGCCCGGAGGCGCGCGGCGGGCTTCGACCTCGTCGTTCGGAGCGTCGCCCCCGGGGGGCGATGCGACGGGCGACGGGGACCCGGTCGTCGCCCCCCCGTTGCCCGTCGTGGCCTACGCACGGCCCGTACAGGCAGCGCGCGGCCCGTACGGGCTGCGCCAGGCCCGCGCACCACCCGTACGGGCTGCGCCAGGCCCGCGCGCGGCCCGTACAGGTGCCGCCAGGCCCGCGCGCGGCTCAGGCTGCCTGCGCGCGGCTCGGGCGACCCTACCTGCGGCCCTGACCCCGGCCCCGTCGTCCTACCTACGGCTCGGGCCCGTCGCCCTACCTACGGCACCGCCTCCCCCCCCCCCCCCCCCCCCCCCCTTTTCCCGTCGACCTGGGGGGTGGCGGATGTGTACTGTTCCCTGCCCCTCCTCCTCCTCCGTCTCCCTGTGCTGCAGCTGCTGCTGAGGGGGGGTGGACTTGTTGGAGCCGGTGGAGTGGTACTAAGGGGGGGTGAAGGGGGAGTGGAGCTAGGGGTGTAGCAGCGGGTGTGTGTCAGGGGGAGTGGGATCGTTTGGGAAGCTGAATGGAGGTTGCCGTCGTGTCGCCAGCAGCACCTGTATTTCGGGGAAT
Source organism: Closterium sp. NIES-65 (assembly GCA_948144175.1). NCBI lineage: Eukaryota > Viridiplantae > Streptophyta > Zygnematophyceae > Desmidiales > Closteriaceae > Closterium > Closterium sp. NIES-65. The sequence continues at coordinate 5,950,021 of CANXME010002068.1, forward strand.
TGCTCCGGTAGCCCAGTCGTAGCCAGCTGTGCCAGCCGCCCGTGGGTCCGTTGCTCGTCTGCCGCTACTTTAGCCGCGGGGCCAGTTACTCCAGTATTCCGGAGCGTTGTTCCGGTAGCCGCTGTGCCAGTGTGCCTCCTGTTGCCCGTGTGTCTGCAGCTTCAGCCGTCGCCTCCTATCTTCTCTCCTCTCACTCTCTCTCCTCCTCCTCACTTGCCCTATGCGATAGCCCCTGGCTTTGCTCATAATTGTGAACTTAAACTATTGCTTCTTGAACTTGTGCTCAGAATGTGTGGTAACATTGTGATCCACCCTGAGCTTGTACTGCTTTGCTTGCTCTGCTGATTACACCCCACTTCGGCTATGGGGGTGTGTCATAATATTATGCTCTAGCCTGTAGTGGGGTGCTCTATAGCAAGTACAACCCTTCTAGGGTTTGCTATTTGTATCCTCATTCTTGCTAGTGCATCTCTTCTTCTTTCTTCTAAATTTTCACAGGTACTTGTACTGATTTCACTATTAGTTCAATCATTCCTGTTCGTTCATTTCAACATGGTATGGAGCAGGTCCTTCGCTAGGACCGTTTTTTTTTAGGGCCCACCACTACCTACCTACCTACCTACCTGCGCCCTAGGGCGCCTCGTTTTTCACGGCTCCCTAAGGCCCCGCGACCCGCGACCCGCCCCTTAGTGACCTGCGCGCCGCCCCTTAATGCCCCGTCGGCCCACGCGCTCGCCCTTTACTGCCTCGCGCTCGCCCCTTAGCGACCCCGTCGGCCCCGCGATCGCCCCTAACAGCCCCGTCGGCCCCGCGCTCACCTCCCTAGAGGCCCCCGTCGGCCCCGCACTCGCCCCTAGAGGCCCCTTACGGCCCCGCGCTCGCCCCTAGAGGCCCCAAACGGCCCCACGCTTGCCCTTAGAGGACCTTTACGGCCCCGCGCTCGCCCCTAGAGGCCCCGAACGGCCCCACGCTCGCCCCTAGCGGCCCTTTACGGCCCCGCGCTCGCCCCTACAGGCCCCGAACGGCCCCGCGCTCGCCCTTAGCGGCCCCTTACGGCCCCGCGCTCGCCCCTAGAGGCCCCGAACGGCCCCGCGCTCGCCCCTAGAGGCCCCGAACGGCCCGTGACCGCCACAGCCCCTCCACGACAGAGCCGAGCCGCGCGACTCGAACCGAGCCGCCCAGTCCGAGCCGAGCCGCGCGACCCGAACCGAACCGCGCCGCCCTACCCGAGCCGCGCCGCTCTACATGAACCGAACCACGCCGCGCGTACTGACCGAGCCGCCCTACCTGTCTCACCCTCCTACACCTACTACTGCTCCTACTGCTCCTATGGCTAGCCCACCTGTGCTAGCTTTCGATGCTGAGGGCCGCCCAATGAAGTTTGACACCTGGCTAGATGACCTGCACCTCTATCTACAGCTCACTGCCAAGGACGACATCTCACTGTACAACCACGCCCTAGGCCATGTCACTGCCCCTGCTGCTACTGCTGACAGCACTGCCCGCTCACAGTAGCAGACTCGTGACGCCCACGCTCGCTTTGCTATTCGCAACTCCCTGCCGATAGATGAGCGCGAGCACTTTGGTCAGCACAAGACTGCACAGGCACTGTACATTGCTGTCGTTGTCCGCTACTCCTCACCGGCCTCTGCCGCACTAGGTCGTCTCTCTCTTCCCTACCTGTTCCCCGACTTGGCCTCTTTCCACACAGTCGCTGACCTCATTACGCACCTCCACACAAGTGAGGCTCGCTTTCGCGCCACTATGCCTGATGAGTTCCTTGCCAAGAACCCACCCCCGCTCTGGCTCACTCTCTACCACCTAGTCACCCGCCTCCCTGACACTCTGCGCTCAGTCAGGGACCACTTCCTAGTTCGCTGCCCCATTGAGCTCACCATTGCCCTCCTCGAGAAGGAACTCCTTGCAGCTGAGGCTAGCATAGTAGCTGTAGGTGCCTCTCGTGGCGACCCCCGTACCCCGTTCTTTGAGGGGTGTTCTCCTTCCCCCCTTCTTCCCTCTGTCGCCTCTGCTACTCTTGTCGACCTCCTTGGTGCTGAGAAGGTCGGGACTGCGTCTGCTTCGAGCGGGCGCCGCAGCGGCAGAAGCACAGGGGGCAAGGGCGGTGGCGGTGACGGCGGGGGAGGCGGTGGTGGGGGCGGTGGCGGCGGTGGGGGTGGTGGCGCGTCTGGAGGGGCTAGTGGCAGCGGTGGGGGTGGTGGCGGCAGCGGCGGGGGAGGTGGCAGGGGCGGAGGCGGTGGTGGGGGTGGCGGTGGACGCGGCGGCGGCAGGGGTTGGGGTGGTCGAGGAGGTGGCGGCGGCGGTGGTGGTCGTGGAGGCGCTGGCGGTGGCCAGGGCGAGCAGCACACTCCGTCGCCCCAGGAGGTCCGTGAGTGGTACTCTCAGCACCGGGGGGGGGGGGGAGGGGGGGGTGGCTTTAGCTGCACGTACGTCATTCGCACTAGTGACCGCACTGGTCAGCCGTGTGGGGGACCGCACGCCACACAGCGCTGCTTTGCTCGTCTCAACGACGCTTGGCGTGTTCAGTTCCCTCAGGCCACTGAGCTGCCCCGTTGGGTTGATCTACTGAAGAAGGGGATTGATATCTATGCTCTAGACTTTGATGCTATTCTCACAGCTATGTATGTGATGTCTACTAGTGGAGAGGGTGCTGAGTACCTGTGTGTGCCGCCCGACCCGGGCATTAGGACTAGTGCGTCTGCCGCTCCAGGTACTCGCGTGTCTGCTACCCCAGGTGCTGGTGAGGCAGCTGCTCTACGTGCTTGTGCGTCTGCCCCCCCTAGTACTTAGTGGACTGCAGCACTGCACACCTTCACACTGGACTCAGGTGCTTCTTGCTACTTCTTTCGTGACCGCATTGCCCTTGAGCCGCTTGCTCGACCAATTGCGGTCTCCCTCGCTGACCCCTCTGGGGGTCCGGTCATTGCGACCTCCTCCACTGTCCTCCCCTGTCCTGCGGTCTCGTCGGGCACACTCTCAGGTCTCCACCTCCCCTCATTCTCTACGAACCTGGAGGCAGGATGTGCGCTCTAGGACGGGGGTGTTCACCAGTTCACCCCTGCCTACGAGCGCGTGACACACTGCACGTGTGCTCATACGGGCCGTCACTTGGCTACCTTCACTCCGCAGCCGAGGTCGGACCTGTACACACTGACCAGTGAGTCCCCTCAGGTTGCTGCGTCTGCGTCTCCGTCCGCGTCAGGTCAACTGTCGGCCCCCTGCTCGTGTCGCTCTCTGGCACCACCGCCTTGGCCACCCGTCTGTGCAGCGGCTTCGTGCCATGCACTCCCGGTACCTTGTCTCTGGCCTTCCCAGGGTCCTTCCTCCCCTCCCTCCCTCACCTGCTCTTCCCTGTCTTCCCTATGTCGAGGGGCGGCAGCGCGCCGCTCCTCACTCCTCCTCGTTTCCCCCGACGACTGCTCCCTTGCAAACGCTCCACATGGACGTGTGGGGCCCAGCCCGCGTCCGTGGTCAGGGTCAGGAGAGGTACTTCGTGATAGTTGTTGACGACTACTCGCGCTACACCACAGTCTTCCCCTTGCGCACTAAGGGTGAGGTCCCTGATGTCTTGATCCCTTGGATCCGCAGAGCCCGTCTCCAGCTCAGCGAGCGTTTCCACTCGGACTTTCCTGTCCTGCGCTTGCACTCTGACAGAGGTGGTGAGTTCTCCTCCGACCTCTTGGCAGCCTACTGTGCTGAGCACAGCATTGAGCAGTCGTTCACGCTTCCGGCCTCTCCACAGCAGAATGGGATTACGGAGCGCCGCATTGGCCTGGTCATGGAGGTCGCCCGTACCTCCTTGATCCATGCGGCTGCCCCCCACTTTCTGTGGCCGTTTGCGGTCCGGTACGCTGCGCATCAGCTCAACCTCTGGCCCCGTGTCTCCTTGCCGGAGACCTCGCACACACTGCTGTGGACGGGGGAGGTTGGCGATGCGTCGCGTTTCCGAGTCTGGGGATCTCGAGCTTTTGTCTGGGATACGTCTGCGAACAAGCTCTCCTCCCGTGCTGTTCCCTTCGTCTTCCTCGGCTTTTTCCCAGACGCGCCTGGTTGGCAATTTTACCACGCCACCACGCGCCGAGTCTTGCCCTCTCAGTACGTCACTTTTGACGAGTCCGTCCCCTACTACTGCCTCTTCCCCTACTGCACTGCCCCGCTCCCCCCCCCGCCTCTCTTCCTTGCACGAGGTGCTGCTGTCGTAGACCCCCCCCCCCCCCCCCTCGAGGTGCCGCTCCCTCAGGTGTGTCTGAGGTAGACCCGGTTGAGCCTGTTGAGGTAGTTCTCGACTCTCGTCCTGTTGGGGGTGCGGAGCCAGGGGGTGCGGAGCCTAGGGGTGCTGAGCCTGGGGGTGCGGAGCCTGGGGGTGCTGAGCTGGGGTGCGGAGCCTGGGGGTGCTGAGCCTGGGGGTACTGAGCCTGGGGGTGCTGAGCTTGGGGGTGCTGAGCCGCAGAGTCCGGAGTCTGGGGGTTCTGAGTCTGGAGGTGCTGAGCCTGGGAGTCCTACACCTGGAGGAGCCCTCTCCTCGGAGCAGCTGCGTGAGTGGTACTTACAGTACTGCAGCCTCAGGAGAGGTACCTCTGGAGCCAGGCGTACTACTGGGAGTGGTGCTAGTGCTTCTCCTCCTAGTCGGGAGCTCCCCTCCCGTGAGCGGATCCGTGAGTGGTACGAGCGGCACTGCACTCTTTGGAGTGGCGCGCTTGGTGTCGCGGACCCCGCTGCTGCTGGTGGTGCTACTCGTGCTGGAGACTCTACTGGTGCTGCTGGTGCTGCGGCCCCAGAGGTTGGAGCTGCTTCTGGTGCTGCGGACCCGAGCGTTGGAGCTACGGCTGGTGCTGAGGACCCGGGCGCTGGTACTGCTGCTGGTGCTGAGGACCCGGGCGTTGGAGCTGCTGCTGGTGCTGAGGACCCGGGCGTTGGAGCTCCTGCTGGTGCTGCGGACCCGGGCGTTGGAGCTGCTGCTGGTGCTGAGGACCTTGGCGCTGGTGCTGCTGCTTGTGCTGTGGACCCGGGCGTTGAAGCTGCTGCTGGTGCTGAGGACCCGGGAGTTAGAGCTGCTGGTGGTGCTGAGGACCCTGGCGCTGTTGTCTTTGGTGGTTCTAGAGTCGCTGCGCGGTCGCGACCGTACTTCGTTCCGCTCCTTCAGCAGGTTCTTGGTCAGCTCCCTCCTCCTTGTCCTCCTCCCTCCTTAGGGTGTCCTCCGTCTGTCCAGCTGCAGTCGGAGCTACCATCTGCCTCCTCTCTCCCTGGTCCTGCTCCTTACACTGGTCCGACTAGAGGTCTTACAAAGCGTCGTGAGCCTGAGTCTCGTCCTGCGTCGCCTGAGTCTCGTCGTGCGTCGCCTGTCCGTGCTGCTCTCACTGGTAGTCGTGTCCCGCGTCAGCGTCTTCCTGCTGACCCATGCACTCACCGGATGGCGCTTTGTCCTTCCACTGCTCCACAGCGTGTCCCACTGCCGTCTCCTTCTGTGTCCTCTCTTCCTGCTCTTGCTGACCCGTAGTCAGACTTCCTTCGTGCTGCCAGTCCTACTGTCACGCGTCTCCTGGCTACTGTTGTCACTGACCCTTCCTTTGAGTCCGCTGCTGCGTCTGCCTTAGTTGCTGAGCTTGTTGATTTTGCTGCCACCTGTCATCTAGACTACGCCGCTAGCCTAGTTGCTGAGTCTGAGTATGTCTGTCCTCCGTCCGTTGGGTGTGAGTGTGCTCTTGGCACTGACGTCCTTGAGGACAGGCAGGACGAGTTTGAGTGCTTTGCTGCCGCTTTGCCCCGTCTCGTGTCCATGCTTGTTGCCCATGAGGGAGACCCGGATGCACCAGACATCCCGACCCCACGCTCTTACGCAGAGGCGATGGCCCGTAACTACTCCTCTCAGTGGCAGACAACCATGGACACAGAGATTGCTTCTTGGAAGTCCACAGGCACCTACGTCGACGAGGTTCCCCCACCTGGGGCGAACATCGTCAGTGGTAGTGGATTTTAAGGGTGAAGCGGCTGCCAGGCTCTCCACCTGTCTTCAAGGCGCGTTACGTTGCACGAGGCTTCAGTCAGCGAGAGGGAGTTGACTTCTTCCGGACCTTCTCCCTGACCCCGAAGATGACCACTCTTCGGGTTCTGCTGCACGTCGCCGCTCAGCGTGACTACGAGCTCCACTCTCTTGACTTCAGCACTGCTTTCCTACAGGGCAGCCTGCACGAGGAGATCTGGCTACGCCGCCCACCTGGCTTCACTGGGTCGTTCCCTCCTGGTACCCAGTTGAGCCTCCGACGGCCAGTCTACGGTCTCCGCCAGGCGCCACGTGAGTGGCACAACACACTGAGGACTACACTTGCGGCTCTTGGGTTCGCGCCTTCTACTGCTGACCCGTCGCTGTTTCTACGCACCGACACCTCATTGCCGCCGTTCTACATCCTCGTGTACGTCGACGACTTGATCTTTGCCACTGCTGACACTGCGGCACTCGCCCACGTGAAGTTGGAGCTGCAGAAGAGACACACGTGCACAGACCCGGGTGAAGTGACAAGCTATCTTGGCTTGCGGATCACCCCGGACAGAGCACGCCGCACCATCACCTTGACTCAGTCGCATATGGTGCAGCAGGTCCTTCAACGCCCTTCCGCTTCTCGTACTCCTCGCCTCAGCCCACTCCTCTGCCTACCGGTCACTCGCCCTTAGCTCTGCCTTCGGATGAGTCTGTAGAGCCGAGTGGCCCTTATCTAGAGCTTGTGGGTTGCCTCATGTACCTGATGACCTGCACTCGACCTGACCTTGCATACCCTCTTAGCATTCTTGCACGCTATGTCGCTCCCGGCCGTCACCGGAAGGAGCACATGGATGCAGCTAAGAGGGTGTTGCGCTACTTGTGCAGTACGTCGGGCATGGGGCTAGTGCTTGGAGGGCGAGACCCAGTTGTTCTCAGTAGGCACTCAGACGCTTCTTGGGCAGACGACCAGGCTACTCAGCGGTCGTCTCAGGGTTGCTCCTTCAGTCTTGGCTCTGGTTGTGTTTCTTGGCGTTCTACTCGCTCTTCTTCTGTTCTCAGCTCCAGTTGTGAGGCTGAGATCTACGCCACAACCATGGCGGCCCAGGAGCTACGCTGGCTCACCTACTTGCTGACCTACCTTGGAGAGCGGCCTCGTTCTCCTCCTGTGCTGTACGTCGACAACAAGGCAGCCATTGCCTTGTGTCAGGAGCATAGACTGGAGCACAGAACGAAGCACATTGCTCTGCGCTATTTCCTTGCTTGAGAGCTGCAGCAGCGTGGTCAGCTTCGTCTGCGTTACGTGACCTCTGAGGCCAACACTGCTGATGTGTTCACGAAGGCGCTTCAGCCTTGTGACCATCAGCGCTTTTGCACTCTTCTAGGCCTTGTGCCTACTGGACCTCACTTGCTTACTTCTTGAGTCTGTTTGTAATGTGATCTCTATATATATATACCTGCATGTTTACTCTTGCTAGGTTGTGATCATTGTACCTCTTATTCTATTATAAACCTGCATGTGAACTGGTCTTGTGACCACTTGCTTGTGCTCGGAATTTGTGTGGTATCCTTGAGATCCACCCTGAGCTTGTTTTGCCTTGCTTTGCCTTGACTGGTCTTGTGACCCCTAGTTCTCCCCCACTTCGCCTATGGGGGTGTGTCAAACAGATATTGTTGTGCTTGTTTAGGCTACAGTGGGTTAGCCTATAGGGGGTACACAATTCTAGGGTTAGGTACTTGTACTGATTTCACTGTTAGTTCAATCATTCCTGTTCGTTCATTTCAACAAGAAGGCTGTTTGTGCTGAGGCGGACACAGACGCCGACCAAGGTGCTGGTCGTGACCCGACGTCGACCGGCGGGAGCGGCGCAACTACAGCGTCGGGTGGGGACAAGCCTCGTAGGAAGGCGTCGGTGCATGGTCAGCCTGCGTCGACCACATCTTCAAAGTCGGCGTTTGCAGCCGCACTTGCTCACGTGAAGCGACTGGAAGAGGAGAACATGAAACGGAGGGACGAGAATGCGGGGCTGTGGTCGGATCTGGTTACCGAGAGGTGTCGGACGGAGGGGTTGTTGGCGACGGCGGCTGAGTGCCTCGCGGCTGTCAAGTCGCTTACTGAACGCGTCGCCGCCGCCGAGCAGACCGCGGGGACACACATCTCCAGAGCCACAGCAACCATGACCAGCGTCTTCACCGAGGTGCTGGACGATTGGGTTGCTCTGATCAAGGCGTGTAGCAGCATGACGACGCTGTTGCTGGGGGAAATCACAAAGAGCTTGGACAAGCTGGCCGTCGCCCGCCGTGATGCTGACGTGCGGTTGGGGAACCACGTGACCAGCGTGGGGGATAACGTTAAGGCGGTGTTGACCGATTACATCCAGACCAAGTTACCCTCAACTTCCACCAACATCGTCGGCGGCTTATCCCGCAGCATCGTGCCGCCCCCCCCCGGTCCATCCCCCGTGCTGCCTGAAGAAGTCATCAAAGCAATTAGGGATGACATTGTTCAGGCGGTAACCACCGTCATGCAGCAGGCGCTGGGAACCGTCGGCTTCACGCTTCTGCGCAACGTGCTTGCTACAATGAGGCTGGGGCGGCGTGGTTCGTCCCCATCGGCCGGCGACCTGGAGACCGCGCAAAGGCATAGGCCGGAAAAAAGGGCTGGCAGCGGAAGTGCAGCCAACGGCGACAACGCGGGAAATTCGAAGCGGAGTAAAGGTGTTGGTGGGGAGCGAGCAGTCGGCGGCGACGTTCCAGATTGTGCCCAGTCCGATTCTCCCGTCCTCAACATGCTGAGGAGAAAAGGGGCGACAACTCGGCTCCTTGGCCCGGAAAGTAGAGGAGGAGCTGGTGGCAGCTCGGAGGGCACAACTGCCGCCGAGGAGGGTGTGCGAGCCGGCGGGTCTTCCACTCACGGCGGTGGAAGGAAAGGTCCGGAGATTCCACGTCCTGGAGCAAGCGGGGTAGCACCACCGCCGTTCGATCGTGGTAACGTCGCCGTTGAATCGTTTGAAGTGCAGGCCGACGCGGCGATAGGCGTTGATCGCGGGCCGCCATTCGATGTTGAGGCTCCGTCAATCGGCGATCAGACTCACCAGGCTCCTGTGGTCGGCGTGGGGGGGGACACGGGCGCCCTCGGCGTGGAGGACACGGGCGACCTCGGCGTGGAGGATGATCCTGTGGCGAGAGCGTTGATGGAGGAGCTTCTTGCTTTTCAGGCGCCATTGCAGTAGCAGCTTGTCACCATCGATAACGTCGCTGTCCCAACAACTCGCGGGGGGGCGCAACCTGTCGCCGCTACAGCACCAACAGCCCCGGTCTCGGCCGATGTCGACGCGCGTCACACGGCAGCACCATCTGCTGATCCGCTGACAACTAGGCCCGTCGAAGCGCCAAGCACGGAGCAAGACAACGCCGGTCAGACCCTCACGGACCCGGTCGCGGCCATGCTTCTGGCCGCGGTCAACTCGTTTCAAGCGGCGGCACCTTCATCGCATCCGCCAACTACTGTCACCAGCGCTGCGCCGACCATGCAGCTCCCTGCCGCTGTTGCCATGCCGTCGGGCCCAGTCTCGGACATGCTGATGGCCGAGGTCAACGCGCTTTCAGCAGGTGCACAATCCGCTCAACCGCAGACTCACGGCACGCGCACTGCGCCGACCACGGTAAACTTGGCGGTGCCCGTACACCAAGAAGCGGCAAACGAGACGGTTCCAACGGCGGTGCCAACGCATCACCAGGTCGGCGCGGCGTCTGGACAAGGTGATTGGGGCGCGGTGGCAAGAGACGATGGTGCGGGGGAGATCCCTCTCATCATCGAGGACGAGGATGTGGAATTGATACAAGCAGCGATAGAAGCAGATGAAGTTGCCGCACTTCAGTCTTGCATCATTTGCCGCGATAGAAGGAGGTACGTCGGGCATCAGTGGCGTGGAGGGTCGGCCTGCCGGTGTTACAGCGTCCACCCAGGCCGGGCAGACCGTGCAGCCGGCCCGTTTGGCGTCCACCGGCGTCAGTGTAGCCGACCAGGCTATTCTGCCCATTCAGAGTCATCCTGCCGGCTTCATACAGGTAGATAGGGCCTTCCAGACCGGCCCGACCGGCGTCACTGGTTCTGACCAGGCTGGTCTGGCGGGAGAGTCCACTCGGCCCACCGCCGTTACAGTGGCTACTCATGCCGGCCAGGCCGGGCCTTCAGACAGGTCGGCGGGCGTCACTGTTGCGGACCTCGCGGGTCAAGCGGGGACGTCCACTGTTCTGGCCGGTGGACCAGTGGGTGAACACACCGACAAGGATGGACAGACCGATCGTGCGGCTGGAGTCGGCGAAAAAAAGAAGAAACAGAAGGGTAAAGCTGCCGCGTTGCAGAAGGTCGTCGTTCCGAAAAATCGCAGGGGGCATGGTATTAGGCTGGACAGGATGAGCGGTGGCGGGTGGCAGGGCGAGGTAAACCAGCTGGAAAGAGTCGCTACACGGGGAGATCGGACGACAGGATGGAAGTGGCGTACCTCAACGGCGTTGCGACGACCATCTTCGACGGACACGCCAGCGAAGTCCTATTGGCCGAAATGACCGCTGTTAAAGCCGAAGAAATGACGAGATGGAAGGCGGAGTAGGAGGAGGCAAAGATGATGTTGAAGGGTATGTGGACGGTGATGTGGTCCCGCCGCGCCACGATGTTTCGTGCACGGTAAGAATCGTGGGACTCGATGAGTTTTGAGCGGCGTGATATAGGTTTGACTGTGGGGTTTTACGCCGACTCACCACGTTCACGTTCCAACGTCGTGCGTGACAGGTTCCAGAAAGTCCTCGCCGACTTCAAACAGAAGAAGTCATCAGGGCCCCCGCTGATGAAACTGCTGAGGCCGGCGGTGTGGTTCGGCACTGGTCGGGAGCCGGCCAAGCGCAAGCAGCAGCTCAGCGACATCATCAACCGCGCTTGCTTGTGCGCGGCGTTTGTGAAGATTAGAACGAGAGAATGGATGCATTGAGCAGAATGAGGAGCACAAGTAGTAAACCCTAAAGTGTTGTACCCCATATGAACTGCCCCACTACAGCCTACGTAGACTATAGCATATATGCCTGACACACCCCCATAGGCAAAGTGGGGGAGAACAAGGGGTCACAAGACCGGTCAAGCAAAGCAAGGCAAGCCCAGGGTGGATCACAACGTCACCATACAGTCCGAGCACAAGAGCAAGGCCACAAGGCCAGTTCACATGCAAGATCATATATATAAAGGTAAACAAGCAAGTGCAGGTATAGAAAGAGTACAGTACAAACAAGATCAAGAAGTGAGCAAGTGAGGCCAAGTAGGCACAAGACCGAGCACAATACAAAAGCGCTGATGATCACAAGGCAGAAGGGCCTTGGTGAAGATATCAGCAGTGTTGGCCTCAGAGGCCACGTAGGTGAGGTGGAGCTGACCACGCTGCTGCAGCTCACGAGCCAGGAAGTAGCGGAGAGCAATGTGCTTCGTTCTGTGCTCCAGACTGTGCTCCCGACACAAGGCCAGCATGGCCTTGTTGTCTACGTACAGAACTGGAGGAGAACGAGGCGGCTCTCTTAGGTCACTCAGCAGGTAGGTGAGCCATCGTAGCTCCTGTGCAGCCATGGCCCCTGCGTAGATCTCAGCCTCACAGCTGGAGGTGAGAACAGAAGACGAGCGAGTAGACCGCCACGAGGCAGAGCCGGAGCCAAGGCTGAAGGTGTAACCCTGTGACGACCGCTGCATAGCCTGCTCGTCAGCCCAAGAAGCCTCTGCGTGACCTGTGAGGACCACTCGACGTCGCCCTCCAAGCACTAGCCCCATGCCCGTCATACTACACACGTAGCGCAACACCCTCTTCGCTGCAGCCATGTGCTCTAGTCGGTGTCTCCCAGGAGCAACATAGCGTGCCAAGATGCTAAGAGGGTATGCAAGGTTAGGTCGTGTGCAGGTCATCAGGTACATGAGGCAGCCAACAAGCTCTGGGTACGGGCCACTCGGCTCTACGGACTCATCCGAAGGCAGAGCTGAGAGCGAGTGGCGAGTAGACAAATGAGTGGCATGAGGCGAGGAGTACGTGAAGCCGAAGCGCTGAAGGACCTGCTGCACCATGTGTGACTGAGTCAGGGTAATGGTGCGCTGTGCTCTGTCCCGGGTGATCTGCAAGCCAAGGTAGCTGCGGAGTTCACCCACGTCTGTGCACGTGTGTCTCTTCTGCAGCTCGGACTTCACGTGGGCGAGTCCAGCAGTTTCAGCAGTGGCAAAGACCAAGTCGTCGACATACACGAGGATGTAGAACGGCGGCAAAGAGGTGTCGGTGCGCAGAAACAGCGACGGGCCGGCTATAGAAGGAGCAAACCCAAGAGCCGCAAGTGTAGTCCTCAGTGTGTCGTGCCGCTCACGGGGCGCGCAGGCTGCCCTGCAGGAAAGCAGTGCTGAAGTAAAGAGAGTGAAGCTCGTAGTCGCGCTGAGCGGCTATGTGCAGCAGCACCCAAAGAGTGGTCATCTTCGGGGTGGGAGAGAAGGTCTGAAAGTAGTCAACTCCCTGCCGCTGTCTGAAGCCTCGAGCCACGTAAAGCGCCTTGAAGACAGGCGGAGAACCCGGCGGCAGCTCCACCCTGAAAATCCACATGCCATTGACGATGTTCGCCCCAGGTGGGGGAACCTCGTCGCATAGGTGCCTGTGGACTTCTAGGAAGCCATCTTTGCGTCCATGGCCGACTGCCACTGAGAGGAGTAGGGACCCTCGATCGCCTCAGCGTACGATCGAGGAGTCGGGATGTCTGGTGCATCCGGGTCTCCCTCAGGGGCAATCAGCGTGGACACGAGATGGGACAAAGCAGCAGCAAAGCACTGGAACTCCTCCTACCTGTCCTCAAGGACGTCCGTGCTAAGAGCACACTCACCCCCGACGGACGGTGGACAGACAGACTCAGACTCAGCAATATGACTAGCAACGTAGTATAGACGACAGCGAGCAGCGAAGTCGACAAGCTCAGCAACTAGGGCAGACGCAGCACTGGACTCAAAGGAAAGGGTCAGTGACAGTAGTAGCCATGAGACGCGTGACAGAAGGACTAGCAGCACGAAGAGAGTCAGACTCCGGGTCAGCAAGAGTAGGCAAAGAGGACTCTGGAGGAGACGGCAACGGGACACGTAGAGGAGCAGTGGAAGGACGAAGCGCCATCTAGTGTGTGCCGGGGACCCCAGGAGGACGCGGACACGCAGTACAACCACTATTGCGAGAAGCACAAACAGGTGAGGCAGGATGAGACGCAGGCTCACGACGCTCAGCAAGACCTCCAGTAGGACTAGTGTAGGGAGAAGGAGCAGGTAGAGGGGAGGCGGGCTATAACTATGAGTGCGACTGGATAGGCTGTGGACACTCTAAGGGAGGAGCACGACGACGAGAGGGCGGGAGACCAAGAACCTGCTCCAGGAGCGGAATTAAGTACGGCCTCGGCCGCTCAGCGCCTCCAGAACCAGCAATGACGGCACCAGTACCCCCAGCGACAGCACCAGCGCTAGCAGCACCTCCAGCTCCAACAGCGCCAACTCCAGCACCCTCAGAATCACCACCGCCAGCAGCATCACCAGCGCCAACACCCCTAGGAGCTCCAGCTCTAGCAGCACCAACTCCAGTAGGACCGTCAGCACCAGCAGCCTCAGCAGCACCCCTACACGCACGAGCGTCTGTAGAAACACCAGCGCCAACACCCCCAGCAGCTCCAGCTCCAGCAGCACCAGCACCGCCAGCAGCTCCAGCAGGACCAACTCCAGTAGCCCCAACAGCACCTCCAGTCTCAGCACCACGTCTCCACCGGCGGGCAAACCACTCGCGCAGCTCCTATGGAGAGAGCGTCTCCTGCCTCGACGAAGCACCGCGGGCGGCCACACAAGCAGACCCAGCGCCCCCACGCTCGGCACCCCCAAGCTCAGCACCCCCAGGCTCAGCACCCCCAGGCTCAGCACCCCCAGTCTCAGCACCCCCAGACTCAGCACCCCCAGACTCAGCACCTCCAGACCCGGCACCTGTAGGCTCAGCACCTCTAGCAACACCAGAGTCAATTGTTACCTCGACAGGCTCGACTGCGTCTACCTGGGACACACCTGACAGGGCAGGACCCTGAGGGGGGAGGGGGTCTACCGGGGCAGGACCTGGCGTAAGAAAGAGCGGCGGCGGGGGGAGGGGCGCAGTGCGGTAGGGGAAGAGACGGTAATAAGGCACCGACTCGTCAAAGGTGACGTCCTAGGAGGACAGAACACGGCGCGAGGTGGGGTGGTAAAACTGCCACCCAGGCGCATCAGGGGGGAAGCCAAGGAAGACGCAGGGAACTGCACGGGGGGACAGCTTGTCCGCAGACAAGTCGCGGACAAACGCACAAGATCCCCAGACCCGAAACGCAGACGCATCGCCAACCTTCCCCGTCCACCGCAAGGTGGGGGAGGTCTCTGGCAAGGAGACCCAGGGCTGAAGGTTGAGCTAATGCGCGGCGTACTGAACCGCAAACGGCCACAAAAAATGGGGGGCAGCCGCATGCATCATGGACGTACGAGCGACGTCCATGACCATGCCAATGCGGCGCTTAGCAATCCCATTTTGCTGTGGAGAGGTCGGAAGCGTGAAGGTCTGGCGGATGCCCTGTGCACGACAGAAGGCTCCCACACGGGCAGAGGAAAACTCCCCGCCTCTGTCCGAGTGCAGACGCAGAACAGGAAAGTCCGAGCCGAAGCTCTCCCTGAGCTGGAGACGAGCTGTGCGGATCCAGTCGATCAACACCTCAGTGACGTCACCCTTGCTGCGCAAGGGGAAGGTTGTGGTGTAACGCGAGTAGTCGTCAACCACCAGTAGGAAGTACGGCTCGCGCCCCTGCCCATTGACGCGAGCGGGGCCCCACACGTCCATGTGGAGAGTCTGCAGCGGAGCCTCTGTCGGAGGAAACTCGGAGGAGTGAGGGGACGCAGGTAGGGCTAGGCCACGGAGGTAGGGGAGGGAGAGACCGAGGGAGACAAGAGACAAGGACACGGGAGGCCATGCCTCGGAGACGAGGCAAGGAGGGGTGACCAAGGCGGTGGTGCCAGAGGAGAGTCAGGTGGGATAGTAGACGACACAAGCAGGGAGTAGACTCAGGACCAGACCTGGACCCTGCAGCAAACACCTGACTCGACGCAGCTACCTGGGCAGACTCAGCAGTCGGAGGAGACTCAGTAGTAAGGGTGTACAGGCTCGAGCCTGACCGACGGGTGAACGTGGCCAAGTGTCGGCCTGTCCGAGCACACGTGCAGTGGGTCACTCGCTGACTCGCAGGAGTGAACTGGTCATTCCCCCTATCCTGTAGGTCCCCTCCACTCACCAAGTTCGTAGAGAACGAGGGGAGGTAGAGACCTGACAGGGTGCCTAAGGGGTCTGCCGGGCACGGTAAGACAGTGGAGAAGCTAGCAAGGACAGGACCCCGAGAGGGGTCCGCTAGGGAGACTGCAACCGGCCGAGTGAGCGGCGTAAGAGTGGTGCGGTCTCGAAAGAAGGAGCGGGATGCACCCGAGTCAAGGGTGAAGGTGTGGAAGGCCTGAGCCGACGTAGTACCTGAGAGAGCAGACTCACAAGCACCTGGGGCAGCAGACGCACTGGTACCTGGGGCAGCAGACGCACTGGTACCTGGGGCAGGAGACGCACTAGCACCTAGAGCAGAAGCCTCACCAGCACCTAGAGCAGTGGCCTCAATGCCCGGGTCAGGCGGTACATGCAGGTAACAGTCACCCTCAACACTAGTAGTCACTGAATACATGGCAGCAAGGATAGCATCATAGTCAAGATCAAAGACTGCAACCCCCGCCCTAGACAGATCTCCCGAGTGAGGGATCTCTGACGCCTCAGGAAACTGGCGACGCCACGCGTCCGTCAGGCGATCAAAGCAGCGCTGGGTGGAGTGCGGGCCCCCGCACTGCTCACCAGCTCTGTCTCCTGTACGGAGGACGTAAGTGCAGGGACAAAAACCCCCACCGCGCTGACGCGCAGTGTATCACTCACGAAGCTGCTGAGGGGACGGGGTCACACCACTCCGCTGCTGCTGGCGCAGACCACCACCTGAGCCACTCCGCTGCCGCCGCCGCCTCCGCCTCCGCCGCCTCCTCCACCTCCGCCTCCTCCGCCACCTCCGCCGCTTCCGCTCCCTCCGCCACCACCGCCGCCACCCCCGGCATCACTCCCACCACCACCCCCACTCCCTCCACTGCCTCCACCACCACCTCCACCGCCCCCGCCAGCCCCTCCAGCACCCTTGCCCCCCTTGCCCTTGCCGGTGCGGCGTCTCACGCTTGGGGCAGACGCAGCACCGACCGACTCGAAACCAACGAGGTCGGCCGTAACAGCAAAGGCAACAGAGGGCAGGAGGGGGGAGGGAGAACACTCCTCAAAGACGGGGGTGCGAGGGTCACCACGAGAGGCTCCTACAGCGACTAAGCTCTGCTCTGCTGCTAGGAGGGCGTTCTTGAGGAGGTCAACGGTGAGAGTGGTGGGGCAAACTGAGAGGAAGTGGTCCCTGACTACGCGGAGAGAGTCAGGGAGCCGGGTGACTATGTAGTAGAGGGTGATGTAAATGGGGGGGGGGGGGTTCTTGGCGCAGAACTCAGCAGGAAGCGCAGCGCGGTAGCGAGTGTCACTAGTGCGGAGGTGCGTAATGAGGTCAGCGACTGTGGGAAAGGCAGCAAGGTCAGGGAAGAGGTACGGTAGCATGAGGCGGCTCAGTGCAGCAGTGGCAGGGGAAGAGTAGCGTGCAACTACAACGTCGTACAAGGTCTGAGCACTCTTGTACTGGCTAAAGTGTGAGCGGCGGTAAGTGGCGGCGCACAGCAAGGCGAGCAGCAGCATCGCGCGTGGCCCACTGTGAGCGAACAGTGGCGTCAGCATCAGTAGCAGGGGCAGGAGAGGCACCAGAAGTGAGGTCAAACAGGGAGAGACCGTCTGCCCTATCGCACTGTAGGAAAAGCTGCAGATGATCTACCCAAACCTCAAAGTCAACTGCCCGACCCTCAGCGTCAAAGGTGAGAACACTAGGGGTGGCCATGACAGCAATAGACAGGCAGTGAGTACAGTGGGGCAGGGCAGTGTAGTGGTAGAGGCGCTGCTCTTACCAAGCAAGTGAGGAGGTCCCTGGTAGGTCGACAGGCGGCGGCGCCTCGGTTGCAGTGCGGCTCGGCGGTAAAGGCAGCTCGGTGGCTCGGCGGCTCGGTAGCACAGGCGGCTCGACGGCTCAGCGGCTCGGTGGCTCGTTGGCGCAGCGGCTTGGCAGGTCGGCGGCTCGGCGGCTCTGCAGCGAAGGCGGCTCGGCGGGGCCGTGAAGGGCGGCGTCGTTGCCGCTAAGGAGCGGCGACGGGGCCGCTGAAGGGTGGCGACGGGGCTGCTGAAGGGCGGCGACGGGGCCGCTGAAGGGTGGCGACGGGGCCGCTGAAAGGGCGGTGACAGGGCCGCGGAAGGGCGGCGACGGGGCCGCTGGAAGGGCGGCGACAGGGCCGCGGAAGGGCGGCGACGGGGCCGCTGAAAGAGCGGCGACGAGGCCGCGGAAGTGGGGGGTCGGCGACGGGGCCGCTGAAAGGGCGGCCACGGGGCCGTGGAAGGGCGGCGACGGGGCCGCTGATGGGCGGCGACGGGGCCGCAGTAAGGGGCGGCGACGGGGCCGCGGAAAGGGGTGGCGACGGGGCCGCCTAAGGGCGGCGACGGGGCCGCAGTAAGGGGCGGCGACGGGGCCGCTGAAAGGGCGGCGACAGGGCCGCCTAAGGGCGGCGATGGGGCCGCAGTAAGGGGCGGCGACGAGGCCGCTGAAAGGGCGGCGACAGGGCCGCTGAGAGGGCGGCACGACGGGGCCGCAAGGGCGGCGCGATGGGGCCGTGAGGACGGCGCGACGGGGCCACTAGGAGCCGTAAGAGGGGCCGCTAGAGGCCTCGATGGGGAACGACACGGGGCGCGACTCGGGCAGGGGCCGAGCGCGCTCCGGGTAGGAAAACAAAGTTCGGTGGGCCCTAGGAACATTTCCCACGAGGGAACCAGCTCTATACCATGTGAAGATTAGAACGAGAGAATGGATGCATTGAGCAGAATGAGTACAAGTAGTAAACCCTAAAGTGTTGTACCCCATATGAACTGCCCCACTACAGCCTACATATACTATAGCATATACGCTTGACAGCGTTTGGGCCAGTCGTGGCAGATTCCGTCCCCAAAACTGGTGCAGACGCCAAGCGCTTAGGCCAAGCTGTCGCTGCTTCATCTTGCGTCGTCTGGTGCTTCGCCGAGACCGTAGCCGAGGTCGGCAATGCGGCGGGTGAAGCGGAGGCGCCGGCACTGCTGTGTGCAGCGAGCACCGATTTTGCTGACATTTGTCACGACGTCGTGGTTACAGTGCTAGAAACGGCGGTTGCGAGACAACCCGTCCTGGGAGAGGTCTCGTGCAACGTCACCGACGCACTGCAGAAGGATGCTTTTCGGAAGGCGTGCAAGGGCTGTGACCCCACACCCGACGCTGAGATTATCGCGAGGGCGACTATCGAGACCCTCGCTTTCTGGGGTTCGTGCAACGCCGGCGGCCCCCTTCTCCGATCACGCGGCATTCAAGTGCCGCTGGACAAGCAGATGGGGAAGGATATGGATAACAGGGGAAAGAAGGGACAGAAGGGGAAGCACGCCGCGTAGATGGGTTTTGTTGTTGTGTCTGTCGTTGTGTTCTGGACCGACGTCGCAATGTGTAGCAAGATTGTTGATTGATTGTGGGGTTTTGGTGGGCGCCGACTTTTATTGTGCACTTTTGCTGTGTTTCTAGCACGTAGGTGAATTTGCTGTTCATGAAACGCCCTCATGTTTTCGGTTCTTTGGCAAATTCTTAACTGTTGGGAACATTGAATCCACAGTCAAAGTCAGAAAGAAAAGTCACAATCGAGCTAAAAGAAAGTAGCTAGGCGGCGACAAAACATCAGCCCGGCTTCCGACGCTTGGACGTCTTCGTCGGCAGCGGCGGCGGTCTTCGAGCGGCTTGCTCCGCGGCCGCTTGGGCCGCCATAGCTTTCTGCTCTTCCCACGTGGTCGGGAACATGTCCTCGCCCCACTTGTGCGTCATGTATCTCGCCGCCACCAGTCCCCAAGCAACCGTCAGCTTGGGCTTCTCACCCTTAGAAAGCCTCTTGATGCCCAGGTTCCCCTCTGTGCGTATCAGAAGCGCGTCGGCGTCGATGATCTTCGGAGCATCGCAGAAGGTCAAAATTCCCGACGCAGCGAGCTCGTCAAATTTCTTGATCACGGCGGCCGTGTCGGCCTCTCCGTCTGACGAGCGGAAGCGGCGCACGGCCTCCATCGCCCTCCTCATTCGGCGCATCTCACCCTGTTTTGCGTTGGCCGACAACTTGCCCAGGAGGCTGTGCCGCCCGATGAAACCTGGCTCGTTGATCCTGTCGTAGAGACGCCGACGGTCCGTGGTGGTGGGGCAGTTCCAGAAGCGCCAGGCCTATGCCACAGTCTCGGCCTTTCTCCATGGGTCGACAACCAGGGCCTCATAGTAAGCGTCAGCGTCCAACTGAGCATGCTTAGCGGCCGCAACTGCCTCCTCTTCCAGGGTCGTCGGCCTAGAAGGCGCATGTGGCGCTGGCGCCCTACGTGCCTCGGAGATCTTGAGATCTCAACGTCCCTCGCCGCGATAGCAGCACGCGCCTCCTCGAGCTCCTTCTCCACCTTCATCTGCTTGAGCGTCGCTTTGTGCCTCTCGTGGGCCAGCGTCTCGTTCAGAAGGTCGACCTGAAATTCGGCGTCCAGGCGGGCTGAGATTTCTTGCGAACAACAGCGGAGCGGGTTAGGAGTCAAGTGATGCAAGCACGCTTGCTGCCAAGTCACGCGGAGTTCATCTTGTGCTTACAGCTGGCTGGGTCGGGATCGGCGACCGGCGCTTGGCGATCGTCTTGGTGTCAATCTTCTCGATCTCCTTCGCCCACGCCTGAAAGTCGCGATCCCGACAAAGCCTCGAAGCCTGGACCTGAGGGTGCCACGGAGTGCGGACGAGTTTCACCGCGAGGTCCTCGGCCGCAATGCGGCGTGCATCCAGCATGGTCCGGATGTAGTGCACCGCGGCCGTGTTCGCCTCAGGCCCTTGTGCGAGCTCTTCCGCCTGCATGAAATAGAGGAATGTCGGTGTGAACCAGTGAAGAGAGAGACGACACGATGCATGAGGACGGCGTCGCTACACTCACCGCCCCCAGCTGTTCCTCGACGCCGGGAAATATGTGCGCGGCGATGGTTTTTTCGAGGTCTGCGCTGGGAGGTAGCCTGCTGCAGCCCAGGAAGTAGTCGCTTCGAGCTCCAGAGTAGCCGGCCTTCTTCATCACCACCCGGACTGGAATTGAAGTGATGTAACTCCTCGTCATCTTGTCAATAGCCCAGTGACCCAATTCGGCTATCTCGGCGCGCGGCGTGCCTTGGTCAGCCAGCTCTTGTGCCCTGCCGGCGCGAGCGGCGTGCACGTTGCGCTTGATGAAAACCTTGTTGGCCGTCCACAGCTGCCGAGTGATTTGTTGCTGGCTCGACGACGGCAGCAAACCCTGATCCTTGTCGTAGCGGGCGAAGAAGAGATGCTTGTCGTACCAGAGCTCCGGTCGGCGTACGTCCAGCGGCGGAATTATGGGGACGCCGAAGATCTGGGGGACCTGGTCGTAGATGAAGCGCAGCCAGAGGATTGTATCGCCCACAGCACACAGTTCCGCCTCTAAGTGCCTCGCCGCGTAGCTGTGATGAAGACGGGCGTCCTTGCACGTCTTCGAGTTGCGCTGCGCGATGACCATGACTATTGGCCGGTTCTCAGGGTTCACCGACGACCCGCTAGCAAGGCGGTACAGAAAGATGTCGGCGAGCGTGATCTCGCGTACGCTGGCACCGCGGAGCAGAGTGTGGTGCGATAGCAGGGTCGTCGTTCTCATAAGCATGAACTTCCACATAGTCTGGGAAGGACCTGTTCCCCCCGGATTCCACGCCGTCGCCGACCAGTGCGGCAACACCTTGAACATGATTTTGCGGAACTGCTCGGTGGTGTAAGTGTCGCCGATGGTTCCGCGATGTCGGTCGACATATTTTCTACACAAGAGGAGAGTGCGAGGGTGATGATTGAGTGTGAGCGGCGTCGGTGAGCATTGGCGGGAATACTAGAGAGGACTGGCAAAGTCGGCGATGTTAAAGCATCTTACTTGGTGTCGGCTTTGTTCTTTCCGCGAACCATGACGCGCACTTCCGTGCGGACGACCGAGATGTCCTGCATGATGTGCAGCTCCTTCTCCTTGTACGGGGTTGCCTCTATCTTGGCCGCCATCTGAAGGGCCTTGATGCGGCCGAGTAGCATGTTGACCGTGCAAGGCTTGATCGGCTGCGTGCGCATGGCGCTGTTGCCCTCTTCGCTCCTCATTGCCTCGATGAGGGTCTCTCGCGCTCTGAACAAGACGTAAGCGCGAATTCGAGGCTCGTTGGTCCTCGGGCCGTGCAACCAGATGAACTGGCGCGGGGCGATGTGCCAACGTTCGCCCAAATCATCGCCGATTTGCTTGCCGATTTCGTCCTTGTCAGTGAGTATGGACCCCGGCTCCAGGTCGTCACCTTCTGACGGAAGAGCATCCACCGCCCACCGCTTGTAGTCTAGTATCCACGATATGTACTGCCGCAGCGACGACCCTTCCTCGAGCGTCTCCGTGTGGCGAAGGGCATTGGCTATCAGCACTTCGATGTCGCTGTTCTTCAGATCCTCGACCACAAACTCAGTCGCCGTAAACTCTCCTCGCGGGACGCTCGCGTGCAGCCTATCTTCGAGTTCGTCCTCGGCCAACACCTCCTCTACCTCTCTTCGATCCCTCTCTGCTCGAGTGAGCGGCCGACGTTGGCGTCTAGGTCCCGGGCCGGGCTGGGGTTCCTCCTCCTCATCGCTAGACAAAGAGTCCTCCTCCGGCTGGCTAGGACGTCGCTTTTGGGGGTCGCCTACAGGTGGCGGCGGAATGTCAGGGTCGACGGGAATTTTAGCCAACGCATCTAGATCGTAAATCAGACGCAACGTCACTGCCGGAATGCTGGTGGGGCGGACGCCGGCCGGCGTTGTGGCGGACGCCGGCCGGCGTTGTGGCGTCACCGGTCAAGTTCACCCGCGCCTGGGCTGCCAGCGGAACGTAGTCCGACATGTTGGCCTCGGCCGTATGTCCTAACAGCGCTTGTTGTCTACTAAGGGCCAGCCGGCGAGTTGGTCGGCGGGTCGGGCATAAAATGGCGGTATTGGGTAACGGCGGCGGCGTACTGTTGCTGCGTTGTGTTCGCTTCTAGTGACCTAGTGACCCTAGTGTCTGTCTCTAAGCGGGCGGCGAGAGAAGCTTGCGCCAACTGCGCGGCGATGTCCCCCTCAAGTGGGTTTGTTTCCGGCGGCGTTGCACCAGGCCGGTCGCCGACCACGCACAGCGCAACCCTAAACCAGTCTCGGCCTTTCTCCACGGATCTGGCCGATTGTGCCTCCCGTTTAAAACGGGCGACGAAACTGTGAAATCGGCTGCTACGACCAACGAAACCCAGCGCCCCAATAATCGGTCTCACCTGTTGGTCGGCGTCAGACGCCGGAGCCGCGGTGTTCTCCGCAGAGCGTGTCTTGGTGGAAAAAAACTAAGTGTGAGAGCGCAGGCGTAAGAAGTGACGAAAGGAAGTGGGAGTAGGAAAAATCGCTAGTGGCAGCTTGGCTCCGGAGAGGTCATGGACGTGCGTGGCTCCGCACATGCCACCAAGCAGGCAAGGTTCTGTACACTTGGCATTCATGCCGCTGTCCACGCGAGGCGGCGCATTCTCCGACGTGCCACGGCTCTCGCATGGCCACTACAACGCCGCCGTGACTGTCCATGAAGGTGTTTTGTAAGGCATGCCACGGCAGCAATACAAGGCGCGCCGAGGCTTGTGGCATTGGTCCAGAGTCCATTCATGGCGCACTCGTGCCACCGGTGATTGGCATCACGAGATACTTTGACGCCGACTTTGCGGACACCGCGGGTTCATCACGAGATACTTTGACGCCGACTTTGCGGACACCGCGGATTCTATTTTCCCGCGCAAGAAATAGTCCTCCGATGTTCGACACTTGGACCCGGCATCGCCGTTCGATGTACGCTGCGTGTCCGGCGCCGACATTTATCCTGCCCCCACGTCTGATTCCTGTGCACGTGCCAGGCCGCTGATGCTCGACACCTGGACCCTGCCTCGCCGGTCGATGCTCGCCGACATTTCGGTGCCCACCTGTTCCTCTTCAGCGCTCAATTTGACCGCCGATTTCTTCCACGTAGACTTACCCCGTGACGCCGCGTGTCACGCACCGACATTCTCATGGCCCGCGCGTTCTTTCTTGCGCGACGCTTGAGGCGTGGTCGGGTGACGCGTGGACGCCAGTGTGGACGCCGACATTCGAGGGAGGTGGGACATAATCCAGGTCATCCGTAACCCGCCGCATGTCGTGCATCCGTGGTCGACGTGTCCTGCTGGCAACTCGCCACGCGTTGAGATATACTTTGTGGGTATTTCTCAGCCCACGAGAATGTCGACGGCAGGCCTGTCGATTCAAGGGCATATGCTCTTAATGCCTTGAACATTCCGGGCTACTTTTGCTCCACCTAGACTGCCAGAAGTGATAGATTCGCACTGCACCCGTGCCACTAAGTGTGTCGCCCAAACCAGGCCTTCCCCTGTCTTGAAGTTTTGGTTTCTGGTTGTAGGACCCCCCCACCCCCCCCTTTCTGCCAGACCCTACCCCCCTTTCTCCTTAAGTTGCACGAGAGGAGTGGATTTTCCCCTTAGCGTTTTCTAGCCAAAACAGTGTTTGTAAAGTGTCTAAGTCAGCTTGGAGCACCCGAATTTTCCCTTAGCGTCTAAGTGTCCCCCCCCCCCCCTTTTTCCCTCCTACACGAGAGGAGTGGATTTTCCCTTAGCGTTTTCTAGCCAATCCTGTGTTTGTAAAGTGTCTAAGCCAGCTTGGAGCACCCGAATTTCCCTTAGCGTATGACGGCCCCCCCCCCCCCCCCTTTCTCCTTAGGTTGCACAAGAGGAGTGGATTTTTCCCTTGACGTTTTCTAGCCATCCAGTGTTAGTTAAGTGTCTAAGTCAGCTTGGAGCACCTGAATTTTCCCTTAGCGTCTTTAAGTGTCCCCCCCCCCCCCCCCCCCCTTTCTCCTTAGGTTGCATGAGAGGAGTAGATTTTTCCCTTAGAGTTTTCTAGCTATCCCGCGTTTGTAAAGTGATTAAGTCAGCTTCTGAGTACCCAATTTTTCCCTTCGCGTCTAAGTGTAAACTCTTCACGGGCCCGGATTTTAAGTTTTCACTTTGGGGTGCGCCCGTGACCGTTAAGGGCGCCCAAACGCTCAGATGGGGAGGAGCCAGGGAGCGCAAGTATGGGTCCCAGGAACTTCGACAGGCCTGGTCGACGGTCGTTCGGCGTTCCCTAGGGCTCCGTGCCCCAGTCTGCCATACAATTTCCGACGGTCGGACGGCGAGCTGAAATGGAACCCTGTCGGTTCTGTGCGGCGAAAACGGGCGGGGGAATTCGTCGGCTGAGCTATATCATGCTGTACCACCACATTCAACCGCCAACAAGGACACGCCAACATCCCGCAAGGTTCACGTGCCACGATGACAGTACAGTTCTGTCAATTCTCCAAATTTCAAACCTGCCAGCCGCAATTTACTGCAATCGGATCAGACATGCCATACTCCGCAGCTTGGCCACGAGCCCACATTGCGAACCGCAAGCGCGTGAGGCTGATCTGGAACACATGTGCAACTACACAAGAAGACCTTGTTCACCAGAAACCTCATTATTTCAATATACCCTGCCCGGTGATCCGAGAGAATTGATGTAACATCCCAAATGATCTCTCAGCTTTGCTACTTTTTTTAGGATGCATTACACTTATAAAAGCGGCTACATCCACAGTCGTAACTGAAACTAAAGTACTGTCGATCTGGTGATTTGGGTATGCTATTGTATTGTAACCTCTCGTAGTGGCAAGTTGTTCCAGTAATTCCCCCACGGCGGGTCTACCCTGTCCAGTTGGCTTTTACCCTGGCTGAGCCGAATCGCTCAATCAAGCCGCTTCGGGATTTCCGTCTACCTTGGGCGAAATTGCGCGCACCGAACCGAACTGATTTCGCCTCCGTTTGCAGGATAAAATGGCTCTCGACATTTCTCATAACATTCCTTCCTTCCACAAACCAGCAGAGTTCGCACCCCATTCTTGCTCACAAGACATACCAACACCACATCTCCCACTTCCCCGTCTCTTGATCCTCGATTTCCCGCAAGCCATGAAGACTCTTAACTTCGCAGTCTATCTCGCCGTCGCCATATCACTCCTTCTGCTCATCACTCCTTCGCCGGCAGATGCGCGAACGTTTGCAACGGTCCAGGAAACCCTGGACGAGGTCGCAGCTAGGCTTCGTGAAGAGGCTGATGCTGCCTGGGCCGAGCTCGAGGCGTCGGTGGAGCTCGCAACGACGCGCGCCGATGAGGAAGCCGCCGCTAACGCCACCGTTGAATCCGCAAAAACGGTCGCTCAGGCGGCGAACGCAGCGTTTGCTGCGGCGAAGGCTAACGCGGCGAGCAACAAGACCGCGGCGGAAGCGGCGAAGAAGACAGTCAACGCTCTCAAGAAAACGGTCGCGGGGATTCAGAAGAAAGCCGATGGCAAGAAGGCGTACGAGAAAGCACAGGAAGACCTGAAGAAGGCGGAAGAAAAGGCTGCGCAGGCCAAGACGAAGAAGGAGAAAGCGCTCGCGGCGGCCGCAGCGCAGCAGAAACTCGCAGACGACGCGGCCAAATCCGCGGGTAGCGCCAAGGGAAAAGACGCGTCGAAGGCGAAGGAGAAGGCCAAGGGCGAGCAGAAGAAGGCCGATGAGATGCGGAAGACAGCGGACGGCGCGGCGTCGGAGGAAACCGCGGCCAAGGTGGAGGCGGAAAAGGCGAGGGCGAACGTCGCAAAGACGCCGAACCCGGCGCTCACGCCGGAGGAGCAGGCGGCGCTCGATAAGTATAACGCCGCGGTCGCCGCCGCGACGAAGGCGGAAGCGGACGCCAAGACCGCGGAGGCGGAGCTAAAGGTGGCGGAAAAAGCGGTGACTTCCGCCAAGGCGGCGCTTTATAAGGCGAAGGCGGGGCTGACCTCCGCGACTGCGCGCAGGGTGGAGGCGGACAAGATAGTGGAGATTAAGAAGGCTGCAGCGGAAGCGGCGGAAGATGCGGCGGTTGCTGCGGAGGAGAAGGCCAGGGACGCGGGCGCGCCAGGCTCGGAGGCTGCTCCAGGTTCGGAGGAGGCGCCAGGCTCGGAAGCGGCCCCGGGTTCGGAAGCTGCGGTGCTGCCGTAATAGAATGATGGGATGCGGCATGGAGATGAGTGGTGCTTGTGACTCGCAACTTTGCTTACGTGGAAAGTCATCAAGTCTGTAGTTAGGAGCCATGTAGTGCGGAGTTCCTCCTTAGCATACATGCTTGTAGCGGTTACAGGCTTTTTACCCTGACACTGTGGCATGTGATAGCTTGTATGCTGAATAAACATGGCCCCATGGCTTATACCGGTATTCTAAGCTGGTTCTTATGCACCAGTATACCACGTGTGCTTAGATGTCACCCACTCCATCCAATCTACCACGGGTGGAAGACCAGTACTGAAATCATACCAGTATCTTCTTTGTACCGGTATTACCCTACACTTGGATCACAAGACTAACTCTCTTGTTTGCATCTACAGAATGCGAAACTGAATCTAGTTATTGCTACGAGAATCCAGCTCATATAAAGTAACTGTCATTATCGAGCTGCTATCACGCGCATGTAGACACACTGGTTCCTAGTCTATATAGCATGTCTCAAGCTTCCCCTGTCAATTCTACAATGGACATTAGTACATATGGGAATTCAATTAATGGCCATGCATAAGAACAGGCCTGATGCATGCATCCACACAGATCCCGCATCACACCTGCAGCCCCTGCATAATACCCACAGCCCCTGCATCACACCCACAGCCCCTGCATCACACCCACAGCCCCTGCAGCAGGTATAAGGCCAGCATCCACCTGCCATCTCCAAACCGCCCACCCTCCTCCCCTCGCCTCACAATCCCTTCCAGCACCTCCTCTATCCCTGCTCCCACCATCACCGCATGATTCTCCTCGTTGCTTCCCAACGCATACAGCACTCCCAGCGCAGCACGCTGACACGCCACCGATGGCCTCCCCATCCTGCTCCCCCTGCTCTCCCTGCTGCTGCTGCTGACACTGGGTTTCTGCCGTAGAATTTCCACCAAAGGGAAAATGGCGCCCGCCCGCGCCATAGCCTGGAGATACCCGGGGTTACCCGTAAGAGCCAGATCAAGTAATCGCACCGCCGCTCTCTCCCTCCTCTCTGCCTGGGGTAGCAAGGCACTGGATCGAAGCAGCGGCGGCGGCGGTGGCGGGGAGAGAGTCCCTCCCGGGAGAGGAAGCAGCGTTGGATGAATCTCCATTCCACTCCACACCTCCTCTCCCACCACTCCCTCCTCTTCCTCCCCTCCCCACGCTCCTCCTCCCTCCCCCTGCCCTCCACCCTCTCCTCCCCCCCCCAGGTCTTCCACCAGATGTGGAATCAAATCAAAGGTGGTAACTGCGATTTCAGCATCAGCAGCAACGTCAGTGATCACCAGAAGAGCCTCGGACACCTTGTCCTTCACCTGGAGCGGTGCAGAGGACTGGAGAACGATTTTGAGGCAGTCAACGAGGCGGGAATCGGCGAGCACGGAACGGGCTGAGCCTCCTGCTGTGGAGGCAAGGCGGCGAGCGAGGAGAGCTGCTGCTGCCTGTGCTGCCCAGAGGTCTGATTCGGCCTCTGCTGAGAGAGGAGAGGAGGCTGACGCGGAGGATAGTGCTCGGATGGGGTCTGGGTCTGGAGGGGTGGGTGGGAGGTGGAAGCGAAAACAGGGGAGAAGGGAAGCGGGAGAAAGGGAGTGGGGGGGCGAAGTTAGGGGAGAGATATTGAGGAAAAAGGGAGTGGTGGGGAAGGAGACAAGGAAGGGGGATGGAGGTTTGGGAAGGGGGGATGGAGAAGATGGGAAGGTTGTTGTGGTGCGAGGGTTGATACACTCAGGTGAATTTCAGGAACTGGGGGAGACCGTCAATGTGACTCTCACTCTCCTTACACTCGCATAAAACACCGCCCACTTCCTCAGAGCGCTCATTACGCACCACTCACTCACTCACTCACTCACTCACTCACTCACTCCCTCACTCAAACACTCATGTCTTCCGAACAGCCTATGCTGCCATCCCCACACTACCTCACCTTTTATCCTCCTCCCCAGTGCTCGCTTACCCACACTATCACCCCACACACCTTTCGGTTCCGCCAGCAACAGCACACTCTCTAAAGCCGCCACCACTCCAGCCGCCATCAGCGCCACCACATGCGCTTCCCCTCCCCCCCCACCACCAACACCACCACCATCATCAACATCAGCAGCAGCAGCATCAGGATCAGACCACTTCAGCGCGGATCGGTCTGCAATCACATTCCCCAGAATCTCCGCGGCAATAGCACGCTCTTTGAGAGTCCCTGTGGCGAGGAGGGCGACAAGGGGAGGCACGCCCCCTGCTGCCACGATGCTCTCACACGGCATGCCCACCAGGGATGAGATTTGGAGGAGGAGTGACTCTGCTGCTGCCCTCCCGTCTGCTCTCGCTGCTGGGTCGCTGGCTGTTTCTGCTGCTGCTGCTTGTGGCGGCGGTGGTGGTGGCGGTGGTGTTGCTACCGTAGCTGCTGGCTTTTGACGCGCCTCAAAAGTCGCTGCCGGGTCGCTGGCTGCTTCTACTGCTGCTGTTTGTGGCGGCGGTGTTGCTACTGTAGCTGCTTCTCCCGCCTTTACGCCCTCTCCGCTAGTCTGTGCGTTCTCTTCCCTTAACAGAGTTATGAACGATGGTATGGCGGATGCCTGGACGAGGGGCACGATGGGAGGGAGGGGAGGAGGGAGAGACGAAGGACTAGTGAGTCCACTCAAGAGAGATGAACGATGGTATGGCGGATGCCTGGACGAGGGGGGGGGGATGAGAGAAAGGGGAGGAGGGAGGAGAGAAGAACGGGGGGAAGGGAGGAGGAAGAGGAGGACGGGAACAAGTGGTGATATGGAGGCACAGGCAGGAGGACAGTTGGGCTCAAAGAAACGGAAGGGAGAGCAAGTGTGTGGATTGGAGAATGGATAGGTGGACGATGTCACGACGGAAGATGACGGACGGACGGATGGACGGATGGATGGACGGATGGACGGATGGACGGATGGACGGATGGACGGATGGACGGATGGACGGATGGACGGATGGACGGATGGACGGATGGACGGATGGACGGATGGACGGATGGACGGATGGACGGATGGACGGATGGACGGATGGACGGATGGACGGATGGACGGATGGACGGATGGACGGATGGACGGATGGACGGATGGACGGATGGACGGATGGACGGATGGACGGACGGACGGACGGACGGACGGACGGACGGACGGATGGACGGATGGACGGATGGACGGATGGACGGATGGACGGATGGACGGATGGACGGATGGACGGACGGACGGACGGACGGACGGACGGACGGACGGACGGACGGACGGACGGACGGACGGACGGACGGACGGACGGACGGACGGACGGATGGACGGATGGACGGATGGACGGATGGACGGACGGACGGATGGACGGATGGACGGATGGACGGATGGACGGATGGACGGAAGGACGGATGGACGGATGGACGGACGGACGGACGGACGGACGGACGGACGGACGGATGGACGGATGGACGGATGGACGGATGGACGGATGGACGGATGGATGAAGGCGCACCATTTTGGCAGCTGCTTCTTCATCTGACACCATACGCAGGAGAGCGGAAACCACCTGGGTGCCGATGAAGGCGAGGGTAATGAGACAGGGAACCGTTAATGCAGGATTAGGCAGGGACATGCATGACCGTTGCCAACAGTGTACTACTCGAAGCAAAGCCATCCATCACACGAACAGTGCTGACATTTGGCAGCAGTAAAGTGTTCCCCTCCCTCCCCTCCCCTCCCCTCCCCTCCCCTCCCCTCCCCTCCCCTCCCCTCCCCACCCCTCCCCTCCCCTCCCCTCCCCTCCCCTCCCCTCCCCACCCCTCCCCTCCCCTCCCCTCCCCTCCCCTCCCCTCCCCTCCCCTCCCTACCCCTCCCCTCCCCTCCCCTCCCCTCCCCTCCCCTCCCCTCCCCTCCCCTCCCCTCCCCTCCCCTCCCCACCCCTCCCCTCCCCTCCCCTCCCCTCCCCTCCCCTCCCCTCCCCTCCCCTCCCCACCCCTCCCCTCCCCTCCCCTCCCTACCCCTCCCCTCCCCTCCCCTCCCCACCCCTCCCCTCCCCTCCCCTCCCCTCCCCTCCCCTCCCCACCCCTCCCCTCCCCTCCCCTTGCCCCCACTTAATCTACCGCGGCTCTCCCATCCCCCCAGCGGTACCTTGTCCCGCACGTCCCTGTCGCCCCCCTGTGATGCCAGCAGCGCCACCAGCGCGCCTACCCCCCCACTGCGGATGATAGACAGGCGCACACTTGCACTGGGATGGAGGAAGGGGAGGGGAGAGGGGCGGGGATGGAATGGAGGGAGGGGAGCGGAGGGGAGGGGAGAGAGGGTGAGGGGTGCGGAGGGAAGCGGAGGGGAGGGAAGCAGTGAGTATGAAAGAGCAAGAGAAGAGATGAATGAAGGAGAAACACAGTAATATGAGAAGTTACCATGGAGAAGTTACCATGGAGAACCAAAGGTTGTTAGCTCGAGCACTCTCACTCTCACACTAAGAATCTTACTCTCTCACACTCAGAAACTCACTCTCTCACACTCAGAAATCTCACCATGGGAAGACCACAGACAGCAACCAACCCAGTCATCCACCCATCCACCCAACTACCCACCCACCCACCGACCCAACCCCCCACCCCCTCACCCAACTCTCACCTGACGCTCAGCCTCTCCACAGCGGCGATAGCAGCAGCCCTGACAGCGGCACCGCCGGCGCCCATCCACCGCACCGCGTGCACCACAGCTCCCGCATCCCTCAGTGCGCGCCTGTTGCCCTCGCCCTCACATTCTCACCTGAGGAAGACCTACAAAAACCAACTCTGTCACCCACCCACCCACTTGCCCACCCGTCCGCCCGCCTGACCTCCTGCCCGCCCACCCTTCCTCCCCTTCCTCCCTCCCACCCTCACCTGACACTAAACCTCTCCACCGCCGCAACAGCAGCAGCCCTGACAGCGGCACCACCGGCGCCCATCCACCGCACTGCGTGCACCACAGCTCCCGCATCCCTCAGTGCGCGCCTGTTGTCCTCGCCCGCCCTCGCCAGCTCTGCTGCTGCTGACAGTGCGCGCACTGCAACCTGCTCGTTCTCGAGAGTCATGAGGAGAACGAGACGCGCCACGCCGTCCCACCGGGACATGAGCGTGTAACTCTTACTGGACCAGGCTGGATCTTCTTCTGCTTGTTCCTCCTTTTCCTCCTCCGTCTCCTTCTCCTTTTCATCCTCCTCCTCCTTCTTCTCCCTTTCCTCCCTCTCCTTCTCCCTTTCCACATTTACCCTCGCCTTTTCATCCTCCTCCTTTTCCTTCTCCCACTTCTCCTTGTCCTCCCTACTCTTCCTCTCCTTCTCCAGCAACCCAATCCGAGCCAGGAACTGCTGCCTCGTTCGTCCCTCAAGCTCCCTAATCGCCTCCTCATCCAACCCCTCTCCACCCAGCCCCACCCCCCCTCCCTTCCCTTCTCCCCCCTCCCCCGACCCTCCACCATTGCCCCCCAACGCCAGTCCCAGCAACAGCTTCCCAGCACCAAACGTACTCTCCACAGGAGCTCCCTTCAGCACATCCCCAGCCGCAGCAGCAAGCCGGGGGGGTAGCGACGGCGGCACTCGCGTAACCTTCACCGTCTCCCCTTCACTAGCAAGAGACCGATACGCATCAGCTCCCACCAGCGGGACCAGACATAAGTCGTTTTCGAGAAGGCAGGAGCGGAAGAAGGGGTCCGGAGCGAGGGAGAGGAGGGAGGAGCGGAGGCGGCGCAGGGAGTGCCGGGGCGCCGTGCCGTTGCCAGCGTCGATCGCTGCGAGAAACGCAGCCATTCGGGGCACGGCTTGGTGGTCGATAAGAGAGGGCCAGCATACCCGGTCCTCTACCATCAAGCAGAGGGTTGATAGAATGTGCTCTAGCTCTGGATCGGAGGCGTCTGGGTCGTAGAGAGCGGTTAGGAGCGGTGGGAGGAGGTTCATGGAGGCGAGCTTGGGGCGGAGGGAATGGAGGGAGGCAGCAGAGGAGATGAGAGGGAGGGTTTCGGACCGAACGGATTGGGGGAGGCGTGGGAGGGAGAGCAGCGATGCTGCTTCTTCCACTGCTCCTCCTCGCACCACTGCCTGTAGCCCCTCTGCTGATGCTCCTGCCAGTGCTGCGAGAACACCTACTGCTGCTCTCATCACACTCTCTCGTGGCAAGCGTGGGAGCTCTGATTGAGATTCCGATTGTTGTATTTGTTCAGGTGTTGCTGCTGCCTGTAGCAATGCCTCTAGCTCTCTCACTTGAGCGTCTGTGATACCGAAATCTGTAGTCCCTGCTTCCTCAAACATACCTTCTTCAGATTCCTTAGAACCCCTCCTCTCCTCCTGTGCTTGTTCCTCCATCCCTTCCATCCACCAAGCAGAAGCAGCCGCACCAGCACCGGCACCACCAGCACCACCAGCACCACCAGCACCGGCACCAGCAGCAGCAGCAGAAGCGGTTGCTGGTGTGCGTTGAAGGTCACTGTGCCACTGAGAGGCGCTAGTGTGTAGAAGATTGCCAAGCAGGGCTATGAGAGGGAGAGACGCGTGGGAGACGGAGGAGGAGGGGGAGGAGTCAGCAGCAGCAGCAGCAGCAGCAGCAGCAGCAGTGGTGGAAGAGGGGGATGAGCTTAGCATGAGAGAGAGCAGTTCAGATGCCACTTCCGGCCTTCTCTCAATTTGTTCGTATATGGCACTCACAGCATGCTCACGCTCGTGGCTCGGGTGATCCAGCCCGAGCCTCGCCGCCAGGTCCGACAGAGGCTCGGCAGTATCGTCATCCGGATAATAGGATTGGCTATACAAAGCAAAAGGAGAGGAGAAACCGGTGGAGGGAAGAGAGGAGGAGGAGGAGGGAGACGGCGGAGAGGAGGAAAAGAGCAGGGCCCTGTCTTGCGCGGGAAGCTGGTCCAGGAACTCCGAGGAGGCTTGCGGAGGGAAGGCGGAGGGGAATTGGAAGGGCGATGGGTTGGAGGGGTCTCCTGTGCCAGGTGGTGAATCCCATGGCTTTGAGCAGCGACATGAGAGGGAGAGGCAGATGCAGTGAGTGTGATGGGGAGGGGCGGATGGAGAGAGGGAGAAGGGGAGAATGGGATGGAAAGCGAAGGTGAGAAGGGGTGGAAAGTGAGAGGGAGAGAATGAAACGGGCATGACTCTAACAGTGAGAGAGAGAGAGAGGCAAAGGACCAGTGGAAAAACGGCCCACAGATTATGCGCATTCCCAAAAATGGATTTTTTACCAAATATATTGAGTCAACCCTTCTTACCAAATGCATTCCAAAACCGCCACCGAAAAGACCGCCCGAAAATTCCTCCCCTGCTTCCCCCGTCACATCCGCTCCTTCTCCCCCGAGCCTCACCTCCCCCCCGCCCCCTGCCATGCGCTCTCCGACCTCCTCCGCAATTTCCCCGCCATCCCCCTCCGCAATTTTCCGCGCATCCCCCGTTTCCGAACGCTCCTTTCTAGTCGCGTCACCTGCGCAGTCCTCCACATCCCCCGTTGTTTCGCCCCTCCCATCTGCGCCACCACCTGCGGCGGCGGACGCGGCAGCAAACCCGCCGTTACTCTTGGCGGCTACGCGTCTAACGGAGACTATGCGTCTCCCGCGATTCTTTAGCAGCGGCTGCAGCGAGACGGATCCACGTGGCACGTGGCCGGCCGACGTGCCGAAATCGCAGAGTTGGATCCGACGCGTCGCGACGAAGAGCGACGGCGGGCCGCCTAGCGGGAAACGCCGCGCAGGTACCATGGGGAGCTGCAGCGCTTCGGAGACGAATCGCGCTGGTGGCGCGACTCCAGCGCATGACTCCAAGACCCGCATCGCTAAGGACTCGTCACCACCACGTCGTTACAGGGACTAAGCTCGATATATTTGGAATTCCTGAGAAAGGCTAGCCTCCAAGAGTCGAGCGCATGTGGGTGACCTCTCGACTCAACTGGAGTTCCCAACCCAGGTTCTTGGGGATCCTGCACAGCATGGGGAAAGGATGCGTCACATTTATACGCTTTACAAAAAAAATCGACTGTCCGATTCCGGTGTGGCAGATGATCCTTCCAGAACTGCACAAACATGCCGCAGAACACTTGAAGCTACATAATTGGATCGCACTTCTATTAAATCCCTAAACTATTTCTGGTACAGGTTGAACAGTCAAACAGATTTATACTTTGCCACACTACAATCTACAAGCCCTATCTCATCTTACACTCAGATCCATAATCTACATAATACTTGCATGCATGAAGTGCACGCACACTATCTTCTGTGCTCAAATCCCTAAATACACTTGAATACCACTCCTCACCACCAAGCAGTGACAGATAATTAAGTACCATACTAGGGTGCCAAAGTGTCAACCTGCAAGCAATGCCACACTGCCACGGAAAGCAGCAAACCCAGCAGCAGCAACAATAAACACGAGCGCACAGCAGATCGTGCCACGCTAAGCCACTCACACACACCCAACCCACCAACCGCACCCCTCCACCATCCACACTCCCATGCACCTCCCACAACACAACCACATCTCAAAAACACACACCTACACCCTCACAATCACCGCCTTCACATTCCCCCAAGCACCTCAACCTACGGTAACCAACCAGCCGCCCAAACCCCAAAACCCGCTCAGAAATAGCTAGACTGTTGGTGCAGCAACTCCAGATGACTCAAGATCTTAGCAGCAACGGGCTTGGTCTCATTGGACCCGTGTTGTGTGATCTCAATGAGCGCGCCCTGGGCCTTGGTGGCGTATTCAAACTTGTACTCCTCGAGGCGAAACAGCTTCTCCAGCATCCACACGCCCTTCTCCTTGGCCCTCTCCGTGCCCTCGCTCAGCTGCTGCACCACCCTCCCAAACCCACCTGGTGGACACAAGAGAAATATGCAGAGACGGGCAGAGACCGGCAGGGGAGGCCCGCAGGCAGGGCAGGAAGGAGGGAGGGACAACAGAAGAGAACCGGGGAAGGGATGGGGAGGAGGGTGGGGATGGGGATGGGTAGGGTCTAACACAACAAAACCCATCCACCGCGCAGCAATCCAGACCAGCCTCATGGATGGTCTTCACACATCCAACATGAGCGTTAACAGCGAGCCAACTTTTGAGTCGACTCAAAAGACAACAAACCCTAGCCACCCAACCCACCACAGCACACAGCAATAATCCTGACCAGACTCATGGAAATAATTTTGCCTCCCATCGAAAGAAATTTGTAAGAATTCTCAGAAGTTGAACCCAGACACCCACCCAACCCAGACACCCACCCAACCCAGACACCCACCCAACCCAGACACCCACCCAACCCAGACACCCACCCAACCCAGACACCCACCCAACCCAGACACCCACCCAACCCAGACACCCACCCAACCCAGACACCCACCCAACCCAGACACCCACCCAACCCAGACACCCACCCAACCCAGACACCCACCCAACCCAGACACCCACCCAACCCAGACACCCACCCAACCCAGACACCCACCCAACCCAGACACCCACCCAACCCAGACACCCACCCAACCCAGACACCCACCCAACCCAGACACCCACCCAACCCAGACACCCACCCAACCCAGACACCCACCCAACCCAGACACCCACCCAACCCAGACACCCACCCAACCCAGACACCCACCCAGCCCAGACACCCACCCAACCCAGCACCCAACCCAGCATCCAACCCAGCACCCAACCCAGCATCCAACCCAGCATCCAACCCAGCATCCAACCCAGCATCCAACCCAGCATCCAACCCAGCATCCAACCCAGCACCCAACCCAGCATCCAACCCAGCATCCAAACCAGCATCCAACCCAGCACCCAACCCAGCATCCAACCCAGCACCCAGCAGCAATCCTGACCAGACTCATGGTGACCTGGACGCTGGCCTCCCATTCGCAGTCATTCGAAAGAATTCTCAAAAGTGTACCCAGCCCAACAACACCCAACCCAGCACCCAACGATCCTGACCGGACTCATGGATGATCTTGACGCTGGCCTCCCATCGGCACGAGTCCGCCATGAGTGTCGACAGCGCCGTCAGCGCCGCTTCCGCAGTCAGCGGCTCCTTCTCTCCCATGGCGCCCACCAGCGGATCAATCGCCTCGGCCTCCAACAAACAAAAGGACGTGCGCACCGAGCACGTCCCCCCGTGCAGCACACACTTGGGCTCCTCTGGCGGCTTGAAGCAGCACCCGCCGGACTTGGCCTTGACTGACACGGAGAGTGTGGGGCTGGATTCCGAGAAGTTGCCCAAGCACAGGGCCGCTCCGCGCTTGGCGCCGGCGTTGCCGGTTACCAGGAGGGTTACGAGCTGCGGGATGGCTCCTAGCTCCGCCAGCTGCTGCTGCTGCTTGATGCTGCGGGAGGGGAAATGGGGTGAAAAGACAGGGGGAGAGGGGGAGGTCGGAATGTGTTTCAGCAGTGCGAAGATCAAGGAGCAGAAAAGTGGACGCGAAAGCAGTAAGTCAATGAGATGTTCCCATGAGCCAAGCCGAGGGGTAAGAATCAAGGAAATGGGGGGACACAGAGTGATTGTGTGAAGAGACAAGAAGGTGGCTGGGACTTTTGAGAATTCTCAAAAGTCGCACCAAGAAGCAAGAAGGTGGATGGGAGGATTTCAGAGGGGCCTGGTGTGCTACAGGAGTGACGGAGTGGAGGCAGATAAAGGAGAAAGGCCGGCATAGCAAGTTGAGGGGGGTTTTAGGATGCATGGAGGCGTACTTGCTGGGGAGGGTAAAGCGCACGAGGGCATTGGCAGCTCCCTCCAGAGCCGCGTCCTTGAGCTGTGCGTTGGTACCCACGCCACCCCCCTTCATGCCCAGCATCGTCACCAGCGTCTGCACCACATCCGCCTGCAGGGGAGCGGAGAAACCGCGAAAGGGGAAGAGGGGGAGGGTGTGGGGGAGAGGGGACGAGGGTGTTGAGGCGCCTCAGAACCCGTCTCCCTTCATGCCAGCATTGTCACCAGCCTCTGCACCACATCCGCCTGCAGGGAGGAGCGCGCGCCAAGGGGGAGGAAGCGCGGGAGGGGGGAGGAGGGGGGGGGGGGGGGGGGTGTTTGGGGGAAGGGGGAGAGATAGAGAATCTCAAGGCGCCTCAGAAAACGTTCCTCGAACTGCGAGCTTCATGTAGGGAGGATTCCGGCAGAGACTCAAGAGCTGAGCTGTGTGTTGGTGGCCACCTACCCGACCAGCCTGGTTCAGCTTGGCGTCACTCGGCGACAGCGCAGCGATGAGCAAGGCAGCAATCGGGCGTCTAAATTCAAGGCCGCTAAAAAACAGCCCACCAACCTAACCGCCCACTCACCTGCACGAAAGCCTGGTTGAGGTTGGCGTCACTAGGCGGCAGCGCGGCAATGAGCGAGGCAGCAGCGGCGCGGTTGTCAAACGAGTCCTTGTCCTGCAGCATGGCGATGATGGCCTTCAGCGCCGCCGCCTGGGAAGTAGCTCCCCCCTAGCCCCCCACCTGCCCACCCACCTGCACGAGAGCCTGGTTGAGCTTGGCGTCACTGGGAGGCAGAGCGGCAATGAGAGAAGAAGCAGCAGCGCGGTTGTCAAACGAGTCCTTGTCCTGCAGCATGGCGATGATGGCCTTGAGCGGCGCCGCCTGGTTCTCCATGAGGCTGTCTGCCACGCTCTTGCCCGCCTCCGCCTCCTTTGACAGCTCCCTCAACACCCGCGCTGCCAGGGGGCGCGTTGCTGGCCCCTGGTGGGTGGGAGCGGGGTTGGCCGAAGGAGGAAAGGGAGAGGTTCAGAAGGGGAGCAGAGAGCGGTGGCGGGAGGGAATGGGGCAGCACAGTTATCGGCTGTGGCCTGGTTCTCCATGAGGCTGTCTGCCACGCTCTTGCCCGCCTCCGCCTCCTTTGATAACTCCCTCAGCACTCGCGCTGCTAGGGGACGCGTTGCTGGCCCCTGGTGGGTGGGAGGGGGTGGGAGCGAGGGGGGGAGGGCGAGGGGGAAAGGGCGGGGGAAAGGGTAGGGGACGGAAAAGGGGCAGGGAGCGGGGAGGGGTGGGGAGGAGAGGCTCGGAAGGGGAGCAGAGAGCGGTGCGCAGGAGGGAATGGGGCAGCACAGTTATCGGCTGTGGTCTGAAAAGAAAAGGGGCAGGAAGGCGAGGGGGAGGGAAAGGGAAGCAGAGCAGCAGCAGCAGCAGCAGCAGCAGCAGCAGCAGCAGCAGCAGCGGGGAGCAGCAAGCGAGCACTGACCCCTTCAGAGCCGTCAATGAAGGGGATGAGGACGTCCACAGCTCCACCCACTATCATGCGGTTGCGCACTTCCACAGACTGCGGTACCGACGCCATGCCCAGCAGCGCCTTCAGTAGATTCACCTGCGAGCACATGCACATGCACACATGAATGCGTGTGTGCCCACATAGACATGCACACACGCACACACACACACGTGCACGCGTGCACATGCCATGGTGCATAAGGAGGTGGGTGAGTGGCAGGGCACGAGGGAGCAGAACAGACCGA
The DNA here is from genome assembly GCA_948144175.1 of Closterium sp. NIES-65. Lineage (NCBI taxonomy): Eukaryota > Viridiplantae > Streptophyta > Zygnematophyceae > Desmidiales > Closteriaceae > Closterium > Closterium sp. NIES-65. Next base: position 5,988,861 of record CANXME010002068.1, read on the forward strand.
TAAAGGGACAACCATAAGGGATACACGGATACGCCCCCATCGCCCAAGCTGTTGCACCTTAGAAAGGCCAAGTGTGGAGTCTGGAAATAACACAACCCCTCACAAAAAATACAGCTGTCTGGCTCATACACTCCCAGCCCCACCTGAACATTCAGCCCAGAGAGAGGATCACAAGCGAGAGCAGCTGGACTATTCGCCTTCCAAGGCGCCTCTACGGTGGCCCACCTGAATGTTCGGCCCAGCGAGGTTCATAAGCGAGAGCAGCTGGAAGATCGTCTCCTCGGACTCCAGAATCGCCCCATTGGCATCAATCCTCGTCTCCGCCTGCGCGCCCGCCGCCATGGAGATATTCGCCAGGATCGCAGCCGCCCCCTCCTTGAGACTCATCACCACGGACGTCACGGAGAAGAGCAGCGTCAGCAGCGGCGGCACGACCCCCGCACGGATGAGCTCGTTGCGGTTGGCGGCGAGGGACGAGAGGTTCTGGAGTGCTCCGAGAGCAGCGGCCTTGGCTTCGAGCTTTCCGGAGGCGATCATGGTGACGAGAGGGGGGATGGCGCCCTGCTGCACTAGGATTGCCTTGCTCTGGTCTGTGAGAGACATGCGGGAGAGTGCACTCGCCATCACGATCCGAGTCATGTCCGAGCCTGGCCGGGGAGGGGGGTAGGGCGAGAGGGTGGGAAGGGGAAGGGAGAAGAGAACGAGGGTGGAAGGGAAGAGGAGAAAGGGGGAAGGTGGAAGGGAAAAGAGAACAAGGGTGGAAGGGAAGGGGAGAAAGGGAGAAGGTGGAAGGGAAAAGAGCAGGCGTGTGGATGGAGAGCAGTAAGCTCTGGTGAACCAGCACAGCGTGGCTCTGGTCCGTGAGAGAGAGACTCTTTGAGAGTTCCGAAGAGCAACTCCTATATATGGAGAGAGAGTCTAGGAAGAGGGAGCGGGGCCAGGTGGTATGCAAGTGGGAGGTGGAGAGAAGGAGAGGAGAGAGAGTTGAGGGAAGGAAAGTAGGAGGTGGAGGTGGGAGGGCGAGGGTCGGGGAGAAGGAAGAGGAGGGGACCAGACGGGAGGGACAGATGCGGTGGTGGAAGAGGAGGTGGCATTACCCTAATTTGGGGAAAAATGAGGGGACAGTTGGCATGAGTCAGCGTCCGAAATGGACTTAGTCCGACGGACGCTAGTCCGCACAAACGAGCAAGATCAACAGTAAGATCGTAACACCCTGCCAGCAGCAACACCCCAGCAGTAGCAGAAGCAGCAGCAGCAGCAGCAGCAGGCCAGCCCACTCCTGCCCAGCCCATCCCAGCCAGCCCACCTGTGCTGAGCCGCTCCGCGAGCGGCTTGAAGTGGTTCGCCTCGGCCATCTGGACAACATTCTGGTCGTTACTCGCGAGCTGCTGCAGCACGGCCGCGGCGTCCTTGGCCGCATTGGCGTTCTCGTTGTTGAGCATGGTGACGAGCAGCAGGATGGAGCCCTGCGCGCGCCCGATCTCCTCGCACACCTTGGGGCTCTTGGACAGCTCCAGCAGCAGCGCCACGCCCTGCCGGCTCTCCCCCACGTCACGGGAAAGAGAGCGCACGGCCAGCTGAATCGCGCCTGCGTCCACCACCAGCTCCTGAGGGGCGGGCGTGCGGAGAGGGATGGAGAGGGAGGGGCGGGGGGGGGAGTGAGTTTTGAGACGACTCAAAACGAGAGAGCGAGCGCACGGCCAGCTGGATAGCCCCTGCGTCCACCACCAGCTCCTGCGGGACGGGCGCGCGGAGGGAGTGAGAGGGAGGGGCGGGGGGGAGTGGTGGGGAATCGTGGGAGGCGAAAGGCGGGCAAGAGGAAGGCGGAGGGGACGACGACAGTGGGTAATGAGTGGCAAGGGCGTGCGGAGGACGTGGGAAGAGATCGGTTTTGCGTTCGAGGAGGCCCTAAAAGACCGCACTAGAAGCCTGAATGCCGCCTGAGCGTGCTACGGCCTCCAGCGGAGACGGTACGAGGAAGCGGCTGTGGCGGACAAGGATTGGCGGAAGCCCCCCTCCCCACTTCCCCCCTCCTCCTCTACAACACACAAACACACAACTTCCACGCACCTTGTTCTCGTCGTTCCCGTTCGCGAGGTTCGCGAGCGTCGCGAGCGTTTTCCGTCTGAGGTTACGGCTGCTGGACTTGAGCAGGTTCACGACGACGGGAATCAACCCTTCCGCCGCCACCCAGTAGCGGTTCGTCGCGCGCTCCTCGCACAGCTGGAACAGCTCCAACAACCCGCCCTCCACCTCCTCCTCCTTGGCGGACTGCAGCTTCGGGCGCGCGGCCTGGATGCGCATCACCGTGTTGCGCGCGCGCCACTCCTCGATGGAGCGCGCCATGTCCTCGTTGCGCGTGAGCTCGAGGTTCTCCAGCGGCTCCTGCGTTACGGGGCAGTGCTTGTTGCCCTCTGCGCGCATGCCGGGGACGAGGGGAGGGGAGGGGAAGGGAGGGGTGGAGACGGGTGGAGCTGGGTGGGAGAGAGGCACGGCAGCAGGAGGCAGTCCTAGGATGTCGTAGAGGCTCCTGTGCTCACGCACTACGTAACTGATGCTGTAACCTGATGAAGAGATATGGGTGATATGGTCGTCTCCGTCACGACGGCGCTATAGGAGACTAGTTGCTTCCTCGTTCTTTTTTAGGGATAGGAAAAAAGAAGAAGAATAAGAAAGAAAGAAAGAAAGAAAGAAAGAAAGAAAGAAAAAAAAAAACAGAAGCTCGAGTGCTCAAGCGCTCCGCAATCGTTTGCGAGGCCCCTATCTCGCCAGCCAAGCGTTGCACCGGGGCCGGACAGCCGTGAACGGCAATGTACCTTGTACCAGCCTCGGTTACCGCCAACAACTAAGTCCCTGCTTCTGCGCTTCTCCAAGCCCTTCTCTCTCCCCAACGCATTTCCTCTCATAGCTTCGTAACAGCCGCCTCACTCTCCGGAAAACCATCCTCAACTACACGGACGACCCTCCCTCGATCCCACACTCGCGTGCACTCGCGCCCACCCGCGCGCTCGCGGCGGCGCTTACCTTGGAAGAACTTTTGAATGGACTTAAGGTCGAAGGTGTGTCCCGACGCGATCGTGACGGGCTCCTCCATTACGTCCCCCGATATGGGGCACAAGTACTCGTCCATGGGCGGCACTTCCATCACCTGCCCCGTCGAGCTCTGCTTTCTCCTCTGCTTCTCCCGCGCCGCCTCATCCGCGTCCATCTCCGCTTTCGCCTCCGCGTTCGCCGGGTGCGGCGCGTCTCCCCCTGACTGGTTCGCGCCCGGCCCTGCGCCTAATGCGGGGTGCCCTGACGCTTCCCTACCGCCCGCTTGCTCCAGCTCTTGCGGTGTCTCCAACCCCATATCTCGAAACGACGAAACGACGAAAAGAACGCCTATGCGAGGGTGTGCGGGTGGTGAAGCACACTAGACTATCTGAGTCTGTTGTGCTAAGAAACTAGCTATAATAGGGTAGTCGGATCGCAAAAAGCCCTTGTGCTAAACTGATCCGAGGACCGACATGGAAAGTTGCCGACTCCGACCAAGAAATGGTACGCTCTGCAAGACAGCGCATCGTATGAGAGACGATTAAATCATAAGTAAGCAGACATGCCAACAAGCATATGCACGTTTCCGCTGCTCGTCCACTGATGCTCTGCCCTCCTCGAAAGTCTCAATGCCTACCGCCTCTCCTTCCAAATGCGACAGACTGCAATAACTACCTATCTTACTTGCGATACCAGCTCGGCCATTCTAACACGCTCCGTCGCGACACGGTTCCCTAAGGCTACTCGAAACACTGTTTGCAAACCGAAACTGAACCCTAATGGCAACGTCCTGCCAAGAGAACTGAACCTGGGTCTCATACAGTATTTGCTTCGAAGACCAGTGATTTGCTGGCGAGGCACGAAAAGTGCTTTGACGAGGAAGAAAAAAACACGCGAAGCCAGCTCCGAACCAACCAGTAGAGAACCAAGCACGAAGGCTGGGGATGCACCGAAGCCAGCACAAAGGGTTCGAGAGTCGCACGGAAGAGCTCCCTCGTGAATCGCACGAAACCAAACCAAGAAAAAGAGTACGTATTAAAGTCGACGTAATGAACCCTGGTATTTCGTACAGTATCGTAAGAAATCGGTTATGTTAGTGGGGAGTTGAAAGCCAGCAATGAGTTGTTTAGGGTGGAAATAGAAAGTTTAGTGTGAAAGTATTCCCGTATGCGCCCGGATATAAGACAGTGTTGAATAGAAGACATGGGTGTCTATTATCCAGGTGTCTCTTATAGACGGGGTATCCTCATTATAAGACACATATTTGTGTGTACGAATAAAGACATATGTGTTGAAACTAGGCGATAAAAAGGAATGGTAGAAGAGGGGGTTTGCACTAGCAGGCAGGTGGGATACATGTAGGAACCCTAAAAGGGTTGTACTCTCTGTTGAGTACCCCACTACAGCCTACAGAGCAAATAAAATTTTGACAATATGTGTCTTATAATCGAAACTACAATATATTATAGTGAAATATGAAATACCGCGTACTTTTCTACCCTTGCGATACGAATTCTTCCACGTGCTGACTCGGGTACAACCAAATTTGCCTCTGCAAGTATTCTACATGATGTGGCTTCCTGAACAATGGTTGCGGTGTCAGAAATATTAGACATACCTAGGCTTAGGAGAAACCCTAGCCTAGGTTCTTGTCTAGAGGAAAGCAAGAATGAGAACAGCAGAAGAGGGGGTTTCACTAGCAAACAATGGGATACATATAGCAAACCCTAACAAGGATGTACTCACTATAGAGTACTGTCAAACCATATCTGTGCTAGTTGTGTGTAGGCTACAGTGGGGTAGCCCATGTGGGGTACAACCCAATATTAGGGTTTGGGCGTGTTCCTACGGCCCCTTATCAGCCGACCTCTTGTCATACTTGTGCGGTTCCATGCGTTTCAGTGCGATCGAATGTTAGTACATGTGTTCCAGTGCGTTGCGACGTGAATCTGACAAGAGGTTCGCCTGATAAGGGGCCGTAGGAACACGCCCTTAGTACTTGTACCCACAATTCATTCAATGCAATCATTCCTGCTTGCTATCTTGACAAGTACCCTACTGCAGACTAGAGAAATATAACATTCTAACACACCCCCATAGTCAAAATGGGGTATAATCAGCACAATAAGCAGTCATGGAGCAAGCTCATAAGCACAAGCAAAGCTAGTGGAAGGCATAAAGGACTAGTGAGGAGGAGGAGGGACTGTGAGAGGAGAGGAGATTGGAGGTGGCGGCTGAAGCTGCTGGCACACGGGCTACTGGAGCAACTGGCACACGGGCTACCGGACACGAAGAGGGGCATCCGGATTACTAGAATAACTGGCTCCGCGGCTAAGACGAGCGGCTGGAGCAACGGACCCACGGGCGACTGGCGCAACGGGCTCATTGGCTACCGGACACGAGCAAGGGCATCCGGACTAGTGGCGCTACTAGCTCCACATATGCTACCTCCGTTCAACCTCCCCCACTGTCGCAGACCCCCTTTCACACACCCCCCTTACGCACCGCTAGCTCCACTCCCACGGCACCCCCCTAGCGCCACTCCCACGGCACCCCCCTAGCGCCACTCCCACGGCTCCCACACATCCACCCCCCTCAGCGGCAGCTGCAGCAGTGGGAGACAGAGGAGGAGGAGGAGCAGGGTACGGCTCACACACCTGCCACCCTCATACGCGCCACCCCACGGCTGCACGCGCAGCAGGGAGGCGAAGGAGAAGTGGGGGGGGGGGGCGGGGAGGAGGCCGCACGCGGGTCCCCGGGGGCGGCGCGCGGGTCGACGGGGGCGGCCGCGGAGGTCCTCAAGGGCGGCAAGCGGGTCCACGGGAGGGGGGGGGGGGGGGGGGGGGGGGGGGGGGGGGGGGGGGGGTCGATGAGGGCGCCGCGAAGGGCGACGGGGAGCCGCGCGCTGGTCCCGGGGGGCGCCGCGATGGACGATGGGGGGAGCGCGCGGATCGACGGGGACGGGCGCGCGGGTCCTCGGGGGCGGCGCGCGGGTCGACCGGGGCGCCGCGACGGGCGACGGGGAGCCGCGCACGGGTTCATGGGGGCGCCGCGACGGACGAGACAACCGTCGCGCGCGCCCAGGGTGCGCAGCGGGAGCGTGTGGCGGGAAGAAAAATCGTCGCGCGCCACGGGGCACGCGACACACAGTACAGCAACGGAAGCAGGTGGGCCCACAGGCCAGAAGCGTAGACGCTCTGATAGCATGTCAGAAATAGTAGACATACATAGGCTTAGGAGAAACCCTAGCCTAGGTTCTTGTCTAGAGGAAAACAAGAATGAGAACAGCAGAAGAGGGGTTTCACTAGCAAACAATGGGATACATATAACAAACCCTAACAGGGCTGTACTCACTATAGAGTAACCCACTGCAGACTAGAGAAATATAACATTCTGACATGCGGAAGTAACACCTTCGCAACATCCACACTCATCACTGTGAGGATCTGGTTCAGGAAAAATGATTATATTGAATGATTCACCTGCGTACAAGACGAGGCCATATATAGGCTCGACACAAAGGCAGTAACCCGGGTGTTACTAGAAGGTTCCGCGGGTCGCGAAGCGTCCCGGATGGGTCCTTCCCGAATTCGGTAGAAGGCGATTCGGTGGCAACCGAAAAGCCTAGAATTCAGTGCACTCAACCTAGTTCGGGGCTATAACTATAATAACTATAGTAAAAGCAACAAACCTAGGAAATCAAGCAAAAGCATGCAAGATAAAATAAAGTTAAGCTAGTAATAGCATAATAAAGTCTAGGCAAGCTAGCGAAGCTAGCATAAGCCGTCGTACTCTCACGATCACGATAAACTCTTTTCGAGATGTCTAACAATATTTCGAATTAATTTAAAAAGCTTCCACTTATAAGACTTTTAAGACACCAAAAACCTCCCCAAATACAAGTTAATTCGAGCATTTTTCCTAGTGTACGAGATAAGACATATATGTCTTATATCCGGGCGATGATGGTAGCATGCCTACAAGCTCAGTAGAGGTTCCTCGAAGCTCGGTAGCATCAGAGGTTGAATTAATTTTTAGTTTCAATGCATGAAACCGTTCAGAACGTCGTATAGGTTGGGATATAAATGAACAAGAATCGATGAAACTCGTGGATGACTATAGCCGACTTTAGAATCCATAGTACTATTTCTTCACGACGGGCAATCGCCTGCAGGCCATGACGCATAATAGGTATCTACTTATCGCCGCCTGCTCTGTGATTTACTTATTCAAGAGGTCATTTTTTCAAACCTCTCCATACATTTCGGAGTTGACAAGATGCAGAAAATTCTGCACCGTCATAAAATTCTTCTAACTGTCAAGAACAGAAGGCTTAGGAGAAACTTAGGTTTTAAGAGAAGAGAGGCAGTTGGCCAAGAAAGAAGGGGAATTCACTATAGCACAGGTACAAGATGCAGCAAAGGTAGGTGGCCAAGGGAGGTACACCACCAAATAGAGAGAAATCTACAGTGATACTATACTAGTTATGTTGTATGCACTTCTTTAAAGAAAACAATTCTTGACACCCCCCCTTAAATGCATACAAACGTAGCATGTGAGGAGCACTCTACCCTAACTGCAGTCATCAGCTTGCCGCAATTTGAACCACCGTGGTTGAACCCCTATGGCAGGTGCCCGGTTATGGTTGAACCCCCGCAACAGGTGCCGGTGTGCGCGACTCTGGGCGACCACGCCCAGAAACGACGGATAGTAACGAAATGAGAAATGACGAGAACACGTTACGAAACGAGAGAATAGAATAGAAGAAACTCTCTCTCTCTCTCTCTCTCTCTCTCTCTCTCTCTCTCTCTCTCTCTCTCTCTCTCTCTCTCTGTTTCGTCCCCCCTTAACCTCTCTCATCCCCCCTTAACCTCTCTCTCACCCCCCCCCCCTCTACAGCAACTAGTGTTGCAGGAAGAGAGGAAGACGGAAGGGAGGGACATGTTGCTAGCGGTTCACACCCGCCAAACCCACATCCACCCCTCCCCTACGACAGAAGCCGCGGAAGGGAAGGGAGGGGGGGTTGGCGTACGGAGCTGCTGGTGCTGGCATCCGCGCTGGCGCTCGCGACTGACGCAGGCGCTAACGCTTCGTGGATGGCGCAGGCGTTGGCACAGGCGTAGGTGCCGGCGCCGGCGCCGGACGCAGGCGTTGGCGTTGGCGCTTGCGTGCTGCGCTGGCGCTGGCGGCAGTTGCAGGCGCTAACGCTGGCGGTCCGCGCTGGCGCTGGCGCTTACGACGGGCAGGGCGACGATCGTGAAGGGCGCGACGAGCGGGGGACACGACAGGCATGACCGGCAGAGCGCAGGGCGACGACAGAACGGGATGGACAGACGCTTTGAGAACGACCGAGCAGAGCGCGACGGACATGATGGGACGGAACGGGTAGGCGCCTCGGGCGCGACCAGTGACGAAAAAATTGTCAGAATCCCAACCACTAGACCATTGGGATAAAATGGCTTTTTAAGTAGCGGGTCAGTGCGCCTATAACCTCCCAGGACAACGAGTCTGTAACCCTTCCCTAGGATCAATCGGGGATCACCAGTGGACCTCTGACACCCCCCCGCACTGGGATGCCCGAAGTGCACACACCGGGATTCAAACCCGAGACCTTCGCTCTGATACCATGTCAAACTCCCAACCACTAGACCATTGGGATAAATGGGCTTTTTAAGTAGCGGGTCAGTGCGCGCAAAACCCCCCAGGACAACGAGCCTCTAACCCTTCCCTAGGATCAATCGGGGATCACCAATGGACATCTGACAAAAATAATAGCGCCTTTCGCGCTGCAGGCCCATGCTATTTGAAAGAAAGTGGGTCCTAAGACCGTAGTAGCTCTGATACCACGTCAATAACAGAAGGCTTAGGAGAAACTTAGGTTTAAGGAAGAGAGAGGGAGTAGACCAACAAAGAACGGGGTTTCATTATAGCACATGAACAAGATATAGGAAGGGAAGGTGGCCAAAGGAGGTACACCACCAAATAAAGAGAAATCTACAATTGATACTACACTAGCTATGTTGTATGCAGTTACATAAAGAACACAATTCTTGACACAATCTCTAGCAAGCAACGTTACGGGTCTTCATGCAAAGCGTGGCAACGAAATCGACAAGTTAGCGACCGACCGACCTACTACAACTCTTCAAGACACCCGAGCGACTGTGGGTATAGATGACAGTGTACTTTGTACCTCGTCGACCGCCTCACGAAATGACACACTTCGCACCATGTCGCACAACAATCATAGATGAAGAAACTGCGCGCTCATCTCAACCATTGTACAATTTTACGTCAGCGATTGTCAGCGAACGCGACTTGGATTTCGCGTCAAAGTTATGGAAAGTAACATGGGTGCAATACGGGACAAGACTACAGCTTTCGTTGGCGTACCATCCGCAACCAGACGGACAGATCGAGCACACTAATCAGACAATGGAGCAGCTCATTCACACGAACTGCCGCTGGACTCAGCTTGATGGAAAATCTCCCTCCCGATGCTGGAATTTTCCTATAACAATGCCCCGTCCAACAGTGGCAACTATTTGTCGTTTTCCTTGAAATTACGGGATGGATTCAGTGGTACATACAGAGAAAACTCCTGAGAACCTGGTACCACGCCCACACCACTTTGTGATGGAACTTCAAGCCGTTCGCGACGAATCTATCAAAACCATTTGCATAGCTAGTGCAAGTCCTCGCAAATACTCCAATCCCCTCCAGGATATTACAATGAATGCGTATGCCGAACAACTAGTCCTACTCGACACGAAGTACCTTCGACTATTCGTCTCCCCGAAACTTCGCCGCGATATTCTGAACAAATTTGCAATATCAAGATGATTACCTGGTCACAGCGAAACATTTGTTGCCCGTCGACTGGCATCATGCTTTCCACGTGAGCCTCCCGCAACATCATGCCTTCCATGATGGACATCGCCCGCCAAAACGCCAGATCAACGACACGACTTGAACGTGAACCGAAGCTTGCCCCGTCGAAGATACTGGGGCATCGCGCATGCCTTTATGCCAGTAGGCACCACGTGGGCTTATTGATTCGCTATACTAACAGCACTCGCAATACTAACAGCACCAGCGAGGATGACACTCAGGCGCCCTCCACCTTGGTTGAAGCACCTTCGCTGCTTCGCGATTATCTCGTCCGGAAGCGTTTGTCAGAATCCCAACCACTCGACCATTGGGATCAAAGGGCTTGTTAAGTAGCGGGTCAGTGCGCACATAACCCCCCAGGACAACGAGCCTGTAACCCTTCCCTAGGATCACTCGGAGATCACCAGTGGACTTCTGACACCCCCCTGCACTGGGATGCACGAAGTGCACACACTGGGATTCGAACCCGAGACCTTCGTTCTGATACCATGTCAGAATCCCAACCACTAGACCATTGGGATAAAAGGGCTAGTTAAGTAGCGGGTCAGTGCGCGCAAAACCCCCCAGGACAACGAGTCTGTAACCCTTCCCTAGGATCAATCGGGGATCACTAGTGGACCTCTGACAGCGTGTTGTGGACATTGACCACCTTTTTGAGGGGGGGGGGGGGGGGGGGGGGGAGGGGTGGTGTGGTGTAAGGAAGAACCAATCTTTCTCAACAGGGTACACATTGCTTCGTGTACAACCCCGACTTTCAGAAGTACACGTTCGCGTCAAACAGTGTAACTTAACTTATAACTTGGTTACTAGATTTCTCAGCCATGGCGAGAGCAGCGAGAGTAACATGGGCGAGAATCGGCCAAATGAGGAGGTTCAGTTGTACTAAAGAGATACAAGTGACAAGATAGCAAGCAGAAAGACGGACTACTGGCGCTGTTGGCTCCACAGCAGCTACCTCCGTTCAACCTCCCCCCATTGCCTCCAACCCCTTTCTCACATCCCCCCCGGCTAGCGCCACTCTCCAACCTCACCCACTCCATCCCCCCCTCAGAGGCAGCTGCAGCAGTGGGAGCAAGAGGAGGAGTGGCAGCTGGTCACGGGTCCCGTATGGCGTCGTGCGAGTCCAGCGGGGGCGGCGCGCGGGTCCCATAGGGTGGGGCACATGTCAGGTGGGGCGACGCACCGAGCGGCGCGTGTCAGAATGTTATCTTATGCTCTAGCCTGTAGTGGGGTGCTCTATAGCGAGTACAACCTTTCTAGGGTTTCCTATTTGTATCCCCATTCTTGCTAGTGCAGTCCTCTTCTTTCTTCTAGATTTTCACATGCTATCAGAGCAGGTCGATCCCCTTGGATCGATCCTGTGGGTGGACTTACCACCTCGTTGCTTCCGCTGCAACTCCTACTGCTACTCCTATCACTACTCTCTGTGCCGCACGCCCCGTGGCGTGCGGCAGTTTTTCATCCCGCCGTGCGCCCCGAGGCGCGCGGCGGTTTTCTGCCCGCCGTGCGCCCCGAGGCGCGCGGCGGTTCTCTTCTCGCCGTGCGCCCCGAGGCGCGCGGCGCGTTACTGCCCCGTCACGCCGCGCGCCGCTCCCGGGAGGCGCTGCGACGGGCGACGGGGACCTCCGCGTCGCCCCCCGTCGCCCGTCGTGGCCTGCGCGCGGCCCGTACAGCCTGCACGCGGCACGTACGGGCCGCGCCAGACCCGTCCGCGGCCCGTACGGGCCGCGCCAGGCCTACGCGCGACCCGTACGGGCGGCGCCAGGCCTGCGCGCGGCTCGGGCCGCATGCGCGCGGCTCGGGCGACCCTACCTGCGGCCCTGGCCCCGGCCCCGCCGCCCTACCTGCGGCCCCGTCGTCCCGTCGCCCTACCTACGGCCCGGCTCCGTCGCCCTACCTACGGCACCGCCCCCCCCCCCAAGGGGCGACCTGGGGGGTGGCGGGTGTGTAGTCTCCCTTGCTCCTCCTCCTCCTCTGTCTCCCAGTGCTGCAGCTACCGCTGAGGGGGGTGGGTGTGTAGGATTCGACGGAGTGGTGCTAGGGGGTGGGGTGAGAGTGGAGCTAGGGGTGTAGCAGCGGGTGTGTCGTTTGGGGAAGCTGAATGGAGGTTGCCGTCGTGTCGCCAACAACACCTGTATTCCGGGGACTTCGTCCGGTAGCCCAGTCGTAGCCAGCTGTGCCAGCCGCCAGTGGGTCCGTTGCTCGTCTGCCGCTACTTTAGCCGCGGGGCCAGTTACTCCAGTATTCCGGAGCGTTTTTCCGGTAGCCGCTGTGCTAGTGTGCCTCTTGTTGCTCGTGTGTCTGCAGCTTCATCCGTCTCCTCCTATCTCCTCTCCTCTCACTCTCTCTCCTCCTCCTCACTTGCCCGTTGTGACTACCACTAGCTTTGCTCATAATTGTTAACTTTAAACTATTGCTTTCTTGAACTTGTGCTCAGAATGTGTGCTGACATTGTGATCCACCCTGAGCTTGTACTACTTTGCTTGCTCTGCTGATTACACCCCACTTTGGCTATGGGGGTGTGTCAGAATGTTATCTTATGCTCTAGCCTGTAGTGGGGTGCTCTATAGCGAGTATAGCCCTTCTAGGGTTTCCTATTTGTATCCCCATTCTTGCTAGTGCAGTCCTCTTCTTTCTTCTAGATTTTCACAGCGCGCGGCGGGCAGGAAACCGCCACGCGCTCGAAGAAAAAACGTCGCGCGCCACGGGGTTGTATTCATGGAAATGCAGGGACTGTATTCCCTAACTATACTAACTATTACGTATGGAGTTATATATACAAATATGTATTATAGCATACCCTTAACTGCACACAAGACATAGCTAGTGAGGGGCATAAAAACCCAAAGCGTTGTGGTCATCTAGCAGCAACTTGAATCACCGTGGTTGAACCCCCAACGGTAGGTGCCCGCTTGCGGTTGAACCCGCGCAGCAGGTAACCAGTGTGCGCGTCAAGGGCGAGCACGCCTAGAAATGACAGGAATAAACCCTAAACCCTAAAGGAGATCCCTTCTATCTCCCACCACCCCCTCAACCTCCCCCCACCCCCCCTCTCCCCCTCCCCATTCCACATCAACCCACGGTGCAGGAAGAGAGAGGATAGAGGACATGCGGAGATGCATTGGCGTGGTGTTGAAGGCGGCTTCATCCACCTCCGTCTCCCCTACTCACAGCCACCACCCCCACCACCTCCCGCCACAACGGAAGCTGCAGTAGGGGCAGGGATAGCAAGGTCGCTGGCGCTGGGGGTGGGGGGGGAGCGCGCGTTACTGCAGATGCTGCTCGCGCTAACGTGTGGCACGCGCTGCTGCTGCCTGGAGTTTGCTGGCATGTGGCGTGCATACTACTGCCGGTAGCACGCTTACATGCGTCACGCACTGCTGCTACCAGTCCCGCACTAGCGTGCAGCGCATGCTGCTGCCGGATGACATGCGGTGGCAAGCGACGCCTAAGGAGGCGCGCGACGGGCTGCGTGGCGGGTTGGCTCATGACCTTAAACAAAAAAGGAAGGTTCTATGAAAATGCCTGATCCGGTAGCATGTCAAAGGGTGCAAATTAACTTAGGACTTGATTATTATATATAGAAACCACGGCAAGAGTAGTAAGAGTTGCGTGAGTTAGAGTTTGCCAAATGAATATGTTAAATAGTACGAATGAGATACGATACACAAGAAGGGAAGGTGGCAAGGGGGGTATACCACCACCAGATATGAAACTAAACCAACTATTCTGCGTGCAATGCAGGTATGCTTAGAAATACATGTTATTACATTTCATGTGGCTTGCTTAACATCGGCGCAACCTAGCGTCGCCTTCGGTTTTAGTTTGCTCAACCTGGATCCAACATCGTGTTCCTGAGGCTCCCTCTTAGCTATGTCGTTTCGCTATTTTATCCCATGTCAATAACTGTATCGTTAGTCCATATTGTCACCTCTTTGTTCTTCGATTTCCGTGCAACTAAGTTCTACAATCCAAACAGCCCGTTTCTTCAGTTTACACTTGTTTTTGTAAGGATCCTGCATTACGAATATCGGAACGGGTATGACAAGCAGCAGTGATTCTAGAAGATGCGCTTGTGTCAGACCCAGTTTCTTGGAGGCTTAATCGAAGCCGTTCATTACCATCCAAACGTCGCACTTCGGTCCAGCAAGATAGTTGTCTAGGGTGACTTGACTGTGCAGTAGAAAACACACAAATCGCTGCCCAAAGTCTTCGTGTTTCCACCTGGTTGCTTGATGCAGCAAATCTGGGAGAAGGGAAGGGGGTGTCAGGGAGGAGGAGGACCAAACGCCCTAAACCTCCGTCGATTGTTAGTTTCTGGATTTATCAGGAAGAAACACCCTGACGAGTCCATCCAAACCTCTCAAAGCCCACACCGCCTCGAATCTCCCTCGAGTATCTCGTCTCGTCTCTCAACTCGCTCCAGCCCTCACCAGCAGCCACCACGCCTCTCTCGTTCACCTCTCACTTGACTTTGGTATCCATCACAGCCGCATTCACCTCCTTGCTGCGCTGTGTGTGACACCGTGCCGCGTCACACCGGAGCACGAGACGCTAACGTCGTGCTTGCTTCAAGTAAGCTAGCCGTTTCATACTCTTGCCAGCGAGCTCGCGTTGCTCCTGGTTCCTTCGGCCTTCCGACCCACCACTTCTCAAGGTGCATTCATTAACCTTCCTGCTCGTTCGCCTGCACATGCTTCTTACCACCGCTCTGCAGTACGTCGCCTCAGCCAACCGCGGATTTCACGTCACTTTTCTCGAACCGCGTCAGTGCCCGCGGCATAACAAGATCCTGGTCACCTGTTGTCCGCCGGCGCGACGAGTCTCTGACACGTATCTTTCGCCGGGCTTCGCGGGGCAATCGCACTACTGATGCTGTCGCCGCGTAACGCATCGTTTTGATACTGATTACCTATTACGCCACGGGGTATCCAAGGTGTTGCCGACTGAGCTATAACGTCCCGTCCTCTAAGCGTTACTCGAAGGGTTTTAGTTTATCATATTTTTGCTCCGGGTGACGCGGTTGCGCGTACTTTCCGCCGCCCCGGCCCCTTCGAATCCCGTATAAAAAAGAACGCGTCGATCCAGGCGCAGTCGGAATCTCTTGTACGAGCAGTAGTCGCATCAGCAGCAGCATCATCATCTGTAACCGCAGCATCTATTGTTGGAATCCGGTAGGCAGCATGGCCAAGTCAGCGCAAGGGAAGGAGCTTCTAGAGCTCTACGACAAGCTGCAGACCGCAGCGGGAAAGGCGGCGGATTCGCCGGCGGACGAGGACCGCGCGCTGGATCTGCTCGCGCAAATGGCGGACTGCCGCGTCAGCACGGAGATTCTAATGGAAACGCAGGTGCGATTGTCCTCGCTTCCTGCTTCAAAGTTTGTTGTGTCTTCATTTCCAAAGCAAGACTAGGGTGGGAAGGGGAGAGTGGGAAGGGGAGAAGCGGCTGTTGCGCGTCTAGGGTGCGCCGCGCCGCCTCACGGCCTTGCTATCGACGACTATGCGCGGATGGCGCCGACGCACTTAGGCGGAAATGCGGAGAAACGGAGACGCGCATAAGGGGGAAGGCACTTCGACCGAAGCACTTCAGTTTGGTCCGCATATGTTCCCATCCCACTGACCTCCCTGCGTTCGTGTGACCCTTTCTCTTCCGCCGTCTCCCATTTGCGCTCCTTCCGCCCTTTCCCCGCCCCTCTCTTCCCGTTTCCTCCCCGCCCCGTTTTCCCGTTCCGCAATGTCGCGGGCAGATGGGGAAGCTTATCCGCAAGCTGACAAAGCACACGTGCGCGGGGATTCAAAAGGGCGCGGGGAAGTTAGTGGAGCAGTGGAAACAGGTGGTTGCCGCAGAGGCGCGGGGCGGGGGAGGCGGAGGAGGCGGGAAGGAGAAGGAACAGGATCGGGGGAGGAAAGAGGGGGAGCGGGAGGGGAAGAGGCCGGGAGAGTCGCACGATAGATCAGATGGGGGGAAGGATAGGGGGAAAGCGGGGCGCGGCGGAGACGACTCGAGGGAAGACGGCAGAAGCGTGGGGAACGGGGGGAAAAGCGCGAACGGCGCGAGCGGGGGGAAGGAGCGAGACGCAGCGAAGGGGAACGCGGTGGAGAAAGCAAAAGGCGCAGGAGCAGCAGCAGTGCCGTTCAAAACAAAGATGCTGATCAAAACGGGGGACGTGATGAGAGACCGGCCGCGCGAGGCGGTGCTGCAGGCGCTGTGCCTTGTAGCAGGGGAGGTGCAGGGGGAGGAGGAGGAGCGCGCGAGAGCCGTGGATGTCACCTCTGTAGCCATGGAGGTTGAGACGGAGCTGTGGCGCAAGTACGGCGCCACCAAGGACCTCAAGGTGCGGGGGGGGGGGCGGGCGGGGGGGAATGTTCTGGGGAGGAGTTGGGATGAGTTCGATGAGTTGGAGAGGGGTTAGGGGTTGGAGGGTCGGGGTTTTGAGGTGTTGGGAGGACCTGTCACACCTGTCAGTCCCTCTTCCTCCACATCCCCACGTCAGCCAACCTGTCAGTCCCTCCCGCTTTCCCCCCCCTCCCCCCACCGCTCCACTTCTAAATGGGGGACGCGCGTATGTTGAAAAAGCGCAAAGAATCTCCATTGCAAACCGTGCAGTCTCACTCCCGCTCTTCGCTTTCACCCTGCTCCCTGCAGTACAAAACCAACGCACAGTTCAGTTCAGTTCAGTTCAGTTCTGTTCTGTTCTGTTCTGTTCTGTTTCACCTCCTTGAGCATCCCAATCCTGCAAATTCAAGTCGCCTCAGCACTCTCAACTCATCAATGCGCCCCCTCACAACCCCTTCCTACCCCCCCCAACCTCTCCCTTCTCTCCCCTTAACCCACCAGGACTGCAAGAACAAGTTCCGGTCCATCTCGTTCAACCTCGAAGGAGCACAATATCTAATGCGCCACATGGCCCCAACATATGAGTTCCTTGCTCCCCTTTCTCCCCCTCCCCCTCCCCCTCCCCCCCCCACCAGGACTACAAGAACAAGTTCCGGTCCATCTCGTTCAACCTCAAGGATCCCTCCAACCCCGACCTGCGGCGCCGCGTGCTGCTGGGCGAGGTATCCGCCGTTGAGCTGGCCGTCATGTCCCCGGAAGACATGGCGAGCGACTGCCGCAAGCGCGAGAACGAGGAGGTGAAACGCAAGAAGACGTTCGAGGCGATGCGCGGGCAGACGACGGGCGCGACGACGGACATGTTCAAGTGCGGCAAGTGCGGGCAGCGGAAGACCACGTACTTCCAGATGCAGACGCGGAGTGCTGATGAGCCCATGACCACGTATGTCACGTGCCTGACCTGCCAGAACAGGTGGAAATTCTGCTAGGGAGAGAGGGAGGTTTTGGCGCGCCTCCGAACGAGAGGCGAGTTTTCCCGTTTTGGGGCTTGAGAAGGAAGGGCCGCTTGTATTGGTGTCGTCTGCGTGGCCTGCCGAAACTGGTGGAGGTTTGGTAGGGAGAGAGGCACGAGAGGTGGGGAGGGAGTGGGGAGGTGCGGGCGAGGAAAGGGGCTAAGGGGTAGGGGGTGGGGACCTGTTAGTGCGGGTATCCTGGAAGGTTCTGTGTGGGTTGCTTTGTGAAAAGTAAGGGGAAGGGAGCGAGGGTGTTGGTGTTGGGGTGACCTTTGAGTCGACTCATAAGTCAACTAGGGTGTGTGTATGCGTGTGGGGTGGGAAAGGGGCAGTGAGGAGTAAAAGTGCTGGGTATCGTCGAGAGCAACAGCAGCTTGGGTCAACTCAAATCCTTGTGTGGGGGCTGCAACTGCATCTTGATGGGATCACTAAGTAGTAAGTAGGTACTCTACTGTACCTTGATGGTAGCCTAACTCATACCGGTACCGTACACCATATACAGGTATTGGTATTATTTTACGTGGTAGGGTCAGTTATGGAGTGAAGCACGGATGACTTGTTTGTAGCCTTTCTTGACAGCCGGTTGCAGGCGCACTCTAAGAGCGTATTCATCAAGAAAACCTCATATCAAGATTGTACCTTTTGCCTGGTATAAGGGCGTATTCCTATCCTCCTATCAAGAAAACCTCCTATCAAGCTCTCACTGGAAAATTCCCTAAACCCAAAATCTCTCGCTACTTTTACCAGGCAAAATGTACAATCTTGATAGGAGGTTTCTTGATAGGAGGCCGTAGGAATACGCCCTAAGTAGCGAGATGTTTTGGGTTTAGGGGAATTTTCAGTGGGAAGTTCATATGAGGTTTTCTTGATATGAGGATAGGAATACGCTCTAAGCCGGTCTAAGTGTGCTCCTACTGGTTTCTGTTTATTGCTTTGCATTACTTCATGCGACCGGAATATCTGCATGTCATGAGGGAATACGGTCCATGCATTTCCACAGACCTTCGCCTACACATAGCGACGCCGCCTTGCAGAAGCTGGACACTGAAAATCATGCTCAAGATCCATGCGCGGAAATATTTGTACACATTTATAAACGAATGACCAGAAACATAAATGTACAGCGAGCCCAGATGGCCATGGCCCGCGAAGAACCACAGCAAGAATAACCTACCCAGCAAGAGAAAACCCGTCTACGGGTCAACAAACAATCAACCCTACACCAGATGACCTTGGGGAGAAAGCTTCGTTGTTGCTGAAGCTCTCAACTGAAGCTTTGGCTTGGCATGCCAGCCAGGTGCAAGTCGAGACTGGGGAGGCAGGCGAGGTGCACTCGTGCGAGGTGTTCCAGGCGTTTACATGGCCTTGGAGAAAGCGGAGTAGCCACAGTCCGTGGAGAGCACTCCAGACGTCTCGTAGTCAGCGGCCTTGCCGTCCAGGAAGCCCTGGCCATTGTCGCCGTCGGCAGAGAAGGGAGTGCGCAGCAGCCGCGACAGCATGGCGTAGTCAATGGCTCGCTCGGCGCGACCCTCGCGGTACGTCTGCCCCATGATGCCGTGCACCGACGGGGAGCGCGACACGTGCTTGAAGTTGACGTTCAAGTGCACCTGCGCGTCGTCGGGCGTTTGCAGCAGCGGGTGCGCGGGCCTCAGCTTGATGTCCATGGCCAGCTTGTCGCCGATGCGCAGCGAATACGCGTCCACGTCGAAGAATCCGCCGCCCTCCTGCTCGTACCCCTTGAACACAAACGCCAGCCCGCCGTCCAGGTTGTACGACTCCCCGGGCTGAAACCACAGGCAGGGATGAGATGAAACACACCAAGGGTTAGTTAAAGCGGTATTCAGAAACGAAAGAGGAAATACGAGCACCCCCCGATAAGGGCAAGAGAGCAAGTGGGTAAGAGCGGGTGGGCTGACCTCGAGTGAGGGCAGGACGCGGCCGTCGAACTCGATGAGCGAGAGGAAGCCGTTGTTGCGCTTGTCCGACTTGCCGTTGCGCGCCGCCAGGCGGAAAGAGTGCTCCACGCCGTCAACGCTCCACACGAAGCCCAGCTCACGGATCCACGTGCGCACCGCCAACCCGTTGCGCAGCAGAGACGCGCCGATGGTGCGCGTGTCGTAGTACCCGCGCATCTTCATGTTCACGTGCAGGCTCGAGTCCGTCAGCAGGCAGTACGACTTCTCCGGCGCGCCGTTGAACTCGAACCGCGTGCCGTGCGCGCCGCGGAAGTGCGGGTCGTGCTTCGTGTACGGGCAGGGGCGGCCCAGAGTCGACGCATTCACATACGTGCGCGTCACGCCGCCGACAACCACCGTGCGCGTCTCGCAAGTGGGCTGCGCGTCCGTGGGCTTGTACAGGTAGCAGATACCGCAGTTGGAGCACGCGAGCGACGACGGGATGTAGTGCTGCCAGAAGGAGCACGCAGTCGAGTTGGTGCACGCCGCGCAGCACTGCCGGCGCAGAACAGCGTTGCCGAAGCACCGGGGAGTCAAGCCAGTGCCGCAGCGCCCGCCATTGGGAATCATGTAGCGGCCACTAAGGCCGCTGTTATCCGTGCAGTTGTCCGTGCAGGGGATGTCCAGAGGAGCCGTGCACGTTGTCACGCCCATAGTAGGGTACTTGCCGTCGTTCCACAGAATTGTTGCGGTTGGGGTGGGAGGAGGGGGAGACGGGGGAGGAGGAGACGGAGGAGGCGGGGACGGGGGAGGTGGAGGAGACGGGGGAGGAGGCGGCGGCGGCTGTTTGATGGTGCAGGGTCGGCCGAGCCTGGAGACGTTGGCCTCTAGACGGTTGAGGCCTCCTGCGAAGATCATGGTGGTCTGGCACTTGGGTGCGGGGTCAGTGGGTTTGTAGAGGAAGCACACTCCGCAGTTGGTGCACTGCGTCGCTTCAGGACTGCAGGGGGAATGGAGTGGGAAGGAGGGGGAATGGAGTGGGAAGGAGGGGGAATGGAGTGGGAAGGGGGGGGAATGGAGTGAGGAGGAGGGGGAAAGGAGTGGGAAGGAGGGGAAATGGAGTGGGAAGGAGGGGGAATGGAGTGGAACGGGGATGGGAGGGAAGGGTGAGGAGTGGGAGGGGGAAGTACGGGAGCGTGTGTGTGGCCGGTGGTACAGGAGGCATGTTTGGGGAAGGCGTGGAAAAGAGGCTTGGCAAGAATCAATGGTGGGGGAGTGGTACCATCGGGGGTTGGAGAGGCGCGTGCGAACAGAATGAGGGACTAGGGAGTAAGTGAAGAGTGGAGACGGGGAGGAAGTGAGTGGAAGGGAAGGGGATAAGGCAGGTAGAGGGGCGAGGGGGCGAAGGGGCAAGGGGGCAGGGTGTGCGGGGGGGGGGAGGGAGTGCTCACGGGGGGAAGTGCTGCCAGAAGGTGCAGTTGACCATGTTTGCGCATGCGGTTGCGCAGTCCGCCGACGTTATTCCGCCTCCCGCGCACACCGGCGCAACTGCGCCCGCGCATCGCCCGCCGTTGGGGATCTGCGGAAAGGGAGAAGAATGGGGGGAGAGCAAGGAGCGGGGTGGGGGAGGGGAGGATCGGGGGTGGCTGCGACTGACGTGGGAAAGATGGAGAGGACGAGGAAATTGCGCGGGGGATGGAGGCGACAGAGCGGCGGCGAGTGGGATGGACGTTGAACCGACGGGCAGGTTGAGGTTGAGGTTGAGAAATGTGAGTGAAAGGTGGGACAATAATGTAGCGCGGGTAGCACCGCGGCCAGCAAAAAGCACCGCAACCGCCATAACAAGCAGCGCGCACGCGCTATAAACACGCAGGCACGCAAGCCGCGCAAGCACGTACAACGTATCGGCTGAGTCGGCCCGTGGAGGTCGTCGGCGCGTCGCTGCAGGTGACGTCGTTGGGCGGGCCGCAGTCGTTAATCCCCACGGCGTAGTTATACTTGTCGTCGTTAAAGACCGCGCTGCCGAGAATCGCGGAAGAGGAGGAGGAGGAGGAGGAGGACGTAGAGGTGCTGCCGGTAGATGCTGCGGGTAGTCAGTAACAGAAGGGGGGATGAGGTAAGGGGGGTGGGACCGGGGGTAGGGGGAGAGGGGGATGAGGTAAGGGGGGTGGTGGGGTGGGAAGGGGAGGAGATGGTGGTGGGGAGGAAAGTAGGAACGGGAGGGCTGGAGCATTCAGGTTGTTAAAGCCAGCGGAAACATGAGACCAGGGTGAAATAGCAAGCAGCAGCAGGATCCAGCAATGGCCATGGCGGCTTACAGCTGTTGGTATTCGTCGTCGACGTCACGGTCGCGGTAGACGACAGCCCCGTTGTAGTCACAGTCGTGATCATCGACGACGCCGCCCTGTCCGCCGCAATTCGCGCTGCCGACGCCATGGACGTCGCCGCCTTTTCCGCCGCCTCCTTCTCCGCGGCGAGCTTGTCCGCCGAGCTCTTCTGCTTATTCGCGTCGTTAAGATCTGCCTCCGCATCGGAAGCCTGCTTCAACGATACCCTCTCCCTCGCCGTCGCATCCGCCGCCGCCTTATCCGCTGCAGCTTTATCTGCGGCGGTTGTGGAGTAGGCGGAATTTGCAGTCGCGAGGCTCGCGAGCGCCGTTTGCGACGTTGCGAACTTCGCGTCGTAGTCCTTCTGTGCCTTATCCAGCGCGGCCGCGTTAGCCTTCGTCGGCGAACTTGCCGCCTTCTTTTTTGCGCTCTGGAGAGCTGCTTGCGCCTTGGTCGTCGCCTTGCCCGCTGCATCTGCCACGGCTTTCGCCTTTTTCACAATGTCCGCGTTTTTCGCGAGCTCCGCCGCTTTCGCATTCGCATTCGCGATTGCGGCGATCTTCGCCTTCGTCGCAGCACTCGCAGTGTCTTTTGCCTGGGCCAAAGCAGCCGCCTTGTTCTTCACGACTTCGGCAAGCTGCGCGACGGTTTTCTGAACCTGCAGCTTCTCCGCCGTGACTTTCGCGAGAGCGGCGTTTATCTGGTCTATTCTGGCCTGTAGCGCCTTGACCGCTTCGTCCGCCATCTGTTGCGCCTGCTGTGACGAGTCGCCGCCTTGCGAGGGCATGGCAGCTCCCGAGACAAGCGACGGGACGAGTAGCAACGTGATGAGACAGCCAAGGGCCATGCCGGCCGTTGCGGGACGCAACATGAGGGCTGGATCTAGTATCTAGTTTTCTAATCGAGTTGCGCTAATCTGTTCGCGCTGCCTGCAGTCTACAATATGTGGAAGTTCCTAGACTTGGGGCTAACCGCGAACGAAACCAGTGAAGGCGGAAACTGAAACGCTTCTGACCTAGTTTGCGCAACACTGGAAAGGTTGCGATATGATCGACAGTGAGGGAGTTGAGACACACGTACCTTGACCCACGTATTCTAGCCTCTTATTCACACAGCTGCGACTTCGCCACATGGAACCAGCAATGGAGGCTGATAGGGCGAAGAGTATGCACCCAACCGTGAACATGGGACGAGTCAGTCGCCACGAGGACACAGTATTTCCTTGGTGTGAGTGAAGGAAGTCTGTACTGTATGCTTGCAGCACAACAGCGTGCCGTCGAGTCCACCTGGAAACGAAGAAATGAAGAGTGAAGTCGTCTACAGTAGTATAGTGGAGTGGGGTGGAGTGGTGGTGATTCATACGTGTAGCATCATGCGCTCGAGAGAAGGGGGTTGCAGGATTTTCGACCTGGGAAAGGTCATTGGAGGACAGTGGGGAGGGGTGAAGGGGGATGGGTATTGGGCGAGGGGAAGGAGGTTGCGCGGGGGAAGTTGGACAAGGGGGTTTGGGTTGAAAGCGGTGCCTGGGCAAATGGTGCGGGGAGGGGATGAGACGGGAGGATCATATGGCACATTGCGGGTGGTGAGCGCGCGGGTTTGGAGATTGGCCGAGAGGTGTATCTGGGTTTCGGGCGGCTTGGGAACCCCCTGAGGTAACGAATCCTGTCAGGTCAATACTGGTTGGCAGTCGTGGTGAGCAGGGGAGGAAAGAAACGCGCCAGCTAAGCACCCAGGAGAGAATGAAGATGGGAAAGCTGGTGTGCGGGTCCAGGTTAGGAGGCATGGTAGGATAAACGAAATGCACGAGCCCCGTTACGAAATTCGCAATCACTGATGTTCGCAAATTCAAAAGAAGCATGCGGCGCTCACTCTGAAGTCGCGAAACGATAAGTACAAACGTGAGAGTGCACAACTACCAGCGAGAAAAGTCATCAAAAGATGACGACGTAACGATGTAACCTTGATCAGGCGTGATTAGAGTTGTGTTCTTGTTGATGGTCTGATGATGTTACAAATCAAGAAACCAAAAATGTTACAACCGACTCGAAACGACTGCTCCCAATGTTACCACCAGACGCGACACAGCATTGCTGAAAAGAGCGATGGATCATGGAATGCGAAGGGCGATCCTTTTCTGACAAGAAGCTAACCAGTGAACAGAAACGACGAAACGACAAGGTACTGCCTTTTACTCCTGAATGAAGTGATTGCTGGGGTCACCTGAAAAGCCGTTTGGACCTCCATCTGCACACTTCCCGCAAGATCCGTGAGAATTCTCTCCAAGGTTTGTTGTTTCTGATCTGAATCTAGCAGGGCTGGTGAAGGCTGCTACGTCATGCCACCCAAATTCTATCAAAGACAGCACGAACGATCTGGATTGTTGGTCCTCGACGGGTCAGGTGGTTTTTTGAAAATTCGTGTTCAGCCAGCAGCAACGACCTTAGGCTCTGCAGAATTCTCCTGCAAAAGGCT
The DNA here is from genome assembly GCA_948144175.1 of Closterium sp. NIES-65. Lineage (NCBI taxonomy): Eukaryota > Viridiplantae > Streptophyta > Zygnematophyceae > Desmidiales > Closteriaceae > Closterium > Closterium sp. NIES-65. Next base: position 6,012,825 of record CANXME010002068.1, read on the forward strand.
TTCAAAGGGTTTTTACCCTTAAAAACAGGTAGAATCAAGCATTACAGAGTTCACAGGATGCCCGGAATAGTGAATCCTTCCCGCTCCTTGAGCCGTCACGAGAAGTCTTCAGCTAAATGATGATGCTTAGCAAAAATTACGGCTTTCACTAGGAACGCCAAGTCTAAAAATGCAAGAAAAAAACATCTTCAGGAAACGTTCCGCTCGTAGTTGGCAAGGAGTCCCAAGATGTTTTGGAACTGATCACCCCATGTCCTGCCCAGCGTCCCTCTTCCAAGCGAATCTGGCATACTCGACTAGCAGCGCAACAGAGAGGTTGTTGGAACGCCACACCCCACCTCCCACACCCTTCAACGTCCCAAACAGCAGTGACTTGGGGAGGGCGTTCGAGACGCAGGATATCTCAGGTGCTCCGACACAACAGGGAGCAAGCAAGGAAGCACAGCCCTACCATCCAAACAACTTTAGTTTTAGTTCTTTCCAATCTTCGTCATTGTCAGTTCGACCCCACCCCATCAATCAAGGTAGTCTTCCAGTAGTACGATACACTCTAGTCCAAAGCTGCTTCAGTCCATCTCCCTCACTGGAACAGATCTCCAGGTTGTAGTTTGAATCACGATGGGTCCCAGGCTTCTCTTGGTGTCTCTGTTGATCTTACTTGTTAGTGCCGGGGCCCTTGGCAAAACTAACAGGATTAAAACGACGTCTACCGTCACTCCCACGAACGCTGATGTTCAGGCTCTGAAGCAGAAGTCCCTTGCAATGCAGCAGCAGGCATCCCAGAAGACTCAGGAGCGGATTAACGCTGAGCTGGCGGTTGGTGAGGCCCAGAAAGCTTACGACGACGCCGCGGCAGCTGTTGCCGCTGCTAGTACGGGAGTGACAAACGCACAGACGGCTAAGAATGTTGCCTCGACGATCGTCGGTAACGCCGCGAAGAACCTCGCTAAGGTCCAGTCTAATTACGACAAGGCAGTCGCCAACGTGGCGGCCAAGAAGAAGTCGCTCGACACAGCCCAGGCTAAGTACGACGCTGAGGTGAAGAAGGGCGCTGGCCTCACGGGTTCGGCTAAGACGAGGCAGGACGGTGTCATCAAGACTGCCCTGGCGGCCCTGACCAAGGCGCAAACTGACTACAACAAAGCTGTGTCTGACGCTAAGGCTCCTACCGACGCGTACAACCCCGTGAAGGCGGCTAAGGACGCTGCCGACGCAGCGCTGAAGGCGAAGGACAACGATCTTACGGCCGCCCAGCAGAAGCAGGTGGAACTGGAGCTGAAGCTGTCGGATGTGGATACTGCTTTGGCGGCTGCCAAGAAGAAGGCTGACGACGCTAAGGTCGCGGAGACCCAGGCGTACACGTGGGCCTCCAAGGCCAACGATGACTACACGACTGCTTACAAGGCGTATACGACTGCGCAGTCGGCCACTTCTACCACTACTACTACGACGACCACTACCTCCCCAAGCACTACCTCCTCTAAAAGTACGTGTGGTACTGCTGTGTTGGACATTTGTTGCTCTTCCCGTGATTTGAGGTTTGAATGTCTATCATACATCTCACGCTGCTTTGTTTTGATTGTTTCCAACAGTTCTGTGGAACGACGGCAAGTACCCTACTACGGGCGTGACGACGTGCACGGCTCCTCTGGACATCCCCTGCACGGACAACTGTACCGACAACAGCGGTTTGAACGGACGCTACGTGATTCCCAATGGCGGGCGCTGCGGCACTGGCTTGACTCCCCGGTGCTTCGGCAACGCTGTTCTGCGCCGGCAGTGCTGCGCGGCGTGCACCAACTCGACTGCGTGCTCCTTCTGGCAGCACTACATCCCGTCGTCGCTCGCGTGCTCCAACTGCGGTATCTGCTACCTGTACAAGCCCACGGACGCGCAGCCCACTTGCGAGACGCGCACGGTGGTTGTCGGCGGCGTGACGCGCACGTATGTGAATGCGTCGACTCTGGGCCGCCCCTGCCCGTACACGAAGCACGACCCGCACTTCCGCGGCGCGCACGGCACGCGGTTCGAGTTCAACGGCGCGCCGGAGAAGTCGTACTGCCTGCTGACGGACTCGAGCCTGCACGTGAACATGAAGATGCGCGGGTACTACGACACGCGCACCATCGGCGCGTCTCTGCTGCGCAACGGGTTGGCGGTGCGCACGTGGATCCGCGAGTTGGGCTTCGTGTGGAGCGTTGACGGCGTGGAGCACTCTTTCCGCCTGGCGGCGCGCAACGGCAAGTCGGACAAGCGCGACAACGGCTTCCTCTCGCTCATCGAGTTCGACGGCCGCGTCCTGCCCTCGCTCGAGGTCAGCCCACCCACTCTTACCCACTTGCTCACTTGCCCTTATCGAGGGGTGCTCGTATTTCCTCTTTCGTTTCTGAATACCGCTTAAACTAGCCCTTGGTGTTTTCATCTCATCCCTACCTGTGGTTTCAGCCCGGGGAGTCGTACAACCTGGACGGCGGGCTGGCGTTTGTGTTCAAGGGGTACGAGCAGGAGGGCGGCGGATTCTTCGACGTGGACGCGTATTCGCTGCGCATCGGCGACAAGCTGGCCATGGACATCAAGCTGAGGCCCGCGCACCCGCTGCTGCAAACGCCCGACGACGCGCAGGTGCACTTGAACGTCAACTTCAAGCACGTGTCGCGCTCCCCGTCGGTGCACGGCATCATGGGGCAGACGTACCGCGAGGGTCGCGCCGAGCGAGCCATTGACTACGCCATGCTGTCGCGGCTGCTGCGCACTCCCTTCTCTGCCGACGGCGACAATGGCCAGGGCTTCCTGGACGGCAAGGCCGCCGACTACGAGACGTCTGGAGTGCTCTCCACGGACTGTGGCTACTCCGCTTTCTCCAAGGCTATGTAAACTCGGGACTCTTCGAGGCATGAAAGCTTCAAAACGATGAAGCTTGCCCCTTGTAATTGTACTATGTATGCTTGTTCGAAGGTGTCGTAAATTTGTAAGACCCATTTGTTTCCTTGCCGTCTTTAAAATTTCGAGGATGGAAAATTTGGATCTTTAAACCAGGGTCTGCCATCAAATGCAAAACATTCGAGCTACCTTGCTTTCCTAGGCGAGGCGGACTGGTTGGTTAGGGACGTTGGCGTGCGACACTCACCCACTTTTGCCTCAGAACCAATTGCAAAACAAATAACGGCTGAGGGCTTTTTTTTGGATTTCCACTATTCGGATTTCCAGAGCTGTTTTGGAATTTTGAAATTCAGGGTAAATTATGAACGTTACTCTGATTTTTCAGAGAAAACTTCTGAAAAATAAGCTCCGGGCAGTCAGTGCAACGAATTTCCGACCCTGTATGTCCTCTAGTATCGAACCCAGGCCTTCTGCACTCCTAAGAATTGTAACTGTTATGCTACGCGCTTAAAATCTTTTGGTAAACAGAGTACATATAACTGTATCATGTCGGCCTAGCCATCTTCCACCAATTCAGGGGGGGGGGCGCTCGGTCGAAAGAATAATACATTCGCCACAAATATACACTGGTGTCTCAGAGTGGCTAAAATCAGAACCCTGACAAATCTGAGAAAACTAACATTCCAAAAAATTACACAGACACGTCAGAGTGACCCCCTAAAACCACTCTGATTTTCAGAGAAACAGAGTAATTTACTCTGATAAATAAACCCTTCATGTACATGAGACTTTAGGGCGTATTCCTACGGCCTCCTATCAAGAAACCTCCGATCAAGATTGTACCTTTTGCCTGGTATAAGTAGCGAGAGATTTTGGGTTTAGGGAATTTTCCTGTGAGAGCTTGATAGGAGGTTTTCTTGACAGGAGGATAGGAATACGCCCTTAGACAACTCTTGACATTTCACTGGCAATGTAGCTTCGGCTCCGAACCTGTTTCCATACCTGGAAGGTTTGGAACACAGCAAACGATTTTGTTCCCTTCGCATCCCTCGCTGCACCCCTTTTCGTTTTTCCAACCCTGTCAACCAATGGGAAACGGGGGTTTCCCATCAATTGCAAAACAAATGATCTACGTGGGACCCTGGTTTTAATGCTTATGTCTTGTAAGGAATTTTCTCGACATTCCTTAGCTGGCAACATTGCGTAAAGCAGCAGCCGTTGTTCGTCCGTTACTGCAAACGGGGCTAGGTTGACTTAATGTGGAATGTTTCACCAAACCTCGCCCTGGTGATCCGGCTATATCGGCTATCAGATTTATATAACATAGCTACTGTAGGCTATAGTGGGGTAGCACATATGGGGTACAACTTTCTAGGGTTTCTACTTGTACCCAACTTTCCCTTAGTCATTCCATTCTCGTTCAATTCCATATGGTATACAGCAGGTTCCCATGTGGGAATTGTTCCTAGGGCCCACCGTTTTTTTTTTTTCCTGCCCGGAGCGCACTCAGCCTATGCCCGAATCACGACCCCGTCGCGCCGCCCTTACGACCCCGTCGCGCCGCCTTCGCGGCCCCGTCGCGTCGCGCCTCCCTAGCGGCCCCGTCGAGTCGCCCTTGCGACCCCGTCGCGCCGCCCTCGCGGCCTCGTCGCGCCGCCCACGCAGCCCCGTTCCGCCGCCCTCGCGGCCCCGTCGCGTCGCGCCGCCCTTGCGGCCCTTTCGCGCCGCCCTCGCGGCCTCTCCGAGCCGCCCTAGCGACCCCTCCAAGCCGCCCTCGCGGCCCCGTCGCCTACCCTTGCGGCCCCGGCGCCTACCCTCGCGGCCCCGTCGCCTACCCTGCGGCCCCGTCGCCTACCCTGCTGGCCCCGGCGCCTACCCTGCAGCCCCGGCGCCTATCCTGCGACCTCGTCGCCTACCCCATGCGGCCCCGGCACCGCCCTTCCCGGCCCCGGCACCGCCCTTCCCGGCCCCGGCGCCGCCCTTCCCGGCCCCGGCGCCGCCTCTGCTGGCACCGTCGCCTACCCCTGCGGCCCGGCACCGCCCTTCCCGGCCCCGGCGCCGCCCTTCCCGGCCCCGGCGCCGCCTCTGCTGGCCCCGTCACCTACCCTGCGGCCCCGACGCTACCCTTCCCGGCCTCGGCGCTTCCTCTACCGGCCCCGCCGCCGTCCCCACACGGCCTCGCCGTCACTTCCGAGCCGCCGGCGCCGCCGACCTACTGCAGAGCCGCCCAAGCCACCTGAGCCGCCCGAGCCGCTGCGCCACCTGAGCCGCCCGAGCCGCCGGGTCGCTGAGCTGCCGAGCCGCTGTACCGCCGAGCCGCCGAGCCGCCAGCGCCGCCGAGTCGCCGAGCCGCAGTTGCTGCCGAGCCGCCGAGCCGCCGAACCGCCGAGCCGCCCAAGCCGCCCTGTCCGGTAAGAGCAGCGCCTCTGTCACTGCACTGCCCTTACCCTACTGTTCGCGCTGCTAGTCTACTGCTGTCATGGCTACCCCTAGTGTCCTCGCTTTTGACGGTGAGGATCGGGCCATTGACTTTGACGTCTGGGTAGATGACCTGCAGCTTTTCCTACATTGCGATAGGGCAGACGGTCTCTCCCTCTTTGACCTCACTTCTGGTGCCTCTCCTGCCCCTACTCCTGATGCTGACGCCACTGTTCGCTCACAGTGGGCCACACGCGATGCTGCTGCACGTCTTGCTGTGGGTCGCCACCTGCCTACCTCTGAGCGTGCGCACTTTAGCCAGTACAAGAGTGCTCAGACCTTGTATGACGCTGTAGTTGCACGCTACTCCTCCCCTGCCACTGTTGCACTGAGCCGCCTCATGCTACCGTACCTCTTCCTTGACCTTGCTGCCTTTCCCACAGTCGCTGACCTCATTACGCACCTCCGCACTAGTGACACTCGCTATCGCGCTACGCTTCCTGCTGAGTTCTGCGCCAAGACCCCCCCCCCCCCATGTACATCACCCTCTACTACATAGTCACCCGGCTCCGTGACTCCCTTCGCGTAGTCAAGGACCACTTCCTCTCAGTTTGCCCCACCACTCTCACCGTTGACCTCCTCGAGAAGGCCCTCCTAGCAGCAGAGAAGAGCATAGTAGCTGTAGGAGCCTCTCGTGGTGACCCTCGCACCCCCATCTTTGAGGGGTGTTACCCCTCCCCCCCTTTTGCCCTCTGTTGCCTCTGCTGCTGCAGCCGACCTGGTTGGTCTTGAGTCGGTTGGTGAGGTGTCTACCCCTAGCGGGAGACGTCGCCCTGGCAAGGGCAAGGGGGGCAGGGGCTAGCGGGGGCAGTGGAGGCGGAGGTGGAGGCGGCGGAGGGGGTGGGAGTGGCGGTGGGGGTGGTGGCGGGGGTGGAGGTGTCGGTGGCGGCAGTGGAGGCGGAGGCGGCGACGGTGGTGGCGGTGGGAGCGGAGGTGGCGGAGGTGGTGGCGGTGGAGGAGGCGGTGGCGGAGGAGGTGGAGCTGGTCGGGGTGGCGCTGCGCAGAGGGTCGGCTCCAGTGGTGGTCAGCGCCAGCAGCAGCAGCAGTAGCGCACTCGTGACATCCCCCCCCCTCAGCAGCTCCGTGAGTGGTACGCTGCACACCAGCGGGGTGGGGGTACTGGTCCGTGCACCTACGTCCTACGCACCGGCGACCACGCGGGTGAGCAGTGCGGGAGTGCGCACTCCACCCAGCGCTGCTTTCGCCGCCTGCCGGACGCTTGGCGTCACCAGTTCCCAGAGGCCGCTGAGATCCCCCGCTGGGGCGAGCTGTCTAGGGCAGGAGTAGCTGTCTTTGACCTTGACTTTGATGCTATTCTTGCTGCCATGTATGCTGTGACTATAAGTGATGAGGGTGACTGTTACCGGTGTTTTCCGCCCGACCCGGGCATTGAGACTGCTACTCTAGGTACTGGTGAGGCTGCTGCTCTAGGTGCTAGCGAGGCTGCTGCTCTAGGTGCTCGTGCGTCTGCTCCCTCAGGTGCTGGTGAGTCTGCTCTCTCAGGTACTGCGTCGGCTTCGGCCTCCCACAACTTCACCCTTGACTCGGGGGCTTCTCGCTCCTTCTTTCGAGACCACACCATACTCACGCAGCTTGGCCGGCCAGTTGCAGTCTCTCTGGCAGACCCCTCTGGGGGTCCTGTCCTTGCTCACTTCTCCACTGTCCTCCCGTGTCCGGCGGCCCCCTCTGGCACCCTGTCTGGCCTTTACCTCCCCTCGTTCTCTACGAACTTGGTGAGTGGTGCTGACCTACAGGATGCGGGGGTTCACCAGTTCACTCCTGCGAGTCAGCGGGTGACCCACTGCACGGACGCTCGGACAGGCCGACACCTGGCCACATTTACACGTCGGCCGGGGTCGAGCCTGTACACACTGACCACTACGTCTCCTCCAGTCACTGCGTCTGGTCAGGTAGCTGCGTCGGGTCAGGTGTTTGCTGCAGCGTCCAGGTCTGGTCCTGAGTCTGCCCCCTGCTCGTGTCGCCTCCTGTCTCACGAGACTCTCCTCTGGTACCACCGTCTTGGTCACCCCTCTCTGCTTCGTCTCCGAGGCATGGCCTCTTGTGTCCTTGTCTCTGGTCTTCCCCGGTCCCTCCCTCCCCTTCCTCCGGGGCCTGGCCCTACCTGCGTCCCCTGTGTCGAGGGGCGGCAGCGGGCTGCCCCTCACTCCTCCCAGTTTCCTCCGACAGAGGCTCCGCTGCAGACGCTTCACATGGACGTGTGGAGCCCGGCCCGCGTCCGTGGAAAGGGTCACGAGCGCTACTTCCTGCTGGTGGTTGATGACTACTCGCGTTACACCACAGTCTTCCCCTTGCGCAGCAGGGGTGATGTCACTGAGGTGTTCATCGACTGGATCCGCGTTGCTCGTCTCCAGCTCAGGCAGAGCTTCGGCTCGGACTTTCCTGTTCTGCGTTTGCACTCTGACAGAGGCGGAGAGTTCTCCTCTGGCCTTCTGCGAGCCTACTGTCGTGCACGAGGCATCCGCCAGACCTTCACGCTTCCTGACTCTCCGCAACAAAATGGGATTGCTGAGCGCCGCATTGGCATGGTCATGGACGTCGCCCGTACGTCCATGATGCATGCGGCTGCCCCCCATTTTCTGTGGCCGTTTGCGGTTCGGTACGCGGCGCATCAGATCAACCTTCACCCCAGGGTCTCGATGCCGGAAACCTCCCCAGCTTTGCTGTGGACGGGGAAGGTTGGCGATGCGTCGGCGTTCTGTGTCTCGGGATCTCGGGCGTTTGTCCGCGACTTGTCTGCGGACAAGCTCTCCCCTCGTGCTGTTCCTTGCGTCTTCCTTGGCTTCCCCCCTGACGCGCCAGGGTGGCAGTTCTACCACCTCACCTCTTGCCGTGTTCTGTCCTCCCAGGACGTCACGTTTGACGAGTCGGTTCCCTACTACCACCTCTTCCCCTACCGCACTCCGTCCCTCCCCCCGCCACCGCTCTTCCTTGTGCGAGGTCCCCCCCCGGTAGACCCCCTCCCCCCTCAGGGTCCTGCCCCTTCAGGTGTGTCCCAGGTAGACGCAGTCGAGCCTGTCGAGGTTAGTGGTGACTCTGGTGCTGCTGAGGGTGCTGAGCCTGGGGGTGCTGACTCTGGGGGTGCTGAGCGTGTGGGTGCTACGCCTGGGGGTGCTAAGCCTGGGGGTGCTCAGCCTGGGGGTGCTACCACTGAGGGTGCTGAGCCTGGGGGTGCTGAGCCTGGGGGTGCTACGCCTGGGGGTGCTGAGCCTGGGGGTGCTCCACCTGGAGGTGCTGAGCCGGGGGTTGCGGAGCCTGAGGGAGCTGGGCCTGCTCGTGTGGTGTCTGGCGGTGCTGGGCCTGGAGGTGCTCCGGGTGCTTCGTCTCGGCGGGAGCCACTCTCTCCACAGGAGCTGCACGAGTGGTTTGCCCGGCGCTGGAGGTGTGCTGCTGGAGCTGGAGGTTCTTCGGCTGCTGAGGGTGCTGGTGCCGCGGGTCCTGGAGGTGCTCGTACTGGGAGTACTGGAGCTGCTGGGCCTGCGGGTACGACTGGAGCTGGAGCTTCTGAGGGTGTTGGCGCTGAAGCTACTGCTGTCGGTCCTGGAGGAGGTCCTGTTGGGGGTGCTACTGGTGCTGCTTGGGGTACTGGAGCTGGAGGTGCTGCTGGCGCTGGTGCTGCCGCTGGGGGTACTGGTGCTGTCCCTGCTGTGTCTGGAGTAGCCGCACGGCCTCGGCCGTACTTCGTTCCGCTCCTTCAGCAGGTTCTTGGTCTCCCGCCTTCTACTGGTCCTCCTCCTCCCTTAGAGTGTCCACAGCCTGTCCCGTCACAGTTACAGTTACAGCCGGCCTCCCCACTGCCTGCTCCTTCTCCCTACACTGGTCCTACTGGAGGTCTTGCTGAGCGTCGTGAGCCTGCGTCTCGCCCTGCGTCGCCTGTCCGTCCTGCTCGCACTAGTGGTCGTGGCTCGCGTCAGCGTCCTCCTCCTGTCCCTGGCACGCATGGGAGGTCTCTACGTCCGTCCACTGCTCCTCTGCGTGCCCCTTTGCCTTCTCCTCCTGAGTCCTCGCTTCCTGCTCTTGCCGACCCGGAGTCGGACTCTCTTCGTGCTGCCAGTCCTACTGTCACGCGTCTCCTTGCTACTGTCGTCACTGACCCTTCTTTTGAGTCCACTGCTGCGTCTGCCCTAGTTGCTGAGCTCGTCGACTTTGCTACTCGCTGTTGTCTAGACTACGCTGCTAGTCTTGTCGCTGAGTTTGAGTCTGTCTGTCCTCCGTCCGTCGGGGGTGAGTGTGCCCTTGGCACGGACGTCCTTGAGGACAGGCAGGAGGAGTTCCAGTGCTTGGCCGCTGCTTCACCTCATCTCGTGTCCGTACTGCTAACCCCTGAGGGAGACCCGGATGCACTTGACATCCCGACTCCGCGCTCTTACGCGGAGGCGATAGAGGGTCCCTACTCTTCTCAGTGGCAGGCAGCTATGGACACAGAGATGGCTTCCTGGAAGTCCACAGGCACCTAAGTTGACGAGGTTCCCCCGCCTAGGACGAACATCGTCAGTGGCATGTGGATTTTCAGGGTGAAGCGGCCGCCAGGTTCTCCGCCTGTCTTCAAGGCGCGTTACGTGGCTCAAGGCTTCAGTCAGTGGCAGGGAGTTGACTACTTTCAGACCTTCTCTCCCACCCCGAAGATGACCACTCTTCGGGTGCTGCTGCACATAGCCGCTCAGCGCGACTACGAGCTTCACTCTCTTGACTTCAGCACAGCTTTCCTGCAGGGCAGCCTGCACGAGGAGAACTGGCTGCGCCGCCCACCTGGCTTCACTGGGTCGTTCCCTCCTGGTACCCAGTGGAGCCTCCGGCGGACAGTCTACGGTCTCCGCTAGGCACTGCGTGAGTGGCACGACACACTGAGGACTACACTTGCGGCTCTTGGGTTTGCTCCCTCTACTACCAACCCGTCGCTGTTTCTGCGCACCGACACTTCTTTGCCACCGTTCTACATCCTCGTGTACGTCGACGACTTGGTCTTTGCCACAGATGACACTGCTGGACTCGCCCACGTGAAGTCCGAGCTGCAGAAGAGACACACGTGCACAGACTTGGGTGAACTGCGCAGCTACCTTGGCTTGCAGATCACCCGGGACAGAGCACGCCGCACCATTACCCTGACTCAGTCACACATGGTGCAGCAGGTCCTTCAGCGCTTCGGCTTCACGTACTCCTCGCCTCAGGCCACTCCTCTGCCTACTCGCCACTCGCTCTCAGCTTTGCCTTCGGATGAGTCCGTAGAGTCGAGTGGCCCGTACCCAGAGCTTGTTGGTTGCCTCATGTACCTGATGACCTGCACACGACCTGATCTTGCATACCCTCTTAGCATTCTAGCACGCTATGTTGCTCCTGGGAGACACAGACCGGAGCACATGGCTGCAGCGAAGAGGGTGTTGCGCTACTTGTGCAGTACGTCAGGCATGGGGCTTGTGCTTGGAGGGCTGAGTCCAGTGGTCCTCACTGGGCTTCTTGGGCTGACGACCAGGCTACGCAGCGGTCGTCACAGGGTTACACCTTCAGCCTTGGTTCCGGCTCTGTCTCGTGGCGGGCTATCCCCTCGTCTTCTGTTCTCGGCTCCAGTTGTGAGGCTGAGATCTATGGCGGGGCCATGGCTGTACAGGAGCTTCGCTGGCTCACCTACCTGCTGACTGACCTCGGAGAGCCGCCTCGTTCTCCTCCAGTGCTGTACGTAGACAACAAGGCCATGCTGGCCTTGAGTCGAGAGCAGAGACTGGAGCACAGAACGAAGCACATTGCTCTCCGCTACTTGCTCTTGCTTGTCTAGCCTTATATTTATATGTAATCCTGCATGTGAACTGGCCTTGTGGCCTTGAACTTGTGCTCGGAATGTGTGGTGACTTTGTGATCCACCCTGTGCTTGCTTTGCTTTGCTTGACTGGTCTTGTGACCCCTTGTTCTCCCCCACTTTGCCTATGGGGGTGTGTCAGATTTATATGACATAGCTACTGTAGGCTATAGTGGGGTAGCACATATGGGGTACAGCTTTCTAGGGTTTGTACTTGTACCCAACTTTCCCTTAGTCATTCCATTCTCGTTCAATTCCACATCGGCTTATGCTACGGGACTAGCCCGAACCTCGCTGTCAGCGTAGCACTAGCTAGTTCGCACGCACCGCGTTACCGTTTGCATGTTTCGCGTATAAATGTTTGCTCATGCCTTCACTCACATTTTGTACTCGTTTGACGCCTCGTGCAATTCTTGCTACCTAGATTCATTGCACCTCTAACATGTTTCCTTCAAATACCGCACCTTCTTATGACGTATGTGGACGATCTCCCCTACACCAGCACCAACAACGAGCTCCTCGCCCAGTTCGAGAAAAATTTCAGCAAGTCAACGGCGGTTTCGCCAGAACATCTAAAACAAGATTCGACGTTAAAGCGTTTGTATACATTTGAAAAAGGGAGGTCTAAAAGTTTTGAGATTTAAAATACTGGTAACCCTATTACATCGTAGTCCAGTCTCTGAATGAGGGAGGGAGATCTCCCGAACAACCTCTCAAACTATATATATACTTTGTAATTGGGTGTAGGCTATAGTGGGGTAGCCAATGTGGGGTACAACCCTTTTAGGTTTATACTTGTACCAAACTTTCTCCATAGTCAATCATTCCTGCTCGTTGATTCTAACATGGTTTCAGAGCACTAGGTCCGTCAACCGTTTTTTTTTTTTTTTTTTTTTTTTTTTTTTTCGGGCCCACTGTTACCTAGTGATCGACTACGGTTATCGCGTTACCCCACGCCCTGCCCTACGCTATGCTGTCAGCGCGCGCCCTGCCCTACCTGCCTTGCGCGCACTGGCGCCCTGCCCTGCGCCAGCGCCCTGCCCTGCGTCAGCACCCTGCCCTGCGCCAGCGCCCTACCCTGCGCTAGCGCCTTGCCCTGCGTCAGTGCCCTGCCCTGCGCCAGCGCCCTGCCCTGGGCCAGCGCCCTGCCCTGCGCCAGCGCCCTGCCCTGCGCCAGCGCCCTGCCCTGCGCCAGCGCCCTGCCCTGCGCCAGCGCCCTGCCCTGCGCCATCGCCCTGCCCTGCGTCCTGCTGCATCCCGCGCCCTGCTGCAATTGCACGTCGCGCCCTGTTGCCCTGCGCGTCGTGCTCTGCTGCCCCACGCGTCGCGCTCTACGGCAGCCCGCGCGTCGCGGACTGCTGCCCCGCGCGTCATGATTTGCTGCCCCGCGCGTCGCACCCTACAGCAGTCTGGTCGTCGCGTGCTGCTGCCCCACGCGTCGTGCCCTACTGCAGCCCGCGCGTCGCGCGCTGCTGCCCCGCGCGTCGCGCTCTGCTGCAGCCCACGCGTCGCGCCCTGCTGCCCTGCGCGTCGCGCCCTGCTGCACCTAGCGCGCCGCGCCCTGCTGCCCTCCACAGCGCGCGCCCTGCTGCCCGCGCCGCCCAGGGCGAGCCGCGCCACCCAACACGATCCGCCCTTCTGCTCGTGCTACTGCTGCTGCTGGTGGAGGTGCTACTAGGAGTTCTGGATGTGCTGCAGCCTAGCCTCACGAGCCACTCTGCTGCTCGTACTACTCCTGCTGCTATTCGTACTACTCTCTTCACTCTGTACTGCCCTAGAGGTCGCGCTCCTCCTAGCTTGCCCGCCATGGCTTCACTTTGTAGTCGCCGTGGGAGTGGTGACAGCGGTGGTGGCAGCAGTGGGAGTCATGGCGGCCGTAGTAGCAGTCACTGTGGAGCAGTGTGGTGTGGAGTCTCTCGCGGTGACCGGATGCAGCTACGGCGACGTCCGACCCTTACGCCCCAGCAGCTTCGTGAGTGGCTTTACCAGCGTGGGACGTCTCCGAGTCCTGGTCACTGTCCGTACGTCATTCGCACAGGTCGTCGAGCTGGTCAGACATGTGGGACACCTGGTCACGCACAGTCCCGCTGCTTCGCCCATTTGACTGACGCCTAGCAGGCAGAGTTTGGCGACGAGGCTGAGACCCTCCTCTGGCTTGAGCTGCTTAGGTCGGGCGTTGATGTTTTGCTTTAGACTATGATGCCATCCTTACTGCCATGTCTGCTTTGCCTGGTGGTGCTGAGAGTGGCTGTTACCTGTGTGTGCAGTACGACCTAGGTATAGAGGTTGCTGCTCTAGGTGCTAGTGAGGCTGCTGTGTAAGGTGCTGGTGAGTCTGCTCTCTCAGGTGCTGCGCCTGCTGAGGTCTTGCACACCTTCACGCTTGACTCAGGTGCTTCTCGCTGCTTCTTCCGTGACAGTACCGCACTCACACCACTCCCTGTACCTGTTGCAGTCTCTCTGGCTGACCCCTTAGGGGTCCCAGTTCTTGCACGGTCCAACGCTGTGCGTCCGTGCCCGGCGGTTCCGTCTGGCTAACTGTCAGGTCTCCACCTCCCCTCGTTCTCGATGAACTTGGTAAGCAACGCTGTCCTCCAGGATCATTGGGTTGACACCTTTACCCCTTGAGGACAGCGTGTGACGATCTGTACTTGCTCCAGGACTGGCCGTCACCTAGCCACGTTCACCCGTTGGCCAGGGTCGAGTCTTTACACACTGACGACTGTGTCTCCTCAGGTAGCTGCTGCCGGTCAGGTGTCTGCGTTAGGTCTGGTAGCCTCCCCCTGTGAGTGTCACTCCCTGTCGCACCAGACTCTTCTATGGCACCACCGCCTGGGCCACCCCTCCTTGCCGCGTCTCCGTGGCATGCACCGTCTCCTCCTTATGTCTGGTCTTCCCAGGTCTCTCCCTCCCCTCCCTGCCTCGCCTGCGCCGCCCTGCCTTCCGTGCGTCGAGGGGCGGCAGAGCGCCGCTTCTCACTCCTCCTCGTTTCCCCCGACAGAGGCTCTTCTGCAGACCCTCCACCTGGACGTGTGGGGCCCAGCCCGCGTTCGTGGACAGGGCGGTGAGCGGTACTTTCTGCTGGTTGTCAACGACTACTCGCGTTACACCACGGTCTTCCCCTTGCGCACCAAGGGTGAGGTCCCTGCTGTTCCGATCCCTTGGATCCGAGCAGTTTGTCTCGAACTCCACCGCAGGTCCCACCAGGACCTGCCTGTCCTACGTTTGCACTATGACAGAGGTGGTGAGTTCACCTCCGACCTCTTGCAGGCCTTCTGTCAGGGGGAGGGCATCGAGCAGTCGTTCACGCTTCCGGGCTCACCGCAGCAAAAAGGGGTTGCTGAGCGCCGCGTTGGCTTAGTCATGCGGCGGCTCCCCATTTTTTGTGGCCGTTTGCGGTCCGGTACGCCGCGCAGCAGCTCAACCTCTGGCCCCGTGTCTCCTTGCCGGAGACCTCGCCCACACTGCGTTGGACGGGGGAGGTTGGCGATGCGTCGCGTTTCCGGGTCTGTGGTGATCGTGCCCTTGTCCGCGATACGTCCGCGGTCAAGCTCTCCTCCCGCACCATTCCCTGTGTCTTCCTTGGCTTTGTCCCTGACGCGCCTGGCTGGCAGTTTTACCACCCCACCGCGCCGTGTCCTCCCCTCTCAAGATGTCACCTTTGACGAGTCGGTTCCTTTCTACTGTCTCTTCCCCTACCGCACTGCCCCTCTCCCTCCCCCACCGCTTTTCCTCGCTCTAGGTCCCCCTCCGGTCGACCCCCTCCCCCCTCAGGGTCCTGCTCCTTCAGGTGTGTCTCAGGTAGACCCACCCTCCTTGGCTGAGCCTGTCGAGGTCACTAGCGACTCAGGTGCTGCTGCGGGAGGTGCTGCTGGGGGTGCTGCGTCTGGGGGTGCTGAGCCTGCGCGTGAGGTGCTGGGGAGTGCGGAGCCTGGGGTTGCTAAGCCTGCGGCTGCGGAGTCTGGGGGTGCTGAGCCGGAGGGTGCCGGGTCGGGGGGTGCTGAGTCTGCTGGCGTTCCTCTGCATCTCGTTTCACGATGCGGGCCTCTCGCACCACAGCAGGCACGAGAGTGGCTTGCGTCGCGTACCTGCCTGAGGAGTCGTGCTGCTGGAGCTGCTTGTCGTGGAGGCGCTGGGAGTGCTGGTGTCTCTGATCCTGGAGGTGCTCGTACTGGAGGTACTGGAGCTGCCGGGACTGGTACTGCTCCTAGGGGTGCTGAGCCTGCAGCTGCGGAGTCAGGGGGTGCTGAGCCCGTCCGTGAGGTGCTGGGGGGTGCGGAGCCTGGGGGTGCTGAGCCTACGAGTGCGGAGCCTGGGGGTGCTGAGCCGGAGGATGCCGGTTCGGGGGGTGCTGAGTCTGCTGGCGTTCCTCTGGGTCTCGTTTCACGACGTGGGTCTGTCTCACCACAGCAGGCACGAGATTGGCTTGCGTCGCGTACCCGCCCGAGGAGTCGTGCTGCTGGAGCTGCTTTTCGTGGAGGCGCTGGGAGTGCTGGTGTCTCTGGTCCTGGAGGTGCTCGCACTGGAGGTACTGGAGCTGCCGGGACTAGTACTGCTCCTGGAGCTGGAGGTGTCGGCTCTGGGGGTGCTGCTGCTGGAGGCCCTGGAGCTGGTACTAACGACTCTGAAGTTGAGGATCCTGGGGCTGGAGGTGCCGGTTCTGGGGGTGCTGCTACTGGTGGCGCTCGAGCTGGAGGTTCTAGAGCTGCTGGAGGAGCAAGAGCTGGAGGTGCTGCTGCTGGAGTCACTGGAGCTGGACGTGCTGCTGCTGGAGGCGCTGGAGCCGGAGAATCTGGAGCTGCTGGAGGCGCTGGAGCTGGAAGTGCTGCTGCTGGAGTCACTGGAGCTGGAGGCGCTGCTGCTGGAGGCCCTAGGGCTGGAGGTTTTGGAGCTGCTGGAGGCGCTGGAGCTACTGGTACTGGTGGCACTACACCGCCGCAACTGTTTTTCGCTCCGCCGTCACCCTCGTCTCTGCCACCGCTTGACTCCGTGCTTTGCCAGGTTCTTAGCCTCCCATCTTCTACTGGCCTCCCGTTACAGCCCGGCGCACCACTGCTTGCTCCTTCTCCTTACACTGAGCAGACAGACTCGCTTACACAGCGTAGTGAGCCTGCGTCTCGTCCTGCCTCGCCTGTTCGCGCGCGTCGCACTGGTAGTCGTGTTCCTCGTGAGCGTCCGCCTCCTGTCCTTGGCATGCATGCTATGGCACTTCGTCCTTCCTCTGTTCCACAGCGTGTTCCCCTGCCGTCTCCTCCTGCGTCTTCTCTGCCTGTCGTTCAGGACCCTGAGTCTGACCTGGTTCATGTTGCTCACCCTACTGTCACGTGTCTGCTATCCACTGTTATCACCGACACGTCGTTTGAGTCTCCTGCTGCGTCTGCCTTAGTCTCTGGTCTTGTTGATGTTGGTGCAACCGTACGGTTTGCACTCGGCTTGTTGTCCGCGTGCGTGCATGTGTGTGTGTATGGAATGGTATAAGGGCATGGGATAATATATATTTCATGCTTATAATTGTGTGTGAATGTTGAGTCATGATGTCGAGTGTGTGTGTCGAGTCAATAGCGAGTTATCGCTAGACGCGTGTTACGCGGTCGTTTGTGTCTCGCACGCGGTTTCTATTTTGTTGTGCGCGGTTTCTATTTTGTCCTGTGTCGAACGTTCGGCGTGTCGCAGGTGTGTGTAGAAGACCCATCAAGAACTCAAGGATGAGTTTGTGATGAAGAGCCCGAGCCTTGGTGTCAAGCCTCAAGTGATTTCGAAGCTCGCCAAAAGGGTGCACCTCAAGATATTGAAGATAGTTACATTACTTTGTGTAGTGTAACATTTCACTTGGTGTAGGCCCTAGTGAAGGGTAGTTTCGAGACCCTTCGTGGTTGGGGACAGTGTGGCACTGTTCCACATCACTGTACCTCGGCTCTTGGGGTTTGTAGGAGCTGGGAGTCATTCCCAACTCGTAACTCTTCCTAACTCTTCCTATCTTGTGTTCCAAGACTATGTTGCTGCCATAGTGCTGTTCGTTCAAACCGACGCTGTGTCGTCAATACTTGGTCAAATCGTGCGATCTAAATTGCCTAGTGTAGGGGAGAATAAGACGCTCTAGATCCAAGTTGAATCAAGTCATTTGATGTTGTGAGTAGAACGCTATGAACGTTTGAAGCCGCTGTGCAGAAATCCGACTGTGCACTCTATCTTTCGTTTTAGGCACATTGGAGCCTACTGTGACTATAACAAGTGGTATCAGAGCCCTTGGAGCAGTTTCGACAATGGCTGGACCTGAGGAAAGGGGTGGCAGAGGTGCTGGTGGCAGAGGAGAAGCCCAAGCTCAAGGCCAACCCCGTGATTCAGCCATGGCGCCTGTGCAACGAAGTGTTGGCCCATCTAGGGATGAGCCTAGAGTGTTTGGCCTTGACAAGTTCAATGGTGACAACTTTGCTGAGTGGTCCTTTAGAATGGAGAACATATTTGACCACTATGACCTGCTGGAGGTAATGGAAGGAACGGAGAAGCGTCCCGAGAACGACCCGGAGAAGAGCCCGTGGGTGCGGAAGAGCGCACAAGGCTACCTCCTACTTGGGCAAGCGTTGGGGAGCAGCCAAATCCGTCACATCAAGCCTTTCCAGCGTGAACCAGAGAAGGGACCAAAGGCATGGGCTGCTCTCAAGGGTGTACACGCTCCTGCAATAGCGGCGGTAGCTGTGGTGTTGGAACGGCAAATGGCGACACTACGAATTGAAGAGGATGAAGCGGTTGAAGAAGGGGTGCAGAAATTCTTCGACTTGTTGACGCGGCTTGAGGGAGCTGATTTGAACTATAGTGAGCTCCAAAAGAAGACCAAGTTGCTGGCCCTACTCCCTGAGTCATGGTCCTCGCTCATCATCAACCTTAATCGCGACTTGCCCCGCCTCTCGCTTGAAGACGTGAAGCGAGCTATCCTTCAAGAGGATTTCCGCCGCCGTGAGTTGGCGAGTGCGGATGGCGCTGGGGCAGCGAGCATCGGCCGTGGATATGGTCGAGGAAGAGGTAGAGGACGAGGGGGAGGAAGGTTTGGTGGCAGCAACTTTGGCGGAGGGCGCGGGAGTGGCGGTTACGGCAGCGACGACAAGAGCTACGGACGCGGTCGCGGCCGATTCGACGGCGAGTGTCACTATTGCCACAAGAGCGGACACATGTGGCGCGACTGCTACAAAATCCCTGATGGTTGGACCCCTGCTCAAGGCCAAGAGGGTAGAGGAGCAGGAGGAGGGAGAGGAAGAGGCCGTGGAGGCCGTGGCGGTCGCGATGGCGGAGCTGCAAACATGAAGAGCGGAGACAATGACAAGGACCCGAGCAACGATCGGTACCCGGGTCTATTCTACTTCGTGTCGACGCAAGTACCGACTGGTCCAGAGAAGGATGAAGGCTTTGAGGAGCCAGCAGCTGTGGGGAAGGTGACTCTACACCCTCTGGACTATTGGGTGATCGATAGTGGCGCTACCTATAGCATGACACCTCGCCCGGACTTGCTCACCGAACTCGAACCGTCACCGGTGAAGCATGTCACATCAGCTTTGGGGCAGCGAGCGGAGGTGAAAGGCATGGGCAAGGCCATGTTTAAGGGTGCTGATGGGAAGATGGTGGGCCTCAAGAATGTGCTTTGGGTGCCCAGCCTTGCCGCCAACCTGATTTCCGTGCGGCGGTTGGCAAAGGCCGGCATGGACACGAACTCAAAGGGAGCCAAGACCTACACCGCAAGGCTTGGCGATCGGATTCTTTGGGACCTTCATGAGGACAGAGATGTCTACAACGAGATGTGGCAGATCCCTGTGGTCCCAATGCCTAAGGAGAGGCAAGTGGCAGCAAGCGTCAGCACCAAAGGTGGAGCGGTTGGTAGCGGCGATTGGGCGGACGGTCGCGCTAAGGAGAAGGAGTCCAAGAAGTGCAATCTTGGAGGGACCAGCAAGCTTGGTGAACCTATGGAGAGAGGTGCAGCAGCCAAAGAGCAGCAAAAGGGTGAGGAGAACCCCGAGGCAGCAGCGGAGGAGGACTACGGAGAGAGTATGTGGGGCGCTATTGCGAGCGCGGCATTCTCCAATCCAACTTCGGCTACGGGGGAGTGTGATTGGCTCACCTTGCATCGGCGCATGGGGCATGTGGCCCTGCCCATCTTGCAGCAGCTAGTAAAGAATGAGATGGTTGCTGGCATACGTGTGAAGGGGGAGCCCGATGAGGTACTTGGCTGCCCGACGTGCATGCAAGCCAAGTTCACCCGTTTCCCATTCTCTAGTTCGGAGGCAACGGCTAAGGCACCACTTGATGAGGTGGTGATGGACGTGGTGGGCCCCCTGAAGCTTGGAGCTGCTGGAGCTGAGTACTTCCTCACTATTGTGGACGTCTACACCCGTATGACTTGGGTGTACGTGCTGTTGATTGTGTAGGTGGTTGTGGTATTTTGCTCTAGCTGGTTGTGGGCTAAGGGTTTGGGCAAAATGTGGTGTTGCGGGCTGGTATTGATCTCGCACCCAGCAAGCACCAACAAACCTTTGCTATTCACTACAACACCTTTGGTGGTGCTAGTTTAGCACTTTGGGTTGTTGGGGATTGTTGTAGGGCGAGGGTTGGGTTGGTAGGGTTTGAACAACTCGTCACTTTTCAGATCTGAACTCTTGCTAAAGCCACTTTCTTGGACTAATCCATGGCTGCCTAGTAATTCCGCGAGGATACACCGTCGCACTTAGATCACGATAGCGATCGGCCTAGATCTTTGTTGAAAGCGTGCGTTACCATTCTGGAAAGTAGAGATTAAGACCTTTCTAACGCGTACCTGCTCATAGTTTAAGGTTACGTGAGCTGCACGCAATGTTCCGTCGAAGTCGGCGGACTTAATCTCTTGTACGCTCTCCAGATTCGCTCGCTTTCCATCAGTGGTATCAGAGCTGGTTAGGCCTGCGACATTCCCTCTTTTCATCATATTTCGAATTGGTTGAAGGAACTCCAGATCTAGGGTTGGTCATGGCCCAGAAATTAGATGGCCCTCCTAGGTTCACTGGCTCGGATTTTTCGCTATGGCGGTTCCAGTTTACGCTTTGGCTAGGTATCAAAGACCTAGAAGGCGTTTTGGAGGGATCGGAGCGAAGACCTTAAGCTGATGAAGGAAAGGCATCTACTGGAGCCTCTAGCCAAGTGGGAGAAGGGGGTGGGGGAGCCTCTAGCTCATCCATAACTGAGGGAAGTGGAGGTGGATCAGCAGCATCGCGAACCGGAAGGCAACGGCTTAGTGCGGAGGAGCTTCTTAAGGTACAGGAAGCATGGGACCGCAAGGACAAGCAAGCGTTCCAGTACCTGTGTTGGGCCTTGGAAGGCCAACTAGAGCTCCTAAAGATGCTGATTGACCTGAAGGGCAAGCAAGGAGCAGCTGCACTAGCATGGAAGAGAGTTCAAGAGCGACATTTGCAAAAGGGGTTGCTAAGCATACTCACATGGAGGAAGCGGTTCTACACCATGGAACGCAACTATGGCGATGGGGAGACCATGATGCAATATCTCCAGAGGCTGGATGAGTATGTGAGAGCCTTAGAGGAGTTGAACTACACTGTAGATGAGAAGGAGATCATCTACACCGCACTCCAGGGGCTGGACCAAGAGGTGAACGAGGCCCTACTGCAGTACCTTCACCTTGAGCAACAGAAATGGACCAAGGCCTGGATATGGGAGGTGTTGGTCTCTGATGAGGCTCGCAAACGGGATGCTGGTAGAATAGTTGAAGGGGGAATGGGGGCAGGGGATAGGGCTGTCTCCAAGAAATACCAGCAGCGGCAAGAAGGTGGGGGGAAGAAGAAGGAGCTCGACAAGTGCCTCGTCCCTGGATGCAACCGGAAGCATTCTTGGAAGGAGTGTTGGAGCCGTCCTGATGGGTGGAAGCCTCAAGGGTACCCAGGAGAGGCTCCACCTGTCACTAGGCCTGAGTGGGTGGAGAGGAGGATGAAGAATGGAGCATGGAACAAGAAGGGCAGCAAAGAGAAATCGGCAGCAACGGTGGCAAACGAGAATAAGAAGGGAAAAGAGGACTCATCGGATGATGGTTTCTCCTTCTTATCCTTGGAGAAGGAGACGGCGCTTGCTGGTCGTGTGTTGGCTGACCCCAATCAGCTCATTCTAGACTCTGGGGCAACCTGTGGATTGGTACCTCGGCGCGACCTCTTCACCACCTATCACTCCCTCCCACCTAACTCTAGAAATGTGATTGTGGGGAGCGGAGATACGCTGCAAGCAATCGGCATCGGCACCATCACCGTCATGGGGAAGGAGGGGGAGGTGCTGAATGTGAAGGGTGTGCTTCATGTTCCTGATTTGGCAGCCAACCTTCTCTCATGCTCTCAACTTGCGAGGCAAGAATACATATGCACCTTCACCATGGAAGGTGGCACGGTTCGCAAGGGTGGAGCTGTGGTGATGGAGGCCAAATTAGAGAAGGGCCTATACCTTGTTCCAGTTTGTGTGCCTCAGGTGGAGAGGGCACATGGAGTTGAAGCCGAGGAAGCCACTTGTAGCAGCCGTTGGAGGGACGTGGAGCAGGTGACGACAGATTTGCTGCACCTACGCATGGGGCATGCAGGAAGGCAGCAACTTGTGGAGTGTGTGAAGAAGGGGGAGCTGAAGGGTGTGGAGATCAAGGAGGGTGGTGGGCAGCCAAGCAAGTGCCCTGATTGCACGACCGGGAAGCTGCCAAGGACCTCTTTCCCTACCTCCACCACTCGAGCCTCCGCACCTCTTGAGTTGGTGCACACGGATGTGTGTGGCCCCATGGAAACACCGGATAGGGAGAAGGGCAGCAAATACTTCATCACCTTCTTGGATGACTTCAGCCGCCTAAGTTGGGTTACCTTGGTGAAAACCAAGGATGAGGTGGCCAAGGTCTTGAAGACAAGGGCATCACCCACCAGCTTTCAGTTGCCTACACACCGCAGCAAAATGGGGCAGCGGAGCGGCTAAACCAGACCCTCATTGACCTTGCCCGAGCCATGCTTGCTCATGCGCAGCTGGACCATACTTGGTGGGGGGCAGCAGTGCAATATGCCAACTGGGTTAAGAACAGAATGGGCAGCAAGGGGCTAGGGGGCAAGAGCCCTTACTTCATGTGGACCAGGAAGGTGCCTAGTGTGTCCATGGCACGAGTGTGGGGGTGCATGGCGCAGTACAAAGTGCCCGACCAGCAACGGAGGAAGCTGGATCCTAAGGCACAATGGGGCATTTTTCTTGGGGTGTCGGAGAGGAGTAAAGCTTGGATGTTGTGGAGTGTGGCGGATCAGCGGGTGGTGGAAAGCAGGGATGTGGTTTTCCACGAGGGGCTGAGCTATAAGGGGTGGAAAGAGCATGGTGCTAGTACAGTTGGGAACTCCCTTCAGGATCCCTACACCTCTTCCATCTTTGAGGGGGCATGGGAGGATCCTGGAGAGGAGGTAGAGGAGCAGCAAGAGGAACAAAAGGCAGCTGCACCTCACCATGAGGAGTCACCAACTGCTGGTTCTACCCCTGACCCTAACGCACCAGCCCATGACCCGGAGCAGCCACAGGGGCAGCAGCAGCAACAAGAGAAGCCGCAGCAGCCACCACAGGAGCATACACCACCTGTTCCTGCGGGTAGGTGGCAGCAAATACTGCAGCAGCAGCTGTCCAAGTCACCACGGTCCCCCATGAAGAGAGTGACTTGGAAGGAGAAGCTGCAAAGTTTGGAGCAGGGGGAGGCATCACCTCTGCGCCGCACCACACGCATCTCCCGGCCACCCGAAAGGTTCACACCAAGTGCACAGTATGCTTGCATGCATGATCATGAGGTGCATGATATGGAGGAGTGCATGCTTGTGGATGCTGAGGGGGGTGAGCTTGGGCTTGATTTCTGTCTCATGGGTCAGGTGCATGAGCCTAAGTCGGTCAAGGAGGCCTTGTCCCGTCCTGAGTGGGTCGAGTCCATGCGTGAGGAGCTTGAGTCTCATAGGGTGAACGAGTCTTTTGAGCTGGTTGATCCAGCTTGTGTGCCACCTGGAATGGAGGTCTTGAGGTGTCAGTGGGTGTGGAAGTATAAGCACATGGCTGATGGGAGTATTGAGAGGCCTAAGTCCAGGTTGGTGGCCATGGGGAACACTCAAACACGAGGCGTTCACTATGACCAGGTATATACCCCGGTGGGTAAACCTACCACCCTGAGAGGTTCCCTTGGGATGGCAGCATCCTCGGGGTCTCACATCCATCACATGGATGTGACCACCGCCTATCTTCATGGGGTCTTGAAGGAGGAGCTTTACATGAGGCAGCCACCTGGTTTTGATGATGGGTCCGGCAGAGTTTGCCGACTCAAGAAATCAATCTATGGGCTAAAGCAAGCTCCAAGGCAGTGGTGCCTCAAGTTTGATGAGGCGCTGATGGATTTTGGGTTTGAGAGGTCGGAGTGTGACCCCGCCTTGTACCACTTGGTGAGGCATGAGGGCCGGCTGTCCCTCTACCTCTATGTGGATGACATTCTGCTCATGTCTTCGAGCATGGTCTTGCTGGACGAGGTGAAGGGTCTCTTGTCCTCTCGTTTCCGCATGAAGGACTTGGGGGAGGCTAAGTACTATTTGGGGGTGCAGATTGAGCGAGATGAGAGTGGCATCTTGATTCATCAGGAGAGGTACATTCTCAACATGCTTGAGTCCTTTGGCCTTTCTGAGGCTAACCCCGTGCGCACCCCTCTCCCTACAGGGTTCGACGTGCATGCACATGCTGAGGAGCCCTTGCTGCGAGATGAGCTGGTCCAGCTCTATCAAAGTATTGTGGGGTCTCTCATGTATGCAAGCACGACCACACAGCCCCAGATTGCTTATGCAGTGTCACAGCTGTCCAAGGTGGTGTCTTGTCCCAAGGCATTTCACCTGCAGGCTGCCAAGAGAGTGCTAAGGTACCTGAAAGGTTGTTTCAAGTTAGGTATATTCTACCCCGCACACAGCAAGCCTCAGGTTGAGTTGGTGGGCTTTAGTGATGCTGATTATGCTGGAGATTCAGCTGATCACAAGAGTCACACCGGCTATGTCTATTGCCTTAATGGTGCAGCCATCTCTTGGCAGAGCAAGAGGCAGCCGGTGGTTGCATTGTCTACCACGGAGAGTGAGTACATCAGTCTGTGTCAGTGCATTCAGGAGGGTGTGTGGCTGAAGCGTTTGTTTGGGGAGTTTGGGCATGAGTTTGCTGGTGGTGTGCCTGTATTTGTGGACAGCCAGTCTGCCATTGCCCTTGCACAGAATGCATGCTTGCATGGCCGCACCAAGCACATGCAGGTTCGGTGGCATTTCATCAGGGAGATGGTGGCGTGCGGTGAGGTGATCCTCCGGTGGTGCCCCACGAACCGTCAAGCAGCAGATATACTCACCAAACCCCTCCCTTTTGAGCGGCATGGTGTGTGCATGTCCTTGATGGGGATGCAGCCCCATGTCAGCATGGTGCCTGAGCAGGATGTGGGAGGACTGGTGCTTCTCTGCATTGACGACCTCATGCTGTGGATGGCGCCCTTCCCTGGGCAAGGGGGAGTGAAGTGAAGGATTTTGCCCAGTGGTGTTCAGCCACCTCCAGCACGAGCAAGGGGGAGTGTTGATTGTGTAGGTGGTTGTGGTATTTTGCTCTAGCTGGTTGTGGGCTAAGGATTTGGGCAAAATGTGGTGTTGCGGGCTGGTATTGATCTTGCACCCAACAAGCACCAACAAACCTTTGCTATTCACTACAACACCTTTGGTGTTGCTAGTTTAGCACTTTGGGTTGTTGGGGATTGTTGTAGGGCGAGGGTTGGGTTGGTAGGGTTTGAACAACTCGTCAATTTTCAGATCTGAACTCTTGCTAAAGCCACTTTCTTGGACTAATCCATGGCTGCCTAGTAATTCCGCCAGGATACACCGTCGCACTTAGATCGCGATAGCGATCCGCCTAGATCTTTGTTGAAAGCGTGCGTTACCATTCTGGAAAGTAAAGGTCAAGACCTTTCTAACGCGTACTTGCTCATAGTTAAAGGTTACGTGAGCTGCACGCAATGTTCCGTCGAAGTCGGCGGACTTAATCTCTTGTACGCTCTCCAGATTCGCTCGCTTTCCATCACGTGCTGGCCAAGAAGAGCGACGTGGCTGAAACGTTGAAGGCGGATTGGTTCCCGATGGTGGAGCGGCAACAAGACCGTCTAGTCAAGTCAATCCGCACCGATCGAGGGGGAGAGTTCCTGAGCAAGGAGTTTGGGTTGTGGCTGAAGAAGAATGGTATTCGGCACTCCCTCACCATGCCATACTCCCCTGCAATGAACGGCATCGCCGAGCGAGCGAACCGCACAATCACGGAGGCGGCACGCGGGTTACTCATTAAAGCCGGGCTACCCGACTATTTCTGGCCTGATGCGGTGCGGAGCACGTGTGTGGCTAAGAACCGAGCCTTGACTGATGTGGGAGCAGACAAATGGGTGCCCTATGTGGAGTGGCTAGGAAGGAAGCCAAAGGTGGATATGCTTCGGGTATTCGGGTGCATGTGCATGGCGCTCGTGCCTAAGCATCTTCGGCACAACAAGCTTGGTGCCAAGGCGGTGTGGGCCGTGCACTTGGGCATGGCTCAAAACAGCAAGGGATGGCTTCTTTGGGACCCATTCACCAAGAAGTTCTTGGTGAGCAGGGACTGCAAGTTCATGGAGAACTTCATGTACAAAGATTGGAAGGCGGAAAATGAGGCGAAGATAGGCGTGCGGTTTGGGGAGGTGAAGAGTTCCGGCTTGGAGCATGTGGAGCTGCCTTTGGAGCTGAGCAGTGGCAGCACAACCACGAGGCAATCCTCCCTTGTGAATGGGGGAGAGGAGGCCAATGATGCAGAGGAAGAAGAGGAGGAGGTGCAGCAAGTGAGCGAGCGTGCACCGACACTCCCTTCCCGTACTACGAGTGCTCCACGGATTCGAGCCACACCGCAGCAACGCCAAGGCCTTCAAGTCCCTGCAGCTGAGGAGGAAGGAAGGGGGAAGAGGAGAGTTCAACCCCCTAATAGGCTGAGCTATGATGCGCCGGGAAAGCAGGGCAAGACAGCCCTGGCCGGAGCGGCAATGATGGTCGGAGACGACGAGGAGAGTGACTACGAGGAGTGTGCCTTCGCGTTCTTCTCTCCGGTGTAGATGCCGGGAGAACCAGCAACTCTCAAGGAGGCTTTGGAGAGTAGTGATGCTGAGGAGTGGAAGAAGGCCATGGAGAGTGAGCTGAAGAGCATCGAGGAGAATGACACGTTTGAATTGGTGGAGCTAACGGAGGGGCGTACGGCGTTAACGTCCAAGTGGCTCTTCAAAATCAAGTCGGATGCCGACGGCAAGATCGAGCGCTACAAGTCTAGGCTTGCAGCCAAGGGGTACCAGCAGAAGGAGAAGGTGGACTTCAAGGAGCTGTTTGCCCCTGTGGTGAAGCCGACGACGCTGCGAACCCTATTCGCGGGAGCCGCCATCAAAGGATGGGTAGTAAAACAAATGGACATCGTAACGGCATTCCTTAACGGCATCCTTGAGGAGGAGATTTTTATGGCGCAGCCAGAGGGGTTTGATGATGGTAGTGGCAGAGTGTGGAAGCTGAAGAAGGCCCTCTATGGGCTGAAGCAGGCCCCTAGGCAATGGTACATGAAGCTGCGCGAAGTGTTGGAGGAGATCGGCTTCACTCCCTCAACGGCCGATCACTCCTTGTTCATGCTTGGCGAGGGGGAGCAGAGGAGCTTCATGGTGGTTTATGTGGATGACATTCTTATATTCTCACCCTCCTCTGACCTTGTGAAGGAGGTGATGCTGAAGCTGCATGACAAGTTCAAGTGCAAGTCCCTTGGTGACGTGAACTTCTACCTTGGGCTCCACATCGAACGAGACGTGGAGAAGCGGAGCATGCGAGTGCACCAACGGAAGTACCTGGAGGCGTTGGCTGCCAACTTCGGCCAGAGTGAAGGTCATGTGGCTACTCCCTTTCCCTCTGGGTTCAAGTGTGTGAAGGGACCAGAGGAGGAGAGCATTTGTGAAGAGGAGAGGCGCCGTTTTCACTCGTTGGTGGGCAGCCTCATGTATGCGGCGGTAAACACCCGACCGGACGTCGCGTTTGCTACCGGGCAGCTGGCTAAAGTTGTGCAATGCCCTAATGAGGAGTAGGTAGCAGCTGGAATGAGGGTGGCCAAGTATCTTGGCCAAACACCGACCGTTGGGCTGCAATACTCGGCGGCAGCACAAAGGCGCCAAAAGGGCGCGGATGGTGTTGAGCCCGGGCGTTTGTTCCTCACCGCCTACTCGGATGCTTCATATGCATCGGAACCAGAGGACATGACAAGTGTGGGAGGCTTCATATGCTGTGTTGGTGGAGCCCCAACTGCTTGGGAGAGCAAGAAGCAGGTTGACCAAGCTTTGAGCTCGGTGGAGTCCGAGTACATGGCACTCTTCCGTGCCGTACGGGAGATTGTGTGGCAGCGGCGTTTGTTGGCTGAATTGGGGGAGGAGCAGCAAGGACCTACCCCACTCTACTGTGACAGCCAGGGTGCCATTGCTCTTGCTAAGAACCCTGTGTTGCATGGACTCACAAAGCACATGAGGGTGAAGTGGCATTGGACGAGGAGCATGGTGACCGCGGGTGAAGTTGAGTTGCGGTACGTGAAGACCACGGGGCAGCCGGCCGACATGATGACTAAGAGGCTGGTGGAGCAGCAGCATTGGAAGTGTTGCAAGCTGGCTGGGATGGCTCTGAACTAAGAGAGTAACATATCCTAAGGCCAACAATCCGAGGGGGAGTTTGTTGGTGCAACCGTACGGTTTGCACTCGGCTTGTTGTCCGTGTGCGTGCATGTGTGTGTGTATGGAATGGTATGAGGGCATGGGATAATATATATTTCATGCTTATAATTGTGTGTGTGTTGAGTCAATAGCGAGTTATCGCTAGACGCGTGTTACGCGGTCGTTTGTGTCTCGCACGCGGTTTCTATTTTGTTGTGCGCGGTTCCTATTTTGTCCTGTGTCGAACGTTCGGCGTGTCGCAGGTGTGTGTAGAAGACACATCAAGAACTCAAGGATGAGTTTGTGATGAAGAGCCCGAGCCTTGGTGTCAAGCCTCAAGTGATTTCGAAGCTCGCCAAAAGGGTGCACCTCAAGATATTGAAGATAGTTACATTACTTTGTGTAGTGTAACATTTCACTTGGTGTAGGCCCTAGTGAAGGGTAGTTTCGAGACCCTTCGTGGTTGGGGACAGTGTGGCACTGTTCCACATCACTGTACCTCGGCTCTTGGGGATTGTAGGAGCTGGGAGTCATTCCCAACTCGTAACTCTTCCTAACTCTTCCTATCTTGTGTTCCAAGACTATGTTGCTGCCATAGTGCTGTTCGTTCAAACCGACGCTGTGTCGTCAATACTTGGTCAAATCGTGCGATCTAAATTGCCTAGTGTAGGCGAGAATAAGAAGCTCCAGATCCAAGTTGAAACAAGTCATTTGATGTTGTGACCAAAACGATATGAACGTTTGAAGCCGCTGTGCAGAAATCCGACTATGCACTCTATCTTTCGTTTTAGGCACATTGGAGCCTACTGTGACTATAACAGTTGACTTTGCTGCTGCCTGTCGTCTAGACTTCGCAGCTAGTCTTGTTGCTAAGTCTGAGTCTGTCTGTCCTCCATCCGTCGGGGGTGAGTGTGCTCGTGGCACGGACGTCCTTGAGGACATGCAGGAGGACTTTGAGTGTCTTGCAGTCGCTGCGCCTCATCTCGTGGCCATGCTGCTTGCCCCTGAGGGAGACCCGGATGCTCCAGACATCCTGACCCCACGCTCTTACGCTGAGGCGATCGCAGGTGAGTACTCGTCTCAGTGGCAGACAGCCATGGACGCAGAGATGGCATCCTGGAAGTCCACAGGCACTTACGTCGACGCAGTTCCCCCTCCTGGGGCGAGCGTAGTCGTTGGCATGTGGTTTTTGAGGGTGAAGCGGCCGCCGGGTTCACCGCCTGTCTTCAAGGCTCGTTACGTTGCTAGAGGCTTCAGTCAGCGACAGGGAGTCGACTTCTTCCAGACCTTCTCCCCCACCCCGAAGATGACCACTCTTCGGGTGCTGCTGCACGTTGCCGCTCAGCGTGACTACGAGCTTCACTCCCTGGACTTCAGCACAACGTTCTTATAGGGCAGTCTGCACGAGGAGATCTGGCTGGACCGCCCACCTGGCTTCACTGGGTCATTCCCTCCTGGTACCCAGTAGAGCCTCCACCGGCCAGTCCACGGTCTCCGTCAGGCGCCTCGTAAGTGGCACGACACACTGAGGACGACACTTGCGGCTCTTGGGTTAGCACCTTCCACTGCTGACCCGCGGCTGTTTCTGCGCACCGACACTTCGTTGCCACCGTTCTACATCCTCGTGTATGTCGACGACTTGGTCTTTGCCACTGCTAATACTGAGGCTCTCGTCCTTGTGAAGTCGGAGCTGCAGAAGAGACACACGTGCACAGACCTGGGTGAGATGCGCAGCTACCTTGGCCTGTAGATCACCCGGGACAGAGCACGGCGCACCATCACACTGACTCAGTCGCACATGGTGCAGCAGGTCCTTCAGCGCTTCGGCTTCACTTGGTCCTTTCCACATTCCACTCCCCTAGCTACACGTCACTCGCTCTCAGCTCCACCTTCGGACGAGTCTGTAGAGCCGAGTGGTCCTTACCCAGAGCTAGTGGGCTACCTCATGTACCTGATGACGTGCACTCGTCCTGAACTTTCGTACCCTCTTGGCCTTCTGGCACGCTACGTGGCTCCTGATAGGCACCAAAAGGTACACATGGATGCTACGAAGAGGGTATTGTGCTACTTGTGCAGTACATGGGGCTCGTGCTTGGAGGGCGGAGCTCAGTTGTCCTCACTGGGCACTCAGACGCTTCTTGGGTTGACGATCTGGCTACGCAGCGGTCGTCACAGGGTTACACGTTCAGCCTTGGCTCAGGCTTTGTTTCTTGGCGGTCTACTTGCTCAACTTCTGTTCTCAGCTTTAGTTGTGAGGCAAAGATCTACGCCACAGCCATGGCTGCACAGGAGTTACGTTGGCTCACCTACCTGCTGATCGACTTGGGAGAGAGGCCTTGTTCTCCTCCAATGCTGTACGTCAACAACAAGGCTGCCATTGCCTTGTATCTGGAGCATAGATTTGAGCACAGAACAAAGCACATTGCTCTGCGTTACTTCCTTGCTTGAGAGTTGCAGTAGCGTGGTCAGCTTCGTGTCGGTCACGTGCCCACCCGGCCAACACGGCTGATGTGTTCACCAAGGCCCTTCCGGCTGGTGATCATCAGCTCTTCTGCACTTCTCTAGGCCTGGTGCCTATGTTTCCTCACTTACTGTAGACTTTGGTTGTACTATGATATATAAATATAAATATATATACCTGCATGTACACTCTTGCTAGGTAGTGATCACTGTACTTTTGTTGTTGCATATATATCTCTGCATGTGAACTGGCCTTGCGGCCCGCTTGCTTGTGCTTAGAGTGTGTAGTGACGTAGTGATCCACCCTGAGCTTGCAGTGCTTTTCTTGACTGGTCTTGTGATCCCTTGTTCTCCCCCACTTTGCCTATGGGGGTGTGTCAAACTATATATATGCTTTGTAATTGGGTGTAGGCTGTAGTGGGGTAGCCAATGTGGGGTACAACCCCCTTAGGTTTATACTTGTACCAAACTTTCTCCATAGTCTATCATGTCAGAATGTTATTATCTAGCCTGTAGTGGGGTGCTCTATAGCGGGTACAACCCAGTTAGGGTTTGCTATATGTATCTCAACTGCTGCTAGTGAAACCCCTCTTTTCTGTTTCTAAACTTTGTACTGCTACTTCTGATACATCATTCCTGCTCGTTGATTCTAACACAACCAGCACTCGCTGGTGATTCAAAACTTTTGGGTTGACAAAAGTATACGAATTCCAGCCTATGTGAGATCTATGCCACTACGCTCTACAGGCAGCATAATACGTAGCTGAGCACATTGCGACTCAACAGCCAGCGCAAATTACCCCCGTTTCCGACACAAACCTAGATGCGTGGGGCAGTTTAGTGTAATTATAGGGATAAACCAATGTCAGTCCCGCCCTATCACGCGGCTATCCCGCAGGACCTTCTCTCACGGCCTTGCCTCGTCGTCCGTCGTGCCGCCTCACGACGTTGCCTCCTCACGCCACTGTGAACGCGCACGACTCGTCTCAAACTGCCGAACATGACCCAACAGTCACCGTTTTACCCGAACTACAGACAAGACCCCACAGTACCCATGACCCCAAATTCTGACAACCCGGTGCCATGCGCCAACAGTTCGCTGAAATTTTGCAAGCAGCACGGACCCAGACAGCAGACGCAATATAAAAATCAAACATCATCGCTAAATGCAACGCCGACCGCCACCGCCGACCTGTCACTTACCAGCCCGACGACCTAGTTTTACTCGACACACAGAACCTCCGCCTGCCCATCTCCCCAAAACTCCACCCCCGATATTGCGGGCCATTTCGCATCAGCCACATGATCACACCTGTCACCGCCCACCTCCTCCTCCCTGCTGACTAGTACGTCAGCCCGTCCTTCCACGTCAGCCTGCTTCGCCCTTACGTGCCATCCACCAGCCAACTGCCTTGCAACCGCCTAGCCAGCATGACGCGACCGCCGACCGAGCCAATAATCACACCCTAGAAAATTCTGAGCCACCGAGTTCGTGACCCACGGGGAGCTCGAAGGATCGAATTTTTGATCTGCTGGAGAGTTCGAACGCCCACTGAAGACAACTGGGTTCCCCTGGACAGAGTTGAGAACCACCCCGTCCTCACCGAGTATCTGCGCAGCCGAAATTTTTGGGATGTACACACGCTTTCGTAAGGAGGACCTCTTTAGGGGGGGGGGGGGGGGATAGTGCAGGGAAAACTCATTTTCCATACTTCGCGTCCCTGCTCAGCGCGTACACCACTGTTCCTGCCAACAACACCCAACAGTAATTTGTTACCACTCGCGACACTCGCCTCGACACTGTTCCCGCCACTGTTCACGACGCGACCCAACCTCACGGTCCGGTTGGTAACCCGCGCCCCGGACCTCCGCCTCGACATTTCCCAACCTCGGCGCTAGGCCCGTCACGCACCCCATTTTCCATACACTACCGTTACCATTTAGTTTCGCTATGTATTCTTCGCTCATGCCTTTGCTCATTGTACTCTTGCTTCGATAGTGCAGTTCTTGCTTGCCCACTCAATTGCATTCGTAACAGAGAGCCACAAATCTTTATCCTGTTTATAACAGGTTCTTCCTGTTCGTTTATCTTTCCATTGAATGCTATTAATGTGGAAAGATTCGAATATTTATTATATTTGTTATTATATTCATTAGTAGTGTTTGTTATTATATTCAATTGGCACTATCATTTATTTCAGTGAGTTTGTTGATAAGCATGTCAACTAGTTGGAAAGTGTGTTTGTGAGCGTGTTGTCATGTGACACTACTTTCCAATCTTATGTGTTTTTTTGTTTGCCCGGGTAGCTTGAAATTCACGCCATATTGTGAAAACCGTTTCGTGCCTTGTATCGCTTTCGCACCTCATTCCCGCTCCCCATTACCCCTTCTCGCCACCCCATATCCCCTTCCCGCCTCCCTTTTACCCAGTTTCCCCCCTTTCTCCCTCTCGTTACCCCCCCTTCTCCCTCTCGTTTCCCCCCCTCCCCCTCTCGTTTACCCCCCTTCCCCCTCTTGTTTCCCCCCCTTCTCCCTCTCATTTCCCCCCTTGCTCACTCTCATGTCCCCCCTTTCCCCTTCTCATTTCCCCCCATTCTCGCTCTCATTTCCCCTCATGCTCCCCATCATTCCCCCCCTTTCCCCCTCTCGTTTCCCTCCCATACACTTGCTCATTTCCCCCCCTTCTCCCTCTCATTCCCCCCCCCCCCCCCCTGCTCCCTCTCATCTCCCCCCCTTCTCCTTCCCGTCTCCCCCCCTTCTCCATCTCGTTTCCCCCCCTTCTCCCTCTCATTTCCCCCCCTTATCCCGCTCATTGCCCCCCTTTCTCCTTCTCATTTCCATCCGTTCTCCCCCTCATTCCTCCGATGCGCCCCCTCTTTCCCCCCTTTGTCTCCCTCTCATTTCCCCCCCTGCTCCCTGTCATGCCCCCCCTTTCTCCCGCTCATTTCCCCCCTTCTCCCTCTCATTCCCCCCCCTGCTCCCTGTCATGTCCTCTCTTTCTCTCGATCAATTCCCCCCTTCTCCCGCTCATTTCGTCGCCTATCGAGAGGCCGCGCCTCCCGAAAGTAAGCGACAAGAGGCCGCACTGAAACTGCCAGTCCACCATAAGTCTCTCCTCATCCCCCCCGCTCGTCATCGCGAGGGAAGGCCCCATCACATGATCATCGCTTGTCACGTGGCTCAGTGCGGCATTGCCCTGCCGCACAGGTTCCACACAATGCATTACCCCTTCCCCTCCCTGCATTACCCTTCCCCTCCCTGCATTACCCTTCCCCTCCCTGCATTACCCTTCCCCTCCCTGCATTACCCTTCCCCTCCCTGCATTACCCTTCCCCTCCCTGCATTACCCTTCCCCTCCCTGCATTACCCTTCCCCTCCCTGCATTACCCTTCCCCTCCCTGCATTACCCTTCCCCTCCATGCATTACCCTTCCCCTCCCTGCATTACCCTTCCCCTCCATGCATTACCCTTCCCCTCCCTGCATTACCCATCCCCTCCCTGCATTACCCTTCCCCTCCCTGCATTACCTATCCCCTCCCTGCATTACCCTTCCCCTCCCTGCATTACCCTTCCCCTCCCTGCATTACC
Organism: Closterium sp. NIES-65; assembly: GCA_948144175.1. Lineage (NCBI taxonomy): Eukaryota > Viridiplantae > Streptophyta > Zygnematophyceae > Desmidiales > Closteriaceae > Closterium > Closterium sp. NIES-65. Next base: position 6,046,792 of record CANXME010002068.1, read on the forward strand.
CTTCCCCTCATTGCATTACCCTTCCCCTCCCTGCATTACCCTTCCCCTCCCTGCATTACCCTTCCCCTCCCTGCATTACCCTTCCCCCCTCTTTTTCACAATCCTCCTGCCTTACCCTCTTTTCCCCTCTCCTGCTGCCTTTCTCTCTTTTCAGCTCTCTTCTTACCTTACCTCATTTCCCCTCTCTTCCAGCCCTTCCCACTTTTCTGCAATCTTCCTGCCTTTCCCTCTTTTTTCCTCTCTTCCCCATCTCCCACTCTTGTCACCAAACCTCTGTGTCCCACCTAATCCTCCGTTCCTGCCTCTCCACCTTTCCATCCTGTTTTCCCATCTCTCCCCCCTTTGTTACCACTTCGAGCAGGACAAGTTCAGGTTCAGCAGAGCTAGGCAGCTTATTGGGAGCAGCATCAACACAAGTGTTGGACAAATGATGACCAGCTAGAGCAGAGGACAGCCCTGTGAAGAAACCGAGAAATGAAGAAGAGGGGGTTCACTAGCAAACACTGGGATACATATAGCAAACCCTAAAAGGGTTGTACTCACTAAAGAGTACCCCACTGTAGACTAGAGAAACATAATATTCTGACACACCCCCATAGTCAAAGTGGGGTGTAATCAGCACAACAAGCAAAGCAGAACAAGCTCAGGGTGGATCACAATGTCACCACACATTCTGAGCACAAGTACAAGAAGCAACAGTTTAAAGTTCACAAATGTAAGCAAAGCAAGAGGCTATCGCAGAGGGCAAGTGTGGAGGAGGAGGGACTATGAGAGGAGAGGAGGTAGTGGGCGGCAGCTGAAGCTGCTGGCACACAGCGCAACTGGAGCAACTGGCACACGGGCAACTGGAGCAACTGGCACACTGGCAACTGGAGCAACTGGCACACGGGCAACTGGAGCAACTGGCACACTAGCAACTGGAGCAACTAGCACACGGGCTACTGGAGTAACTGGCTCTGCGGCTAACTCTGAGCGGCAGGAGCAACGGACTCACGGGCGACTGGAGCAACGGGCTCACGGGCGACTGGCGCAACGGGCTCACGGGCGATTGGCGCAACGGTCTCACGGGCGACTGGAGCTGCGGGCTTCACGGCGGCCACCCCCTTCAACCTCCCCAAACTATCCCACCCCCATTTCACACACCCCCTACTGCACCCCTAGGTTCACTCACACCCCACCCCCTAGCACCACTCCGTCGACTCCCACACACCCACCCCCCTCAGCGGCAGCTGCAGCAGTGGGAGACAGAGGAGGAGGAGGAGCAGGGGAGACCACACACCCTCCACCCCCTACTCGCCACCCCCAAACCCTAACACAGGGCAGGGCGGGATGGCGGGTAGGGAGGTTACGGGGGGGGGGGGGGGGGGGGAAGGGGGGGGGCCGACGCGCGGCCTCCCAGGGCGCCAAAACAGGCGGCAGAAGGGGCGGCGCTCGCCCCCCTCCCCCAGGTCGCGGCCCCCTCAGGTCGCCTCGACAGGCGATGGGAAAAGGGGGGTGGGCGGTGCACGTGCCCCCGGTGCGCCGCGACTGGCGACGAAGCATGGCCGGGGCGGGGCCGGGGCAGGGTCGAGGAAGGGCCGAAAGGGGCGGCGACAGGGCCGCAAGTGGCGGCGACGAGGCCGCTGGAGGCGGCGACGGGGCCGATAGGGGCGGCGACGGGGCCGCTAGGGTCGGCGACGGGGCCGCTGGCGGCGACGGGGCCGCTAGGGTCGGCAACGGGGCCGCTGGCGGCGCCGACGGGGCCGTTAGGGGCGGCGACGGGGCCGCTTGGGTCGGCGACGGGGCCGCTGGCGGCGGCGACGGGGCCGATAGGGGCGGCGACGGGGCCGCGAAGGGGCCGCGAGGGGCCTGGAAGGGCGGCGACGGGCCGCGAAGGGGCCGCAAGGGGCATGAAAGGGGCGGCAACGGGGCCGCGAAGGGGCCGCGAGGGGCCGAGAAGGGCGGCGACGGGGCCGCGAGGGGTGGCGATGGGGCCACTAAGGGTCGCGAGAGGGGCACGCCACGGGGCGTGTAGTGCACAGAGTAGCAGCGGAAGCAGCGAGGTGGGCCCACAGGCCAGGACCGTAGATGCTCTGATAGCATGTGAAGAAACCGAGAAATGAAGAAGAGGGGGTTCACTAGCAAACATTGGGATACATATTGCAAACCCTAAAAGGGTTGTACTCACTATAGAGTACCCCACTGCAGACTACAGAAACATAATATTCTGACAAGCCCTCCATGTATCTTGAGTTGTGTACAACACACGTCACATGTCGCATACAATGCTGTGCTGTGCCCATATGCATCATGCAAGGTGCATGTGGTAGCATCACACAACAGTTGTCGGTCAAGTTGAGGACCTCCCAGCCTTACCTCTCTGACGAGACACCAAGGTGAAACCCCCAGCATGTCTTGGGTGCCAACTTCCTACAGTGCTGCTGCTCCAGGACCATGAACCGCGCCATGCAGCCCCATACGCGTGCCAGCGTGAGGAGGTCCAGCTTCTTAGCAAACACCATCTCGTGCATCGTCATCCCCGATGGCAGAGAAGCACGCTCAAGGCAGTTGCAGTTGCACACCCACACGGACGCAAGGGAAAATGCCACCAGTGATGCATCACGCCCATGCGAAGTAGCATAGTTTACATGGCCTCGACGACCGAGCAAATCTCTCGCTCAGCCATCCTATTCTGCTGTGGCATATAGTGACACGTCCGGTCATGGAACCTCACGGTTCGGTTGGTAACCCGCGCCCCGGACCTCCGCCTGGTCATTTCCCAGCCTCGGCGCTAGGCCCGTCGCGCACCCCATTTTCCACACATTACCGTTACCACTGTAGTTTCGCTATGTATTCTTCGCTCATGCCTTCGCTCATTGTACTCTTACTTGATAGTGCAATTCTCGCTTGCTCACTCAATTTCACTCGTAACAGAGAGCCACAAATCTTTATCCTGTTTATAACTGGTTGTTAGTTCCTTATTTTGTTCTTCCTCGTGTTCGTTTATCTTTCCATTGAATGCTGTTAATGTGGAAAGATTCAAATATTGATTATATTTGTTATTATATTTATTAGTAGTGTTAGTTATTATATTCAATTGGCACTATCATATATTTAAGTGAGTTTGTTAATAAGCATGTCAGCTAGTTGGAAAGCGTGTTGTCAGAAGCCTAAGTTGACTTAGGACTTGGGTTGAAGGGTAGAACGAGAGTTACGAGAGAAAGGGGTCGAGAGATTAGCCAAAAGAGGATGTTCACTATAGAGCGAGCAGTACAAATAGGCAAGAATCAGGAAAGGTGTATCAGAATGTTATTATCTAGCCTGTAGTGGGGTGCTCTATAGCGGGTACAACCCAGTTAGGGTTTGCTATATGTATCCCAACTGCTGCTAGTGAAACCCCTCCTTTCTTCAATTCTATTTCTGCTTGCTAACTGTGACAAGGTGCACCACCAATCAGAAAGTTATATGACTACCGTATTCTACACTACAGGCAGTTATAGAACAATATATAGAATTATATATTATTTTGACACGTGTTTGTGAGCGTGTTGTCACGTGACACTATTTTCCAATCTTATGTGTTTTTTTTATTGCCTGGGTAGCTTGAAATTCACGCCATATCGTGAAAACCGTTTCGTGCCTTATATTGCATTTGCAGAAAATTTTCTTGCCAGCGCTACACAATCCCAACCAAACCCAAGAAATTCCTTCCCTTGTGTAAGGAATTTTCTTGACGTTCCTTACCGCGACCTACAACATCGCGTACAGCAGCAGCCATTGTTCGCCCATTACTGCTAACGGGGCTTCGCCAACTTTGCACGCAGTGTTTCACCAAACCATGCACCGCTGGCCCGGCCGTGTCGGCCTACGCTTCGGGACTAGCCCGAGCCTCGATGCCAGCCTAGCACTAGCTAGCTCGCACGCACCGCGTTACCGTTTGCATGTTTCGCGTATAAATGTTCGCTCATGCCTTCGCTCACATTTTGTAATCGTTTGACACCTTAGTGCAATCCTCACTACCTCGATTCATTGCACCCGTAACACTTGGTATTCAGAGCTACTTTTCTTTCGGACCGCGCATCTCCGCACCCCGGGAAATCAACTTTTGCTTTTTCACTCGAAGGGACTCACGCACCTTAGCCCCTAGGAGCCGCCGCCCTCGTGTTTTTTCGTAAACGCGTGCAGCCACGACTGCACCTAAACTAAGCTGAGCCGACACCCTTCGTAATGGCTGAGCATATCAACGTTGCGACACTCACGCAGGACCGCTTGAATGAGTTGCTGCGACAGCTGCACGAAAAGGCTGAAGAAATCGCGGCGCTCATGGCGGAACGCGCCTCTCTGCAGAACGACGTCGTACGAGCACAACAAGCGCGATCGCAAACACCTGGCACTCCGGTGCAACCCGCACCACAAGCATCACAGCATGGAAGTGTGGGGCAACCCGCGAGCGCGGCCATTGATGGCGTCGTCCGCCATGTCGGAGACGACGACCACTACACGAAACACCCTGAAGCGACGAATGCGATTAGTAACCAGCATCGCGTCACGATCTCGGCACCGATCAACGATTCGGCACTGCCGTCATCGATGCCGCTGAAGCCGCAGCGTCCGCCGTGCTTTGACCCGAGTCAACGAGGTGGTCCTACCGTTCAGGCGTGGCTGTTCACGATGGACGTCTTCTTCGACACCAACTACGTCTTGGAGGATACGGCGAAGATCCGTTACGCCGTGTCGCTGCTTCGAGGACCCGCCATGGACTGGTGGCGTGTCATTGTTACAAATCCCAATGACTACGTGACTCTACTGACACGGGAAGGACAAACCGGACCCTGGGCACCGTCGTATTTCGTGGAGGTGCCCCAATATCGCACGTGGGATGCGTGGTGCGCATGTCTGCGCGCTCGATTTGAGCCAATTGCGGCTTCGATCGCGGCGCGTCAGAAGCTCCGCACTTGGCGCCAACTCGGTTCCGTCCAGGACTACACTAGCGGGTTCTGGCGCTGTGCAGGCAAGTGGTATATATGCACGAGGGCGAGCGTATCGACCGCTAAATTGGCGGCCTGAAGCTCGACAGCGCCCAGGAAATCCAGCTCCGAGGCGTTACCGATTTTCAAGAGATTCTTGCCATGGCGGAGAAGCTTGACTTCTTTCGCCGACTGAGACCGGGGTCCTACACTAGCAGCAACTGGGGACATCGATCTCGTGGGACAAACGAGGGCGACACGATATGCGCCATCGCCGCGAATGCCGCTGCCGCACCATTCAAAGGGCGCTGCTTCGCGTGCAGTCGGCTGGGACACTGTAAGAGTGAATGCCCGGAAAATGCTAAGAGAAAGGGGGAAGCCGAGCAGCAGAAGTAGACCAAGCAGGAGGGAAACGTTGGGAGTCAGTAGCAGACGGGCCCTTTACTGACAGGTCACGCCGCTCGCCCGACCCAACCGACCCTCATTGAGTGATTGTGCCGGTTCACGCAATCAACAACACCCTGCGGGTAGGGAGGGTACTATAGTAGACAACCCCGTACTGCTTAGTGGGAAAATCGGGACAGACTTAGTTAAATTATTCGTCGACGAGGGAGCCAGCCACATCCCCGCCACAGCACGGAAACTGAGACTGCCACTGGACAGATGTTTACCTGAGATCGACGCAAGACTGGTTGACAGCACGCCACTGGCGATACAGGAACGCGTAGACCGGGTTCGGATTCGATGCGGGGGTAACTTCACGTTTAGCCAGGAAATGCTCGCGACAACCCTTCACGGAACCGACATTTTACTCGGTCGTGATTGGCTGCGACGACACAACCCGCGAATCGACTGGATGACGGGTGACTCCACCGTGCGAGTGAACAGTAACAACATCGCCTTACCTTGCTGGGGCTCGCCTGAGTCTTCGTCGGTGCGTGTCAACGCGATCACGATGAAATGTGCCGTAGCGGCAGGAGCTGACGTGTACGCGGTTGACATTCGGGAAGCCGAGGCAGCAGACAAAAGGGGGGATTTACAGAAATTGCAAGCCGACGTACCGGATGACCTGGCAACACTCCGGAAGCGGTACAGTGGGATATTTCCGGACGACCTGCCCACGGGACTGCCACCTTAGCGACCACACGACCATAGGATAGAGTTAGAACCGGGGGCACAGCCGAGAGTACAGCAACAACTCCGACTGACCCAACCCGAACTGGACGAATTGAGGAAGCAGCTGGATTACCTACTCGAGAAGAAGTTTATTCGCCCGAGTTCGTCACCCTTTGCAGCACCGATAATGTTCACACCGAAAAAGGACGGGGTTTCCGCATGTGCATCGACTACAATCAAATCTCGTTACCCCATCCCACGAGCCGACGAACTGATCGACCAACTGCGCACAGCCCAGGTTTTCTCGAAAATCGACCTTTGAGGAGGCTACCACCAGATCCGAGTCAACCCTCCCGACTGCCTGAAAACAGCCTTCGGAACACACTACGGATCCTTTGAATACACCGTCATGCCCTTCGGACTGACCAAAGCCCCCGCCACTTTTCAAATGACCATGAACGAAGCCTTCCACCCGCTCTTAGATAAGTGCGTTATTGTGTGCCTAGACAGAGCACAACACCTGCAGGGCATCGAAGCAGTTTAAAGAAAACTGAGTGAGAACCGCCTACTGACAAAAGACTCGAAGTGTGAGTTTCTACAGGACAGACTGGAGTTTTTGGGACACATTATTTCAACTGAAGGAGTGGAAATAGATCCGAAGAAGATCGCGACAATTCAAGCGTGGCACGCGCCGACAAACCTGGCCGAGTTGCAGAGTCTTTTGGGGCTCGTCAACTACGTGCGCCGGTTCGTTCCCGACATGGCAAAGTTGACAGCTCCGTTGACCGACCTACTGAGGAAGGGGGTTGAGTACACGTGGGGGGGGAAAGAGCAAAATGCCTTCTCGGCCCTCAAACAAATTTTGTGCTCGACGCCCGTGCTTCACATCGCACATCCGCACCGTCCGTTCGAGCTCGTCATCGACGCTAGCGACATCGCCGTGGGAGCAGTACTGTTGCAGGATTTTGAAAACGGCCTCCAACCAATCGCGTACGAGTCCCGCAAGCTTCACCCGCCCGAACACAATTATCCGATACACGACCGCGAGGTGCTGGCGATCGTGCACGCGTTCAAGGTGTGGCGATGTTACTTCACAGGAGCAGACGTGATAGTACGGAAAGACCATCGATCACTACAGTACCTTCGCGCCCAACCGAATCTCAACCAACGACAGATCTGCTGGTTGGACTATGTGGAGTCCAACTTCCACTATACAGTCACGTACAAAAAAGGCGCCTCAAATATCGCCGACGCACTCACACGCCCTACCGCCCAACTCTACGCCATCCTACTTGCCCAAACCAACCCACTGTTACCAGGCCTGTTCACCCACGGATACAGCACTGACCCATTCTTCACGACCGGAAATTCACAGCAACTGGCAAAAGCTAAGTGAGTCTATCACGTAAAGACAGGCACCAACCGCATCTGTGTTATAGTCAAGAGTCCACTTAGAGGTCGCGGATGCCCATGAAACCCCCTAAGCAGAATCTGACGTCTTCAAAACGCCCTTGTTCAAAACGCCGTCACGATCAGCTCCAAACTCATACGAAGCTGAAACTTGGACAGCGGTTAGCCTTAGGTGTCTGCTTTCCAACGGTATATAACTTGCTATTATCAAAGGTGTGTGCACTACGCAGTGAACGAAAACGTAAGCTCGGCTGAAAAAAACGTGTAGTCTCATTGATGCAAGGAAGAGGTGAGTACAACATTGCCTAGGGGACTCATAAGGGGTTGGGTCATCTTGGGAACTCAGAGAATGTTGAGTCCTAGGGGAGAAAGGCTAGAGAAGGATGGGAAACGTCCTAGCTAGGTCAGAAAAGCCAACCACACATGGATGTTCAGAGCTGTACTCAAGGCAACCAATTGTGAGTTAAGCCAACCATGAGTCAGCTTGTCTTCCCACTTGCACCCTCTTGCAAGCTGGTTCCAGGAAGACCACACTTCTCAAAAGGAGGGCTGTAGAGTCCCACTTGACCACCTGTACTTCTTGTCTCATTCTCTGTCCCTGCACCATTGGCATGACAACAATGAAAGGGTGGCAAGGGAAATGCTGCCAACAGTGCACCATGACTACGGAACAGTGCATTTCGGCAGCTGTCACGCAATGCTCACATGTTGGATCGTTCTGAAACTTGGTGAACATCTGCACAGCGGGGAATAGAACTGCCAGACCGAATTTCATGCCAATCAGAGCTTGGTAGACGAGTAAGCAGCCGAAATGGTGAACTCGGGTGTTACCAAAAAGGAGTAACACACACTTCCGGGATGCCATAAGTCTTGAAACATAAAATGTTGTCACGCCTTGGTAACTGCTTCAAAAACTCTGAAACTTTGAGGGTTTGAAGAACACATGTTGAAAAACCTCCCCACAAAATTCCAGAAGCTGAGCAGGCTTGTAGGCCGAATAGGAGTGCGATGACCGTGCCACTGTAATGTGTTGGCACAACAATCTGGGTACCCGCGTATCCACTACTAAGGGAGTTGTTACTGCAGGAGGCACACGACGAAATTACATCGGGACATTTTGGGGTAGAGAAAACGCGACAGCAACTGCAGCGGTACTACTACTGGCCGGAGCTGTACGTGGGCTCGTGTCCTACGTGTCAGGTGATGAAGAGCTCGCGAAAAAGAAAGGCGGGTCAGTTGCAGCCGATTCCACCGCCAGAGCGTGCCTAGCAGCAGGTTACCATGGATTTCGTCACGGGGTTACCTTCGAGCCCTAGGGGTAATGATGCGGTTATGGTCGTCGTTGATAGACTGACGAAAATGGCTCACTTCGCTGCGTGCAAGAAATCGATCTCAGCCGAAGACACTGCTCGCCTCTTCGTCGCAGCCATCGTTCGACTACACAAGATACCAGCCGCGACAATTAGCGACCGCGACACGAAGTTCACCAGCAATTTTTGGAAAAAACTCTGGGAGCATTTTGGGACCAGGCTATAGTTCAGCTCATCGTACCACCTCGAGACCGACGACCAAATGGAGCGGACCAATCAGACGATGGAGTAGTTGATTCCGGCCACGTGTGACGACCCGACAACTTGGGAGCAGCAGCTACCGCTGATCGAGTTCGACTACAACAACGCCACGTTAGCGAAGACGCAGAGTCCCCATTCTACCTGAACTACGGGCAAAACCCTACAGTGCCCATGATGCCGAGTGCGGGCAACCCAACGCCACGTGCATAGCAATTCGCCGAGATTCTGCAAGCTGCCCGCACCAGAGCCGCCGAAGCATTTAAAAAAGCCAACGTCCTCGCTAAACGCAACGCTGACCGCCACCGCCACCCAGTCATGTACCAATCAGGAGATTACGTACTGCTTGACACACAGAACTTAAGACTGCCCATCGTGCCAAAATTGCGACCATGCCTGTGGACCATTCCAAATCAGCCACATGATCACCCCAGTTACCGCCCACTTACTGTTCCCGACAGACTGGTACATCCGCCCATTATTCCACGTCAGCCTGCTTCGCCCCTACATCCCAACCACAAGCCAACTGCCTCGTCACCGCCCGCCATCCATGACTCGCCATGCATTGGAGCCGATCATTGAGCCCATGGATCAAAGATTATGAGCCATCGGATTCGACACCCCATGGGAATCAAGAGGATCGAGTTCCTCGTTCGCTGGAAGGACCGCACGCCAACTGAGGATAGTTGGGTGCCCCTGGCCAACATTGAAAACCATCCTCCCCTGCAAGTATACTTGAGGAGCCGGGGTTTTCGCGATATACACGCACTCGCGTAGCGGAGGGGGCTTCTTAGGGGGGGGGGGGGGGGGGGGGGAGGGGGGGGGGGGGGGGTAGTGTAAGGAATTTTCTCAACATTCCTTACCACGACCTACAATTGATTGTACTCATTTGACATCTTAGTGCAATCCTCGCTACCTCAATTCATTGCACCCGTAACAACAGCAAACACAATCTTTATGATTTCTAAATGACTAAGATGTTTGGATGGTTTTGTACGATTTGTATTTCTATATATAACAGCATATTAACCTAGCTAGTGTAGTGTTTTTTCTATTATTGGTGGTATACCCTCCATGGCCACCTCCCCTTGCCCTATATCTTGTATCTCTCTATATAGTCAAACCCCTTCCGTCCGCTTTTAGATAAGCGCGTCATCGTGTACCTCGACGACATACTGATTTACAGCCCAGATAGAGCAAAGCACCTACAAGACATTGAAGCAGTGTTTAAAATACAGACTGAGAACAGCCTACTAAGTGTGAATTTCTACAGGACATACTGGAGTTTTTAGGCCACATTATCTCAGCTGACAGAGTGGAAATAGATGTGAGAATTGAGGAATGAATGAACTAGGAAAGAAGTGGGTACAAGTAGGAAAACCTAGAAATGCTGTACCCCATATTGTCTACCCCACTACAGCCAACACAGGCTATAGCATATAAGTTTGACACACCCCCATAGGCAAAGTGGGGGAGAACAAGAGGTCACACGACCAGTCAAGCAAAGCAAAGCAAGCTCAGGGTGGATCACAACGTCACCACACATTCCGAGCACAAGAGCAAGGCCACAAGGCCAGTTCACATGCAAGATCATATATAAAGGTAAACAAGCAAGTGCAGGTATAGAAAGATCACATTACAAGCAAGGTCAAGAAGTGAGCAAGTGAGGCCAAGTAGGCACAAGACCTAGCATCGTACAGAAGCGCTGATGATCACAAGGCGGAAGTGCCTTGGTAAAGATATCAACAGTGTTGGCCTCAGAGGCCACATAAGCAAGGCGCACCTGACCACACTGCTGCAGCTCACGAGCAAGGAAGTAGCAAAGAGCAATGTGCTTCGTTCTGTGCTCCAATCTGTGCTCCCGACACAAGGCCAGCATGGCCTTGTTGTCTACGTACAGAACTGGAGGAGAACGAGGCGGCTCTCCTAGGTCAGTCAGCAGGTAGGTGAGCCAGCGTAGCTCTTGTGCAGCCATGGCCCCCGCGTAGATCTCAGCCTCACAACTGGAGCCGAGAACAGAAGACAAGCGGGTAGACCGCCACGAAACAGAGCCGGAGCCAAGGCTGAAGGTGTAACCCTGTGACGACCGCTGCGTAGCCTGGTCGTCAGCCCAAGAAGCGTCTGCGTGACCGGTGAGGACCACTGAACGGCGCCCTCCAAGCACTAGCCCCATGCCTGACGTACTGCACAAGTAGCGTAACACCCTCTTCGCTGCAGCCATGTGCTCTGGTCGGTTTCTCCCAGGAGCAACATAGCGTGCCAAGATGCTAAGCAGGTATGCTAGGTCAGGTCGTGTGCAGGTCATCAGGTACATGAGGCAGCCAACAAACTCTGGGTACGGGCCACTCGGCTCTACGGACTCATCCGAAGGCAGAGCTGGGAGCGAGTGGCGAGTAGACAGAGGAGTGGCCTGAGGCGAGGAGTACGTGAAGTCGAAGCGCTGAAGGACCTGCTGCACCATGTGTGACTGAGTCAGGGTAATGGTGCGCTGTGCTCTGTCCCGGGTGATCTGCAAGCCAAGGTAGCTGCGCAGTTCATCCAGGTCTGTGCACATGTGTCTCTTCTACAGCTCAGACTTCACGTGGGCGAGTCCAGCAGTGTCAGCAGTGGCAAAGACCAAGTCGTTGACGTACACAAGGATGTAGAACGGCGGCAAAGAGGTGTCGGTGCGCAGAAACAGCGACAGGTTGGCAGTAGAAGGAGCAAACCCAAGAGCCGCAAGTGTAGTCATCGGTGTGTCGTGCCACTCACGGGGCGCCTGGCGGAGTCCGTAGACTGGCCGCCGGAGGCTCCACTGGGTACCAGGAGGAAACGACCCAATGAAGCCAGGTGGGCGGCGCAGCCAGATCTCCTTGTGCAGGCTGCCCTGCAGGAAAGCTGTGCTGAAAACAAGAGAGTGAAGCTCGTAATCGCGTTGAGCGGCTATGTGCAGCAGCACCTGAAGAGTGGTCATCTTCGGGTTGGGAGAGAAGGTCTTAAAGTAGTCATCTCCCTGCCGCTGACTGAAGCCTCGAGCCACGTAACGCGCCTTGAAGACAGGCGGAGAACCCGGCGGCCGCTTCACCTTGAAAATCCACATGCCACTGACGATGTTCACCCCATGTGGGGGAACCTCGTCGACGTAGGTGCCTGTGGACTTCCAGGAAGCCATCACTGTGTCCATGGCTGACTGCCACTGTGAGGAGTAGGGACCCTCGATTGCCTCAGCGTACGATCGGGGAGTCGGGATGTCTGGGCCATCCGGGTCTCCCTTAGGGGCAATCAGCGTGGACACGAGATGAGACAAAGCAGCAGCAAAACACTGGAACTCCTCCTGCCTATCCTCAAGGACGTCCGTGCTAAGAGCCCACTCACCCTCGACGGACGGAGGATAGACAGACTCAGACTCAGAAACGAGACTAGTGGCGTAGTCTAGACGACAGCGAGCAGCAAAGTCGACAAGCTCAGGAACTAAGGCAGACGCAGCGGTGGACTCAAAGGAAGGGTCAGTGACAACAGTGGCCAGGAGACGCGTGGCAGTAGGACTGGCAGCACGAAGAGAGTCAGACTCAGGGTCAGCAAGAACAGGAAGAGAGGACTCTGGAGGAGACGACAACGGGACACCGAGAGGAGCGGTGGAAGGACGCAGTGCCATCTGGTGTGTGCCTGGGACGGCAGGAGGACGCGGACACGGAGCACGACTGCTAGTGCGAGCAGCACGCACAGGCGACGCAGGACAAGACGCAGGCTCACGACGCTCAGCAAGACCTCCAGTAGGACCAGTGTAGGGAGAAGGAGCAGGTAGGAGGGAGGCGGGCTGTAACTGTGACCGCGACAGGACAGGCTGTGGACACTCTAACGGAGGAGCAGGACCCGTTGAGGGCGGGAGACCAAGAACCTGCGCAAGGAGCGGAACGAAGTACGGCGGCGGCCGCGCAGCGCCTCCAGAATCAGCAGGGACAGCAACAGTACCCCCAGCGGCAGCACCAGCGCCAGCAGCACCTACAGCGCCAACAGCGCCAACTCCAGCACCCTCAGAAGCACCAGCGCCAGCAGCACCTCCTGCGCCAACGCCCCCAGCAGCTCCAGCTCCAGCAGCTCGAGCTCTAGTAGGACCGTCAGCTCCAGTACCACCAGCAGCTCTAGCAGTACCTCCAGCAAGACCAACTCCAGCAGCCCCAACAGCACCCCAAGTCCCACCAGCCCCAGTACCGCCAGTACGAGCACCTCCAGGACCAGCAGCAACCGTAGCACCTCTAGCTCCAGCAGCACAGCTCCAGCGCCGGGCAAACCACTCGCGCAGCTCTTGCGGAGAGAGTAGCTTACGCCTCGACGAAGCACCGCCAGAGGCCACACGAGTAGACCCAGCACCCCCAGGCTCCGCACCCCCAGGCTCCGTACCCCCAGGCTCAGCACCCCCAGGCTCCGCACCCCCAGGCTCAGCACCCCCAGACGAAGCACTCCCAGGCTCAGCACCCCTAGACTCAGCACCCCCAGGCTCCGCACCCCCAGGCTCAGCACCTCCAGACCCGGCACCCGCAGGCTGAGCGCCCCTAGCAGCACCAGAGTCAACAGCTACCTTGACAGGCTCGACTGCGTCTACCTGGGACACACCTGACGGGGCAGGACCCTGAGGGGGGAGAGGGTCTACCGGGGGAGGACCTGGCGCGAGGAATTGCGGCGGCGGGGGGAGGGGCGCAGTGCGGTAGGGGAAGAGACGGTAGTAAGGCACTGACTTGTCAAAGGTGACATCCCGAGAGGAAAGAACACGGCGCGAGTTGGGGTGGTAAAACTACCAACCAGGCGCGTCAGGGGGGAAGCCAAGGAAGACGCAGGGAACAGCACGGGGGGACAGCTTGTCCGCAGACAAGTCGCGGACAAACGCCCAAGATCCCCAGACCCGAAACGCAGACGCATCGCCAACCTTCCCCGTCAACCGCAAGGTGGGGGAGGTCTCTGGCAAGGAGACTCGGGGCTGAAGTATGAGCTGATGCGCTGCGTACTGAACCGCAAACGGCTACAGAAAATGGGGAGCAGCCGCATGGATCATGGACGTACGAGCGACGTCCATGACCATGCCAATGCGGCGCTCAGCAATCCCATTTTGCTGTGGAGAGGCCGGAAGCGTGAAGGTCTGGCGGATGCCCTGTGCACGACAGAAGGCTCCCAGACGAGCAGAGGAAAACTCCCCTCCTCTATTAGAGTGCAGACGCAGAACAGGAAAGTCGGAGCCAAAACTCTCTCTGAGCTGGAGACAAGCCGTGCGGATCCAGACGATCAACACCTCAGTGACGTCACCCTTGCTGCGCAAGGGGAACACCGTGGTGTGATGCGAGTAGTCGTCAACCACCAACAGGAAGTAACGCTCGTGACCCTGGCCACGGACGCGGGCGGGGCCCCACACGTCCATGTGAAGAGTCTGCAGGGGAGCCTTTGTCGGAGGAAACTCGGAGGAGTGAGGGGCGGCGTGCTGCCGCCCCTCGACGCAGGGGAGGCAGGTAGGGGCAGGCCCCAGAGGGAGGGGAGGGAGGGACCGGGGGAGACCAGAGACAAGGACACGGGAGGCCATGCCTCGGAGACGAGGCAGGGAGGGGTGACCAATGCGGTGGTGCCAAAGGAGAGTCTGGTGGGACAGGAGATGACACGAGCAGGGAGCAGACTCAGGACCAGACCTGGACGCTGCAGCAAGCACCTGACTCGACGCAGCTAGCTGACCAGACTCAGCAACCGGAGGAGACTCAATAGTCAGTGTGTACAGGCTCGACCTCGGCCGACGGGTAAACGTGGCCAAGTGTCGGCCTGTCCGAGCACACGTACAGTGGGTCACCCGCTGACTCGCAGGAGTGAACTGGTCAACCCCCCGATCCTGTAGATCAGCACCACTCACCAAGTTCGTAGAGAACGAGGGGAGGTAGAGACCTGACAGGGTGCCAGAGGGGGCTGCCGGACACGGTAAGACATTGGAGAAGCGAGCAAGGACAGGACCCCCAGAGGGGTCTGCCAGGGAGACCGCAACCGGCCGACTAAGCGGCGTAAGCGTGGTGCGGTCTTGAAAGAAGGAGCGGGAAGCACCCGAGTCAAGGGTGAAGGTGTGTAAGGCCTGAGCCGACGTGGTACCTGAGGGAGCAGACTCACCAGCACCTGGGGCAGCAGATGTACTAGCACCTAGAGCAGCAGCCTCACCAGCACCTAGAGTAGCAGCCTCAATGCCTGGGTCAGGCGGAACACACAGGTAACAGTCACCCTCATCACTAGTAGACACAGCATACATGGCAGCAAGAATAGCATCATAGTCAAGATCAAAGATAGCAACCCCCGCCCTAGACAGCTCTCCCCAGCGAGGGATCTCAGTGGCGTCAGGAAACTGGTGACGCCAAGCGTCCGTCTGGCGGCCGAAACAGCGCTGGGTGGAGTGCGAGCCCCCGCACTGCTCACCAGCGCGGTCGCCAGTACGGAGGACGTAGGTACAGGGATCAGTACCCCCACCTCGCTGACGCCCAGCGTACCACTCACGAAGCTGGGGGGACGGGGTCTCACGAGTGCGCTGCTACTGCTGGCGCTGACCACCACCTAAGCCGCCCCGCTGCGCAGAGCCACCCCGACTAGCTCCACCTCCTCCGCCGCCACCTCCGCCACCGCCCCCACCGCCTCCTCCTCCGCTCCCACCGCCACCGCCGCCGCCGCCTCCGCTGCCACCGCCGCCACCGAAGCCCCCACCCCCGCCACCACTCCCACCACCACCCCCACTCCCTCCGCCTCCTCCACCTCCACCTCCACCGCCCCCGCCAGCCCCTCCAGCGCCCTTGCCCCCCTTGCCCTTGCCGGTGCGGCGTCGCCCGCTAGGGGCAGACGCAGCGCCGACCGACTCGGTGCCAATGAAGTCGACGGCAGTAGCAGAGGCAATAGAGGGCAAAAGGGGGGAGGGGGAGCACCCCTCAAAGACAGGGGCACGCGGGTCACCTCTAGAGGCTCCTACAGCGACTATAGTCTTCTCAGCTGCCAGGAGGCGCTCCTTGAGGAGGTCAACGGTGAGTGTGGTGGGGCAAACAGAGAAGAAGTGGTCCCTGACCGAGCGAAGGGAGTGAGGGAGCCGGGTGACTATGTAGTAGAGGGTGATGTACATGGGGGGGGGGGGGGGGTTCTTGGCGCAGAACTCAGCAGGAAGCGCAGCGTGGTAGCGGGTGTTACTAGTGCGAAGGTGCGTAACGAGGTCAGCGACAGTGGGAAAGGCGGCGAGGTCAGAAAACAGGTACGGCAGCATGAGGCGGCTAAGAGCAGCAGTGGCAGGGGAAGAGTAGCGTGCAACTACAGCGTCGTACAAGGTCTTAGCACTCTTGTACTGACTAAAGTGCGCACGCTCAGCGGTCGGTAAGTGGCGACGCACAGCATGACGGGCAGCAGCATCGCGTGTGGCCCACTGTGAGCGAACAGTGCTGTCAACATCAGCAGGCGGGGCAGGAGAGGCACCAGAGGTGAGATCGAACAGGGAGAGTCCGTCTACCCTATCGCACTGTAGGAAAAGCTGCAGGTCATCGACCCAGACCTCGAAGTCAACAGCACGACCCTCAGCATGAAAGGTAAGGACACTGGGGGTAGCCATGACAGCAGTGGTCTAGCAGGGAGGGCTCTCACCAGTCCGGGTGGGTAGGGCTGGGGCGCGCCGGGAGGAACAGGGCTGCAACAGCGGTGGCAGCGGCTCGGCAGTGGCAGTTGCAGCTCGACGGCGGCCTTGGCGGCTCGGCGGCTCGGCTGCAGGCGGCTCGGCTGCTGGGCGGCTCGGCGGTTCGGCGGTTCGACGGCTCGGCTGGTCGGCGGCTCGGCGGTTCGGCGGCTCGGCTGCTCGGCTGTTCGGCTGCTTGGCGGTTCGGCGGCTCGGCAGTGAAGGGGCCAGGGAGGGGCCGAAAGGGGGGCGGCGACGGGGCGGCGACGGGGCCGCTAAGGGCGGCGACGAGGCCGCTAGAGGGTGGCGACGGGGCCGGGAAGGGCGGCGACAGGGGCCGCTAGGGGCGGCGACGGGGCCGCGAAGGGCGGCGACGGGGCCGCGAGGGGCGGCGACGGGGCTGCGAGGGGTGGCAACGGGGCCGCGAAGGGGCCGCGAGGGGCCTGGAAGGGCGGCGACGGGGCCGCTAGGGGCGGCGACGGGGCCGCGAAGGGGCCGCGAGGGGCCTAGAAGGGCGGGGACGGGGCCGCTAGGGGCGGCGACGGGGCCGCGAAGGGGCCGCGAGGGGCCTGGAAGGGCGGCAACGGGGCCGCTAGGGGCGGCGACGGGGCCGCGAAGGGGCCTCGAGGGGCCTAGAAGGGCGGCGACGGGGCCGCTAGGGGTGGCGACGGGGCCGCTTAGGGTGGCGCGAGGGGCCGTGAGAGGGGCCTCTAGGAGGGCTCGACAAGAGGGCGGCCCACGGGGCGCGCCTCGTGCAGGGGCGACTCGCGCTCCGGTCAGAAAAAAAGACGATTTTCAGTGGTGGGCCCTAGGAAGTTCCCACTAGGGAACCTGCTCTATACCATGTGAGAATTGAGGAATGAATGAACTAGAAAAGAGGTGGGTACAAGTAGGAAAACCTAGAAATGTTGTACCCCATATTGTCTACCCCACTACAGCCTACACAGGCTATAGCATATAAGTTTGACAATAGACCCGAAGAAGATCGCAACGATTCAATCCTGGCACGCACCGAAAAATCTGACTGAGCTATAGAGTTTTTTGGGGTTGTCAACTACGTGCGCCGATTCGTCCTCGACATGGCGAAGTTGACTGCTCCGTTGACCGACCTGCTGAGGAAGGGGGTTGAGTACACGTGGGGGGAGAAAGAGCAAGCTGCCTTCTCGGCCCTCAAACGAATTTTGTGCTCTCCGCCCGTGCTTCACATCGCAGATCCGCACAGTCCGTTCGAACTTGTCACCGACACAAGCGACATCGCCGTGGGAGAAGTACTGTTGCAGGACTTCGGGAATGGCCTCCAGCTAATCGCATATGAGTCCCGTAAGCTTCACCCGCCCGAGCGCAACTACCCGATACACGACCGCGAAATGCTGGTGATCGTGCACGCGTTCAAAGTGTGGCGATGCTACCTCACCGGAGCAGATGTGACAGTACAGACAGATCACCGATCACTATAGTACCTTCGTGCCCAACCGAATCTCAATCCGCGACAGATCCGCTGGCTGGACTATCTGGAGTCCAACTTCCACTACACAGTCACGTGCAAAAAAGGCGCATCAAACATCGCCGATGCACTCACACGTCCCCACCACACAACTCCACGCCATCCTACTCGCCCAGACCAACCCATTGTTGACAGGCCTATTCACCCACGGATACAGTATCGACCCATTTTTCACGACCGGAAATTTACAACAGGCAGAAGCAAAGGGAGTATATTACGTAAAAACAGGCACCAACCGCATCTGGGTACCCGCGTACTCACTACTGAGGGAGCTGTTATTGTAAGAGGCACAGGACAAAATTACCTCGGGACATTTTGGGGTAGAAAAAACGCAACAGCTACTGCATCGGTACTACTACTGGCCAGAGTTGTTGACCGACGTACAGCACCACGTGGGCTCATGCCCCACGTGTCCGGTGATGAAGAGCTCGCGGAAAAGAAAGGCGGGTGAATTGCAGCCGATTCCACCGCCCGAGCATGCCTGGCAGTAGGTTACTATGGATTTCGTCACAAGGTTACCTTCGAGCCCTGGGGGTAACGACGCGGTTATGGTCGTCATTGACATGTTGACGAAAATGGCACACTTTGCTGCGTGTAAGAAATCGATCTCTGCCGTAGAAACCGCTCGCCTGTTCATCGCAACCGTCGTTCGGCTGCACGGGATACCAGCAGCGATAATTAGCGATTGCGACACGAATTTTACCAGCAATTTTTGGAGGAACCTTTGGGAGTAGTTCGAGACAAGGCTACAGTTTAGCTTGTCGTACCACCCCGAGACCTAAGGTCAAACGGAGCGGACGAATCAGACAATGGAGCAGTTGATTCGTGCCACGTGCAACGATCTGACAACCTGGGAGCAGCAGCTGCCGCTGATCGAGTTCTCGTACAACAAGGCCACGTCAGCGACGACACTGCAGTCCCCATTTTACCTGAACTACGGGCAAAACCCAACAGTGCCCATGATGCCGAGCCCAGACAATCCCACGCCACGCGCACAACAATTCGCCAAAATTCTGCAAGCTGTCCGAACCTGAGCCGCCGGAGCAATAAAAAAAGCAAATTTCATTGCTAAGCGCAACGCTGACCGCCACAGCCGCCCAGTCACGTACCAGTCAGGCGATTACGTGTTGCTCGACACTCAGAACTTACGACTTCCCGACGTACCGAAAATTTGACCCCGCGACTGTGGACCATTCCAAATCAGCCACATGATTATGTCAAACTGCATGTTTGTGTTCTCTCTAGGCTATAGTAGGTTAGCCTACAAGGGGTACAACATCTTGGGGTTAGTATTTGTACCCAACTCATTTATAGTTCATTCATGTCTGCACAGTTGATTCTGACATTGTATCAGAGCAGGAAACCTCTTAGGTTTTTAGGGGCCACCGATCGTTTCGCTAGTTCCTGCCCGAAGCGCCCTTGCACTGTCCGGCCCTCTCGCACAGTGTCACGCTGCCCTGCAGCTACTCGCACTACCTGCCCTAGCGCGCTGCCCTGCTATGACGCGCGCCCCTGCTGCCCGCGAGCAGCTTGTGCCCCGCGCGCCCCTGCTTCCCGCGAGCAGCCCCTGCCTTGCGCGCCCCTGCTGCCCGCGAACAGCCCCTGCCCCGCGCGCCACTGCTGCCCGCGAGCAGCCCCTGCCCCGAGCGCCCCTGCTGCCCGCGAGCAGCCCCTGCCCCGCGCGCCATTACTGCGCGCGAGCAGCCCCTGCCCCGAGCGCCCCTGCTGCCCGCGAGCAGCCCCTGCCCCGAGCGCCCCTACTGCCTGCGAGCAGCCCCTGCCTTGCGTGCCCCTTCTGGCCGCAAGCAGCCCCACAGCCGAGCGCGCCTCGCAGCCCTAAACGCGCCAGCGCGCCTCGCAGCCCAGCGCGCCAGCGCGCCCCGCAGCCTAGAGCGCCAGTGCGCCCCGTAGCCCAGCGCGCCAGCGCGCCCCGCTGCTAAGCGTGTCAGCGCGCCCCGCTGTTAAGTGCGCCAGCGCGTCCCGCAGTCCAGCATGCCAGCGCACCCCGCTGCTAAGCGCCAGCGCGCCCCGCAGCCCTAAATAAATAATAATAATAATAATAATAATAAAATTTTATTCTAAAAAAAGAAAGAGCGCTAGCGCGCCCTGCTGCCCAGCGACCTGCTGCTGCACACGCTGCTACTACTGCGCTGTGCCTTGCCGAGCAGCGCTGCCCAGGCCCAGTCGCGCCGCCCAGCTCGAGCCGCCCTCCTGCTACCACTGCTACTGCTACTGCTGGAGGTGCTACTGGGAGTGCTGGAGGTGCTGCTGGTGCTAGAGGTGCTGGACCTACTACTGACCATCACTGCCTGTCATGGCCACTATCACGGTAGTTGCAGGGCTAGGGGTGGACAGCAGCTGTCACTTCATCTCCCGGACGACCCCACCCCTCAGAAGCTTCGTGAGTGGGTTTTTCAGTGATGCAAACCTGGTGGTGGAGGTTTAGGTTTTATGAGTACTGCACAGCGGCGGCAGCAGCGTCCACAGAGCACCTTCTCCCTCCAGCGGCCTCGTGACTGTGCTTCTCAGCGGTGCGTCTCTAGTTGTGTAGAGGCTGCCGCTCTAAGTGCTAGTGAGTCTGCTGCCGCTCCAGGTGCTAGTGAGTCTGCTGCAGCTCTAGGTGCTCATGAGTCCGCCGACGCTCTAGGTGCTAGTGCATCTACTACCACACTGTCAGAATCCCAACCACTAGACCATTGGGATAAAAGGGCTTGTTTCAGTAGCGGGTCAGTGAGCCCATAACCCCCCAGGCGAACGCGCCTGTAACCCTCTCCAGGATCAATCGGGCATCCACAGTGCAGATCTACTGACACCCCCCCACACTAGGAGGCCCAGGACTAAGCACAGCGGCAACGGCCTACATGTGCATACACCGGGAATCGAACCCAAGACCGCTCTAATACCATGTCAGAATCCCAACCACTAGACCATTGGGATAAAAGGGCTTTTTTCAGTAGCGGGTCAGTGCGCCCATAACCCCCCAGACGAACGCGCCTGTAACCCTCTCCAGGATCAATCGGGCATCCACAGTGCAGATCTACTGACAGTCCTGCCTTAGCTGAGACCTTGCACACTTTCACGCTTGACTCAAGTGGGTCGCGTTGCTTCTTTCGTGATTGCACCACAGTCACACCACTCGCAGCACCTGTTCCAGGCTCACAGGCTGACCCCGCTGGGGGCCCAGTAGTTGCGCGAGCCTCAACTTTCCTCCCGTGTCCAGCAGTCTCCTCCAGGTCTCTCTCAGGTCTACACCTCCCCGCGTTCTCGACGAACTTGTTGAGCAACGCGGTTCTCCAGGATGAATGGGTTGACACCTTCATTCCTGGACAGCGTGTGGCAATCTGTAAGTGCTCACGGACTGGCCGTCACCTTGCAGCGTCTTGCTCGTGTCGGGTACTCTCTCACTAGACTCTCCTCTGGCACCACCGCCTAGGTCACCCCTCGCTGCCGCGTCTCCGCAGCATGCACTCCCGTCTCCTTGTCTCTGGCCTTCCCAGGTCCTTGCCCTCCCTACCGCGCTCGCCTGTGCTGCGTCGAGGGGCGGCAGCGCATCGCTCCCCACTCCTCCGCGTTTCCTCCAACCACTACCCGTCCCCCGTCGGTAGAACGGACCAGAAGCGCTACTTCTTGCTGGTTGTTGACGACTACACTCGCTACACCACTGTCTTCCCCTTGCGGCGCAAGGCGGACGTCAGCGTTGTTTTGATCCCCTAGATCCGTGCTACTCGTCGCCAGCTGCGCGAGCGGTTTCGTCGGGACTTGCCAGTCCTGCGTCTGCACTCTGACAGGGGCGGTGAGTTCTCTTCTGGCCTCCTTGAGGAAATCTGTCGAGGCGAGGGCATCCGCCAGACGTTCACGCTTTCGGCCTCTCCACAGCAGAATGGGATTGCTCAGCGTCGCATTGGCTTGATCATGGAGGCTGCTCGTACCTCCATGATCCATGCGGCTGCTCCCCATTTTCTGTTGCCGTTTGCGGTCCGATACGCTGCGCATCAGCTCAACCTCTGGCCCCGTGTCTCTGAGCCAGAGACCTCGCCCACACTCCGATGGACGGGGAAGGTTGGCGATGCGTCGGTGTTTCGGGTCTGGGGCAAGCTCTTTTCTCGCACACTCCACTGCATCTTCCTTGGCTTCCCCACCGACGCCCTGCCGTGGCAGTTTTACCACCCGCGCTCGCGTCGAGTCTTCTCCTCCCAGGATGTCACCTTTGACGAGTCTGTCTGTTTCTATAGGCTACACCCGCACGCGTCCCACTCGGTCCCCCTAGCGCCTCTTTTCTTGGTACCAGTCCCCCCCCCGGTAGACCCCCTCCCCCAACAGGGTCCTGCTCCCTCAGGTGTGTCTCAGGTAAACCCACCCCCCTTAGTCGAGCCTTTGGAGATCTCTTTTGACTCCTCTAGCTCAGCTGAGGGGGGTGACCCCGCCACTGACGACACGGCGGCCACTCGCCGCTCTCCACGCTTGGAGACCCCCCTTGGTTTCCCGCCTCGACCGACTTTGCCGCCTCCGCAGCTTGCTGCTATGGACTCTGGAGCTGAGACTACTGGTGCTGAGCCTGGGGGTGCTGAGACAGAGGGTGAGGGTTCTGGGGGTGCTGCGACTGGGGGTGCTGGTTCTGGGGGTGCTGCGACTGGGGGTGCTGACTCTGGGGGTGCTGCGAGTCCTAGTGGCGGTGGAGCTGTGGGTGACCCTGCTGGAGGTCCTGGAGCTGGACAGCCACCACAGCTTGATCTACTTGAGACCCTCTCGCCGCAGACGATTCGTGCATGGATCGTTCGGCGAGGCAGTCCTGGTGGTGGAGGGTACGGTCCTGCTGGTGCTGGAGCTATTAGTCCTGGGATACTGCTGGTGCTGGAGGTGGTGGAGGTACTGCTGGAGGTGCTAGAGGTGCTGCTGGTGCTGGAGGTACTAGAGGTGCTGCTGGTGCTGGAGGTGCTGGAGCTACTAGTCCTGTAGGTGCTACTGGTGCTGGAGGTGCTAGTCCTGAAGGTCCAGCTGGTGCTGGAGGTGCTTGAGCTACTGGCACTGAAGGTGTTGGTGCCGCTGGTGTTGGAGGTGCTGGAGGTGCTGCCGGTGCTGGAGGTGCTGGAGCTGGAGATACTAGAGGTACTGGAGCTGCTAGTCCTGGAGGTGCTCGTACTTGAGCTGCTAGTCCTGGTGGTGCTCGTACTGGAGGTGCTGGAGCTGCCGGAGCTGGTGGTGTTGCTGGTGCTGGAGGTGTTGGAGGTGCTGCTTGGGGTACTGGAGCTGCTGGCACTGGAAGTGCTGGTGCTACTAGTGCTGGAGCTGCGGGAGCTGCTGGTCCTGGAGGTGCTCGTACTAGAGGTACTGGAGCTGCCAGAGTTGGTGGTGCTGCTGGCACTAGAGGTGCAGGTGCTGCTGGTGCTGGAGGTGCTAGAGGTGCTGCTGGTACTGGAGGCGCTAGAGCTAGAGGTACTGGAGGTATTGGAGCTGCTGACGGTACGGGTATTGCGCCGTGCCGACCGTTTTTCTACCCGCAGCCGCAGTCGTCCCTTCCACCGCCTGACTTAGCCTTTCGCCAGGTTCTTAGTCTCCCGTCTTCCACTGGCCTCACTCCACCTCTCTTGTGTCCACCGACAGACCAGTCTCAGCCACAGCTACTGCCTGGCTCCCTGCTGCCTGCTCCTACTCCTCACACTCAGGTGACAGAGTCCCTGACTGAGCGTCGTGAGCCTGAGACTCGTGCTTCCACACATGTTCGTGCTTGTCGTGTAGCCTGTCCTCGTCCTCTTGCTGTCCCAGGCACTCACGGTATGGCACTTCGTCCTTCCTCTGTTCCACAGCGTGTTGTCCTGCCTGAGCCTCCCGTGTCCTCTCTTCCGCACATTCCTAACCCTGAGTCCGACCTTGTTCGTGCTTCCAGTCCTACTGTCACTCGTCTCCTCGCTACTATCGTCACTGACCCTTACTTTGAGTCTACTGCTGCGTTTGCCCTAGTCACAGAGCTAGTCGACTTTGCAGCTAGGAGCCGTCTCGACTACGTCGCGAGTCTTGTTACTGAGTCTGAGTCCGTCTGTCCTCCGTCCGTCGGGGGTGAGCCTGCCCTTAGCAATGACGTCCTTGAGGACAGGCAGTTTGAGCTTGAGTGCCTTGCGGCCGCTTTACCTTGTTTTGCATCCATGTTGCTTTGCCCTGAGGGAGACCCGGATGCACTAGACATCCCTACCCACGCTGAGGCGATCACGGGTGAGTACTCCTCTCAATGGCAGACAGCCATGGACGCAGAGATGGCTTCCTGGAAGTCCACGGGCACCTATGTCGACGAGGTTCGTCCTCCTTGGGTGAACATAGTCGATGGCATGTGGATTTTTAAAGTGAAGCGACCGCCGCGTTCTCTGCCTGCCTTCAAGGAGCGTTACGTTCCTCGAGGCTTCAGTCAGCGACAGGGGGTCGACTTCTTCCAGACCTTCTCCCCCACCCCGAAGATGACTACTCTTTGGGTTTTGCTGCACGTTGTAGCACAGCGTGACTAGGAGCTGCAGTCCCTCGACTTCTCCACAGCTTTCTTGCAGGGCAGCCTTCACGAGGAGATTTGGCTGCGCCGCCCACCTGGCTTCACTAGGTCGTTTCCTGCATGTACCCAGTGGAGCCTTCGGCGGCCAGTCTATGGTCTCCGCCAGGCGCCTCGCGAGTGGCACAACACACTGAGGACGACACTTGCGGCTCTTGGGCTTGCTCCTTCCTCTGCTGACCCGTCGTTGTTTCCACGCATCGACACTAACCTGCCACTGTTCTACGTTCTCATGTACGTCGACGACTTGATTTTTGCTACTGCTGATATGGAGGCGCTAGCCCTAGTGAAGGTGGAGCTGCAGGAGAGACACACCTGCACTGACATGTGTGAGTTGCGGAGCTATCTTGGCTTGCAGATCACCCGGGACAGAGCACGACGCACCATCACCCTGATTCAGTCACACATGGTGCACCAGGTCCTTCAGCACTTCAGCTTCCAGTTCTCCTCGCCACAGCCCACTCCTCTGGCTACCGGCCACTCGCTCTCAGCTCCACCTTCAGACGAGTCCATAGAGCCGAGTGGTCCATACCTAGAGCTTGTGGGTTGCCTCATGTACCGGATGACGTGCACACGACCTAACCTCGCGTACCCTCTCGGCCTCTTCGCTTGCTACGTGGCTTCCGGTAGACACTGAAAGGTGCACTGGGATGCTGCGAGGAGGGTACTGCGTTACTTGTGCAGTACATTGGGCATGGGGCTCGTGCTTGGAGGACGGGGTTCAGTGGTACTCACAGGACACTCCGACGCTTCTTGGGCCGACGACTAGGCGACTCAGCATTCGGCACAGGGTTACACCTTCAGTCTTGGCTCTAGTTCTGTCTCGTGGAGGTCCAATCGTTCTTCTTCTGTGCTTGGTTCCAGCTGTGAGGCCGAGATCTACGCTGGGGCCATGGCTGCACAGGAGCTACACTGGCTGACCTACCTGCTGACCGACTTGTGGGAGCGGCCTCGTTCTCCTCCAGTTCTGTACGTCGACAACAAGGCAATGCTTGCCTTGTGTCGCGAGCAGAGACTGGAGCACAGAACGAAGCACATTGCTCTTCACTACTTCTTTGCACGTGAGCTGCAGCAACATCGTCAGCTCCACCTTTCCTACGTGGCCTCACCGGCCAACACTGCTGATTTGTTGACAAAGGCCCTTGGGTCTAGTGATCATCAGCGTTTCTGTACTGCTCTTGGGCTTGTGCCCACTCTGCCTCACCTTCCGGTTGCTTGACTTGCTCTTGTTGTACACTGATGTATGTCTTCATACCTGCTTGTTTACTCTTGCTAGGTTATGTTCAGTGTCATGCCTTGCTATTATAACTCTGCATGTGAACTGGCCTTGTGGTCGCTTGCTTATGCTCAGATTGTGTGGTGTCCTTGAGATCCACCATGAGCTTTGCTTTGCTTATTCTCTTGCTTGACTAGTCTTGTGCCCGTCTTTTGTGTTTGTTCTCTTCCACTTAGCCTATGGGGGTGTGTCATGTCAAAGTAGGCTCATAACTCACACCTTAGTGACCTAGGGTTTAGCTAGGAAGGGTAAGTATTGAGAGAGTTGTTTGTCAAGCAAAAGAGGGTTTCACTATAGAAAACAAGGAACATATAGGTGAGAGAACAAGAACAAGAGGTGCACCACCAACAATGAAGCAATAACTACACTACACCTTGAAACGATTATATAAAATATGCCAACATATTTTGACACGCCTCCATAATTGTTTGGAGGAGATAGTGTAGAACGCCCCCTGAAGGGATACACCAAGAGTGCAGCGGAAGTAGCAAAGGGCAATTTGAGGAGAGACCAGTCAAGCGGCTGATGCTGCAGTTAGACTCAAACCATCCCTTCAACCCCCCCCCCCAACAGGAGTAGCAGCGGCACTGAGGAGAGAGAGGAGGCGTGGCAGCAGTTGCTGCAGTTGGGTCACGCCCTCAATCCCCCCCCAACTGCTGCATGTGTAGCAAGGAGAGGGAGGAGGCTGGCGTTGTAGGTGAAGCCTCCCCTTCACACCCTCCACCCCCCCCACCCCCCCCAAACTGTTGCACGAGCAGCAGGGAGAGGGGGGGGGGAAATGGTGGGGCGGAATAGGGGCTGCTCCGCGGCTGCAGATGCTGCGCAGTGGGGAGCAGCCGGGCGCGCACTGCAGCAGGGCGCACGGGGCGCGCGGCTGACAGAAACCGACACGCGCCCAGGGCGCGCATCGGGCAGGAACCGACGCGCAGCCGGAGCGCGCATCGGGCAGGAACCGACGCACAGGCGAGGCGCGCATCAGGCAGGAACCGACGCGCAGCCGGGGCGCGCATCGGGCAGGAACTGACGCGCAGCTGGGGCGCGCATCGGGCAGGAACCGACGCGCGCCCGGAGCACAGAACGAAGCACATAGCTCTGCGCTACTTCCTTGCTCGAGAGTTACAGCAGCGTGGTCAGCTTCGTCTCGTTTACGTGGCCTCTCAAGCCAACACTGCTAATATCTTCACCAAGGCAATTCTGCCTTGTGATCATCAGCGTTTTTGTACTGTTTTAGGCCTTGTGCCTACTTGGCCTCACTTGCTCACTTCTTGACTTTGCTTGTACTGTGATCTGTATACTTATTCCTGCATGCTTACTCTTGCTAGGTTGTGATCACTGTACTACTTGTTCTCCTTTATATATAACTCTGCATGTGAGCTGGCCTTGTGGCCATTTGCTTGTGCTCAGAATGTGTGGTGACTTCGTGATCCACCTTGAGCTTGCTTTGCCTTTCTTGACTGGTCTTGTGACCTCTTGTTCTCCCCCACTTTGCCTATGGGTGTGTGTCAAACACATATGCTGCTTATTGTGTAGGCTGTAGTGGGGTAGCCCATATGTGGTACAACCCAAATTAGGGTTTCCTACTTGTACCCATCCTGCTGCTAGTTCATTCATTCCTGTTTGTTATTCTGACATGTCAAACTATATGTTTCTGTTCTCTCTAGGCTATAGTGGGTTAGCCAACAAGGGGTATAAAACTTTAGGGTTAGTACTTGTACCCAACTCATTCATAGTTCATTCAATCCTGCACAATTGAGTCTGACAGGAGGTGCCTCTTCGCTGCCCGTCGCACGCCCATAGGGCGCGTCGTTTTTCTGCCCAGATTGCGCACCTATCGAGCGCCTCGTTCCCTGCCCCACGCGCGCCCCGTGCTCTGCCCGAATCACACCCCGTACGTTGCCTAGCGCGCGCACCATTCCCTGCCCCGCGCGTGCCCTGTCTGCTGCCACGGGCGTGCCCTGTTACTGGCCCGTGCGCGCCCCGTTCGCTGCCCCATGCGCACACCATCTGCTGCCCTGCGCGCGCCCTGTTAGCTGCCCCGCGGACGCCCCGTCTGCTGCCCTGCCAGCGCGCCATGCGCCCTGCCCTGCCAGCGCGCCACACGCCCTGCACTACCTGCGCCATGCGCCCTGCCCTGCCAGCGCGCCACGCGCCCTGCCCTCCCTGCGCCATGCGCCCTGCCCTGCCATTGTGCCACGCACCCTGCCCTGCCTGCGCCACGTGCCCTGTCTGCCAGCGTGCCACGCACCCTACGCTGCCTGCGCCACGTGCCATTGCATTCAAAGTAGTTGAATGTTTGTCCCTGGGTGCTTCAGAGTTATTGTTTTAGGGGCCCTAATTTCATGCAATGGTCCTCAGAGTAGAGTTTTTCCGGAGCCTGTTACTACATATTATCGATTATGTGGCCCCTGAGTGCGAGTCTATTGAAACAAAGTTTCCAGGAAACTTCCTCTCGATATACAGACCTCCGAGGGGGGAGTAGCGTTCCAGCACATGAGCAAAGTGCGCTGCGCCACTGGGAACACCCGAATACACTCAGTCGTCGGGGATATCACGCAAATATCGGTGAAGCGTACAAAACAACTAAGCTGAAAAGAGATTTGTTAGCCGATCGCTCGACAAATGGGTGATTAGAAAAGCGAATCTGTAGGAGAGTAAATCTTGCCAGATGAAAAGTATCGCACTGTTTGGTGCTTCTAGTATTAATGCGGGGATTTATCATTAGCGCACAAATAGTGTACGCAGGTTAGAGAATGCATGTTGATTCGTAGGCTGAAAAAAAAAATGCTGCCAAACAATTGTGGCACTGCTAGGTTCTCCAAACCATAACCAAGCAACAGATTTGCCTGCTGCCAGCTCACGCGTGGCACCACGTCGCACTTGCAAGGTCGCGCCACTTGCATTTGCCTCTTGCATTTTGCAACATTCCTTCTTGCCAACAAAAAGAAAAAAGAAAACAATAACGCGACACTGATTTCATTTCCCCAACACTGAAACCCAGAGTTGTGTATTTTTCACCCCTGATTTTGTGTAACATACTCAAACTAACCGTTTTGTGGCCGAAGTGCCATTTTTGTAAAAAAAAAAAATGTGGGTCAAGATCAGGGTGGCGTTTTTTGAAATGTCAGCCCAGTGCAATGCTCTGTCTTGCACGCCAGCGTGCTGCCCTGCCCTGCAAGCCTGCGCGCTGCCCTGCCCAGCGCCCCGCTACGCTGCCCTACCCCGCACGTCAGCGCGCTGCCTTGCCCCCCCTGCCTCACGCTGCCCTGCCCAGCACACCGTGAGCGCCCTGCTGCCAAACGTGCCCTGCATGCCCTCCTGCCCTACGTGCTCACGCTGCCTGCGCGCTCCTGCCCTACCCCGCGTGTACCGCCAACTGCCGCTATCGCCTGCGCACGCTCCTACAGGTGCTACCGCTACTGCTCCTACCACTGCCGCCACTACACCTACCGTTCCAGCTACCGCCACTGCAGTCACTACTTTAAACATTGCGCCACTGCTGCTAACTGCCACTGCCTACAATGGCCACGATCACTGTCATACGTCAGAAGCAGCCGAGTGTGCAGGAGTCTCTCTCGCCCAGCAGCTTTGCTAGTGGGCTATCTGGTGGGGCAGCCCTGGTGGCGGAGCTAGCCGTGCTCGTCGGCAGAAGCCGCTTTCGCCACAGCAGCGTCGTGAGTGGGCTGTCCGGTGGGGTGCTACCACTGGAGGTACGTGTGAGTCTACTCTTGCTGGTAGTGCCGCTAGTAGACGCGGAGGTTCTGGGGGTGGACAGCATCAGCAGCAGCGTCTGCTGGAAACTCTCTCCCCGCAGCAGCTTTGTGAGTGGACTGTCCGGTGGGGCAGCCCCGGTGGTGGAGGATTTCGGGGTACTCGTACTGAGGGTGTAGAGGCACCTGATGGCGTAGAGGCTACTAGTCTTGGTGCGTGTGACTCAGCTAGCGCAGGGGCAGAGCCTGAGGAGGCCTTGCACACTTTTACACTAGAATCAGGTGCGTCTCGCTGCTTCTTCCGCGACGGCACCATAGTCACACCGCTCACAGCCCCTGTCCCTGTCACAATGGCCGACCCCTCCAGGGGCCCGGTAGTCGCGCGTGGTGCTACTGTTCTCCCCTGTCCGGCGGCCCCTTCTGGCCTCCTCACAGGTCTCCACCTCCCCTCGTTCGCTACGAACTTGGTGGCTACCTCTTTCCTTCAGGACCAGTGGGTCACTGTCACCCAGCATGGAGGCAAGCTCGTGGCGATCTGTACGGACTCGCGCACTGGTGAGCACCTCGCCACGTTCACTCGGAGGCCTGGGTCTGGCCTGTACACACTGACCACTGAATCTGCACTGGTAGTTGATTCAGGTCAGGTAGCTGTGTCAGTTGAGGTCGCTGCGTCTTGCTCGTGTCGTCTCCCCACGCACCAGACTCTCCTCTAGCACCACCGTCTTGACCATCCCTCCTTGTCTCTGGGCTTACCAGGTCCTTGCCCCTGCTCCTCAGGTCGCTTGCATCACCGTGCCTTCCCTGCGTCGAGGGGCGGCAGCGCGCCACTCCTCACTCCTCCTCATTTCCTCCGACCACAGCTCCTCTGCAGACCCTCCACATGGACGTGCGCGGTCCAGCCCGAGTCCCTGGACAGGGCGAAGAGCTCTACTTCTTACTAGTTGTAGACGACTACACGCGCTACATCACGGTCTTCCCCTTGCAGAGCAAGGCAAAGGTCCGCAGTGTCCTGATCCGCTAGATCCGTGCTGTCCATCGCCAGCTTAGTGCTTGGTTTCAGCACGACCTCCTGGTCCTGCAACTGCACTCTGATCGAGGTGGTGAATTTTCCTCCGGCCTCCTCAAGGAATTCTGTGGTGTTGAGAGCATCCGCCAGACGTTCACGCTTTCGGCCTCTCTAAAGTAGAATGGAGCGCCGCATTGGCTTGGTGATGGAGGTTGCTCGCACCTCCATCGTCCATGTGGCTGCTCCCCATTTCCTGTGGCCGTTTGCGGTCCGATACGCTGCTGAGCAACTCAACCTCTGGCCTCGTGTCTCCCACCCGGAGACCTCTCCCACTTTGCGGTGGACGGGCGAGGTTGGTGATGCATCGCCATTTCGGGTCTAAGGTGCCCTTTCGCTTGTTCGCGACCCCCCCGCGGGGAAGCTCTCTCCCCGCACTTTGCTGCGTCTTCCTTGGCTTCCCTACCGACGCCCCCCGCTGGAACTTTTACCACCGGGTTCTCGTCATGTCCTCTCCTCCTAGGATGTCACTTTTGATGAGTCTGTCTGCTACTACGTCTCCACCCCCACCGCAGTTCCTCAGTGCCCCTCCTGCCTCTCGCACCAGTCTCTGACCCCCCCCCTCCGTAGCCCCACTCCCCCCGCAGGGTCCTGCTCCCTCAGGTGTGTCTCAAGTTGACCTGTCCCCCTTGGTTGAGCCAGTCGAGGTCTCCTTCGACACCTTTGGCCCAACTGAGGGGGGTGACCCGATTCCTGCTGTCACCGTGACCCCTCGCCGCTCCGCGCTCTTGGCGGTCCCTCCTGGGTTTCCGCCTCGACCGTCTTCAGCGCCATTGCAGCCTGTCGTTGTGGACTCTGGTACTGCAGGTGGTGGTGCCACTAGGGGTGGGGACACTAGGAGTGCTGGTTCAGGGGGTGCTGAGTGTCCTGTGGGTACAGGAGGTACTGGAGGTGCTGGTGCTGGTGGTCTTGGTACGAGTTGGCAGGAGGCTCTCTCGCCGGAGAGGCTTTGCGAGTGGGCTGTCCAGTTGGGCAGCCCTGGTGGTGGAGCTAGCCGTCTTCGAGTGGAAGGTACTGGGACTGCTGGAGCTAGAGGTGCTGGGACTGCTGGAGCTGGAGGTTCTGCTACTGGTGGTACTAGGGTTGCTAGTGCTGGTGGCATTGGTGCACGTCGGCAAAATACTCTCTCCCTGGAGTAGCTTCGCGAGTGAGCTGTACAGTGGGGCAGCCCTAATGGTGGAGCTAGCCGTGCTCGTATAGCTAGAGCTGGAGGTGCTGGGAACCAACGCTGCAACAAGTTGGCTGCACATCATTGCACCCGCAGGACAACGGTGCACCTGCTTCGTAGGTGCGTGCAGCTAGTTGGTGCACCACTCCTCGTCACGTACATAGCGCAGACGCATAGGTCGAATCCACACCAGCGTCTGCGCCCACTAGCCACGTCGACCTCGGGATACCACTTCCGAGGTCGGCCTCGCAGAAACCACCCCGGCGACCTTCACACACGTCGCACGGGTATCCCGCTCGACCGGGCAACCACGCCTAGTCGACCAGCCCTGTCGGTTGCCGGCTGCACAAGCCCGGCGTGACTAGTCCGGCATCCATGCGCCCGGGACGCCGTCCAAACGCCCACGTCAGCGTTCAGGCGCCCAGGAAGCCGTGCGGACGCCCAGGTCGACGTCCAGGCGCCCAGGAAGCCGTGCGGATGCCCAGGTCAGCGCCCAGGCGCCCAGGAAGCTGTGCGGACGCCCAGGTCGACGTCCAGGCTCCTAGGACATCGTGCGGACACCCATGTCAGCGTCCAGGCTCCCAGGACGCCGTGCGGACGCCCAGGTTGGCGTCCTGGTTCCCAATACGCCGACCAGGCGTCCATGATGCTGGCTAGGCGCCCAGGATGGCGTTCTCTTGCTCGGCGCCTTCTAGCCAGGCGCCCTTCAGCTCGGTGCATTTGCAGTGGCCCCGTGCCCACTGCTCCAGGTCAGCTGTATCCCCCCCGCACACCCGACCACGAGGTCGGCTACGCCCAAGCAAGGACGGGGCCAAACACAACTCCCGTTGTCAGATAGGTGGCAGCAACTACTGCAGCAGCAGCTGTCCAAGTCACCACGGTCCCCCATGAAGAGAGTGACTTGGAAGAAAAAGCTGCTAAGTTTGGAGCAGGGGGAGGCATCACTGTTATGTGATGCTATCATTTGCATTCACGTCTGTCTGCCTCCCATCATGTGTTCGTGCGTTGCATGCGTGGTGTGAGCCTGTGCAAGAAATTGTGTTTTGTGTGGTTTGAATTTTCTGAATGTGTGTGAATGTTATTTGGCTTGAGCAGATATCTGAAGTGACTCCTCTGCTCAAGAGCTTTCCGTCAAACCAAGTATCGCTTCAATCGGTGTCACCAAATACAGTGGTAAAGAACAATATATTTGGTTGTACGCTATAGTTGGTGTAGTGAGGTGTAGGATTGGGGTTATGCAACTTTACAGAGGGGTTGTTGAGCTTCAAGGGAATGACGCGAAGTTGGTAGCATGGGGAACTGGGACATTGGGAAGAGCTACAAGCGCCTCGAGGAGCAGGGAATCTGCAGCAACCAGTAAGGCACATGGCGACTCGAACCCAACCCAAGGCCATGGAAATGGTCGTGACTCTGGGTAGGGAATAAAGCAGCCTAGCCTAGACACTAGAACCTGCTCTCTCGTTTTGTTTGCCTACTATAGTGGATTCAATTCACCGTTCTAAGGCTACGGCAGCTAGGTGATACGCCACTGAGGGCAGCCAGCTTGTGGGAGTAGGAATCTCTCACAAAACGAGAGAGAGCTTACTGGCGACATGGATTGCCACGATCAACATGTGCAGCGTACGTACTCACGGCGGGAACGATCTCCGTCGCGGAGGAGACGCTCGAGGGAGCGCGGGAGATCGCCGACGCGCTCGCCACGTCGGGCGGCGTACCGCGCGGATCCGGTGACGCCGACGGACGTGCGAAGGGAAGAAAGCGGGGAGGACCTGCGCGTCAGGTCAGAGCCGTGGAGGCGGCCGACGATCAGCAACCCGTGGAACCTGGCAGAAGGCCAACGCGGGACGGGTGGAAGGCGTGACAACGCCGACGACAACGGATTGCCCACTGCGCGGGGCGGCGGAAGGCGCGAAAACGCCGACGACGACGGATCGCCCACTGCGCGGGGCGGCGGAAGGCGTGAAAACGCCGACGACGACGGATCGCCCACTGCGCGGGGCGGCGGAAGGCGTGAAAACGCCGACGACGACGGATCGCCCACTGTGCGGGGCGGCGGAAGGCGTGAAAACGCCGACGACGACGGATCGCCCACTGCGCGGGGCGGCGGAAGGCGTGAAAACGCCGACGACGACGGATCGCCCACTGCGCGGGCCGGCGGAAGGTGTGAAAACGCCGACGACGACGGATCGCCCACTGCGCGGGGCGGCGGAAGGTGTGAAAACGCCGACGACGACGGATCGCCCACTGCGCGGGCCGGCGGAAGGCGTGAAAACGCCGACGACGACGGATCGCCCACTGCGGGGGCGGCGGAAGGCGTGACGCAGCCGACGAGGAGGAGTTCCCCACTACGCGGGGCGGCGGAAAG
This sequence comes from Closterium sp. NIES-65, assembly GCA_948144175.1. Lineage (NCBI taxonomy): Eukaryota > Viridiplantae > Streptophyta > Zygnematophyceae > Desmidiales > Closteriaceae > Closterium > Closterium sp. NIES-65. The sequence continues at coordinate 6,081,086 of CANXME010002068.1, forward strand.
CGCGACATCGCCAACGATGAGCAGGCTTTCCCTGTTGCGCGGGAAGGAGGAGGGCAAAGGTACAAGAGGAGGGATGAAAGGGAGCGAGCCCGACACGGAAAGGTGCGGGGGGAGGACGAGGAGCACGGGAACGAGGAGTACTCACCTGCGGGACGGCAGGGAGAGGGAAAGAGAGCGTCAGCGGGTGTCTACCGCTCGCCTGAGCCGAGACCAGGATATGACCGCCGACGGCGCATGGCGATGGGTGAAGGTCGGTGGGCCGAGCGGGAACAGCGGGAGGAGAGGTTGGACCATGAGGAGCGACGTCAGCAGAGCCCGCCTGAGTGGGAGCGGGTGTGCAACAGAGAAGGACGAGAAAGGGGAAGGCGATCACCGCACGGCTTCAGAGCAGAAGGAGGAGGTCGGCAGCGGAGGGAGCAAGAGTGGCATCGCCAGGAACGTTCACCTGTGCGGGGAAATGGACGTTGGGAGGATCAGGAAAGGTGCAGGAGACAGAGCGAAGACGACCAGAGGAAAGGTCGGAGTCCAAGTGGCACTAGGAGGCTATGGCAGCATGGAGAAGGATCTAGTGGGGCCAGGGCAGCTCGTGAGGGACTGGAGCGAGCACTGTACGGGACAAGCGCAAGAAGCAGAGGAGACAAAGGAAAGCAGCGAGGGGCTGCTCTGTCAGATCGGGGAGGCTCGGGGAGTTGGGATTGGGGGAGATGGGGCGCAACGGCAGCACCACGGGTGGAGGTGCCGGTGCGCTTCACAGGGAACGAGAACACAGGACCAAGCCTCAAGAACTACCTGATGCAGATCAGCAATGTGAAGTATCGGTGCGATCGAAGCGGGATGGACCCCATAGACTTCTTCTTGAGCCTGCCAAACACACTCGGGGGGGAAGCGGAAACCCTGTATCGCATGAAGATGGGAGAGTGGTTGAGGAGGGCCGATGAAGATGAGGAGGACCCGACGGTGCTATTTCTGGACCGGCTGAGAAAGCAGTTTCCAGGGCACACAGCGGCGCGCATCAAAGAGTTTCAAGAGTTCAAGAGGAGGGACGAGGAATCTTTGCTAACGTACTACGGCCGGCTGATGAATCTAGCGGAGGACGTGGTGTGCACAGACAGCAGTATGGTCATTAGTAAATTCCTAAATGGGCTGGACAAGGGACTAGCAGGGGGACTGAGAATGCGGGTCTACGAGCTGGGAGCAGACGCGACACCTGAAGAGGTGTTTGAGCTAGCAGAGAGAGTGGAGCTGGCATAGAGAAAGTATGAGGTGTACCTGCCGCGGCCAACAGAGAGGAAGAATCCTGCTTGGGCTGCAGCAATGATACCTGAGACGGGAGGAAGAGAAGAGAGCCGACAGGAAAGAGGAGCTGAGACACGCACCTGCCACCGATGCAAGCAGCCAGGGCATCTGATGAGAAATTGCAGGAATTGCGACACCTGTGGGAAGCCAGGACACCGCCGAAGGGACTGCCCGGATGCACCCAGCTGCGAGGTGTGTGGGAAGCGGGGGCATAAGGGGAAGGACTGCTACCAACGCACAGGAGGGCCAAGGAGGACGCCAGAGGAGATAGAAGGGCAGATAGGGAGATTGCAAACGCAGCTGCAGGCACTGGGAGGGAAGAAGGAGAAAGAGGCAGGATTGTATGCAAGGGAAGAGGATGACGAAGCAGAGGTGATAGATGAGCCAGCGCTTGAGTACAATTTCATGGTGTTGCGCAGCCGAGAGGAGTTGGGCCTGCGCAGCGGGGGCAGGGATGGAAGAAAAGAGCAAGTGGTGAGGGAGAGGAGCAGGCCAAAGAGAGCTCCAGAGGAGAAGGGTAGAGGGGAAGAAGAGCCAGCCAGGCATCCCAAGGAACGGCTAGCCAGTCAAGCGACGGTGCTGGTGGCAGGAGCGGGAACAGTGGCAGTGGGAGGGGAAGTGGCAAGAACTGCGATCATAGATACGGGGGCACAGAGTGTGATGTTGGGGAGGCGGTTAGCAGAGAAGCTGGGGCTGAACGGGCTGGGACAGCACATAAAACGAGGAATGCTAGTAATGACAGCAGAGGGAGGTGAGCCTAAGTCCCTGCCGTGCACCAAGACTCCAGTGGAGATAGTCCTGATGCCGGAGAAGGAGGAGCAGACTAGTATAAGGCTGCAGTGTGGGATTTCAGACTCAGAAGATTTTGATGTACTGCTAGGCACAGACCTGATTTGGGGAGTAGGGATGACCATCTGCACGTGGAAAGAAAAGGTAAAGTTTCGGAAGCAGTATTGGGAGCGGGGGAGCAAGACGGGAGAGCTGCCTGTGTCATTCACTAAGCAGGAGCCAAAGAGGGCGTACACGGGCGAGCAGATGGGGACCAGGGAGAGAGGGAGAGCAGGGATCGTGGGAAAAGCAGCAGCAGTCAACGCATGGCAAGAGCCGATAAAGCTGGTCGAGCTGTTCGGGGGAATAGGAGCAGGGCTGGCAGCAGTGCTCAAGGCAGGAGTGGCCGTGAGGGAATGGGTATACGTGGAAAATAACGAACAGGTGAGGAAGATGGCAGAGCACCATACGAGAAAGCTGCAGCAAGAGTACCCCGAGCTACTAGAAGAAGCAGTGATAGTGAAGGCAATGTGAGGGACAGTGACTGATGTAAGAAGCATCACGCGGGAGGTGGTGAGGAGCTGGGGGCATGTGGACCTGCTGGTGGCCGGATGGGAGTGTCAGGCTGTGTCAAGGGCAGGGAAAGGAAAGGGATTAGGAGATCCAAGAGGGGCGCTGCTGGTGAACTTGCTGTGCATCATAGACTGGATTAAGGAAGGACAAGAGAAGGTGGTATACCTGCTGGAGCACCTGGATCTGGAAGGGGACTGCAGGGAGCCTGTCAAGAAAGTGCGGGAGTTAGTGACAAGGAAGCTGGGGAAGGGGGTAAGATGTGATGCGGCCAGGCTGGGGGCACGAGCTCATCGTGTCCGGCGATACTGGCAGAACGTGGTCACAGATGAGCAACTGCAGCAGGAGCTGGATGGAATACGCAGAGACTGGAGCAGGACCGTGCGAGAGATTTTAGAGCCCGGTAGGACAGCGGCACCTGTTAGGAAAGGCAGGCATGAGACACAATGCCCATGCAACAAAGTGGGGGCAGAGCGCAGGGCGTGGCCGACATTAGTGGGGTATGAAGGGGCAGCTGGGTTCAGAGAGGAAGACGGGCTGCCAGGAGAAGGCATGGTGTATGACTGCCGTTCGAAGAGATGGGAGGAGCCAAGTGCGTTAGAAAGGGAATTAGCAATGGGGTATGGAGAGGAGGCCACCAAGGCAGCAGGGGTGACAGAAAAGGAGAGAAGAAGAGCATTAGGACAGGCCATGGACGGAGAAGTTATGCAGTGGTTACTGAGGCGGATGTGGAGAGGGCTGGTGCTGGAAGAGGAAGGAGGAGAAGAGAGTGTGGGGACAAGGGTGAAAAAGGTGGGGGCATGGGTATGCATGGCAGCCAAGGAAGAGCCCGCATGGGTCGTGGGGAATGCAATGAGTGAGAAAGGAAAAGAGGCAATGCAGGAGGTGCTGGCGAGGTATAGGCACGCCTTCGCGTTTACCATGCAGGAGCTGGGGAAGTGCACTGTGAAGGAGATGGAGCTGAAGCTGGTGACGGATGAGCCGGTATTCCAGAGGAAGCGGAGGATGACCCCTGGAGATGAGGATGTCTGCAAGGAGAAATGTAAGGAGCTGATGGAAGCAGGGTTGATACAGAGGTCAGAATCAGAGTATGCAACACCGACGGTAGTAGCTGCCCGAAAGGACCTGCTGGGGGAGGTGCTGAGCAGACGCATGTGTGGGGATTATCGGGCACTGAACAAGGTGACAGTGCCTGACCGCTACCCAATGCCCACAGCTGAAGATATCTTTGACCGGCTGGGGGCAGGTGAGGTCTTTAGCACGCTAGACTTAAGACAGGGGTTCAACCAGATTAGGATAAGGAAAGAGGACGTGCGGAAGACAGCGTTCCATGGAGCAGATGGCCTATACGAGTGGCTGTTCATGCCATTCGGGCTGCGAAACGCGTCTGCCATCTTTCAGAGAGTAATGGACAGCGTGCTGAGGGGGCTGGAGTGCGCGGCGTGTTACATAGATGATGTAGTAATTTTCAGCCGGACGGAAGAAGAGCATGTGAGAGACGTGGAGCAGACACTGAAGGCGTTGGCAGCAGCTGGGCTGACATGCCATCCGAAGAAGTGTAGGTGGGGAGAGGCGACAGTGCAGTACCTGGGCTATGAGGTTAGGGGCGGGCAGCTAGGGATCCAGCAGGCGAAGATTGAGGTGCTGAGCAGGCTGCAGCAGCCAAAGGACCGAAGCGGACTAAGGGCGGTACTGGGATTTCTGAGCTATTACCGCAGGTTCGTCCCGAATTTCAGCAAGCGGGTTGCACCACTGAACGGGCTGCTGAAGGAGGACAGGAAGTGGGAATGGGGGATGGAGAAGGAAGCAGCATTGAAAGATCTGATGGAAGCGGTGCAGACAGCAACAATTCTGCAGCTACCCAAGACTGACAAGCCCTTTTGCCTATACACCGACTGGAGCAGCCAAGGCATGGGGGCAATCCTGTGCCAGGAGTTAGATGGGGAGGAGAGGGTTGTGGCATATGCAAGCAGGAGCTGCAGCCCAGCGGAAGCCAAGTACAGCTCTTACCACGGAGAGGGGCTGGCAGCCGTGTGGGCTGTAAAACACTTCAGGGTATACCTGCAGGGAAGGAAGTTCACACTGATCACAGACCATCAACCCCTGCAATGGCTGATGACCCACCAAGGGCTGACAGGGAGGAACGCGCGTTGGGCCGTGACGCTGCAAGAATATGACTTCAAGATACGTCACAGGCCGGGAAAGACTCTGCAGCACGTGGACGGGCTCTCAAGGAACCCGCCGGCAGCAGAGCCAGTACACACGCTGATGTTGCTGGCAAGGCAAGGGGAAGAGGCAGCAGCAGGGAAGCAAAAGGGGCCAAAGGATATTTGGGAAGATCCAGCAGCACTGCGATGGATTCAGGGAGAAACTGATGAGGAGGAGCAGGTCTCTGACAGGGTCAGGGCAAGGGGGCACCATTACCGATGGTACCAGGGACAGCTGCAGTTACAGACGGCGGATGGATGGAAGCTGGTACCTGCACCACAAGACAGGGAGGGAGTGATTAAGGAGGTGCACAGGAAGCTGGGGCACTTCGGGCACGAGCGCACGACGGAACTGTTGAAGACCGGCTGGTGGTGGGAGGGTATGAGAAGGCAGGTCAGGGAATGGGTCAGCGGATGCGAAGGTTGTCAGAGGAGCAAGGCCAGCCTAGCACAGGCGAAGCAGGAGCTGCAGTCGCTGCCAATAAGAGGGTTAGGGTTCAGGTGGTCTCTCGACATAGCTGGTGAACTGCCGCTGAGTAGGGGAGGCAAGCGGTATATACTGCTAATGGTGGAACACGCGAGCAAGTGGGTAGAGGTGTGTGCATTGCCGAGCAAAGATTCCAGGCACGTGGCAAAGGCATTCAAGGGACAGGTCCTGTGCAGGTTTGGGGCACCAGGGGAAGTGCTCACAGATCAGGGGACGGAATTTAGAGGGGAATTTCAGGCACTGCTGGACGAGGCAAGGGTGACACACAGGCTGACATCTAGGTACCACCCACAGAGCGATGGGTTGACTGAGCGCCTGGTGCAAACCCTGAAACGGAACCTGAGGGCATATGGAGAGAAGCGCAAGAGAGACTGGGATGAGGAGTTGGACTGGATTGCGGCGGGGTACCGGTTTGGGAAGCAGGCCTCCCTGAAAGACTATTCCCCGTATAGCATGCTGTTTGGGAAGGAGCCAATCCTGCCAGTGGGAGCACCGAGGGTGCTGACAGATGTGGTGCAAGTCACAGGAGCAGAGCAGTGGGTGGCACTAGCGGAGGCACGGGCACGATACATGCGGGAGATGCTCCCTGCGGCCCTGGAAAACCTGCACACGGCGCAGTTGAGGGACGCACACAGGTATGAGCAGCGGCAGCAGCAGGGTGGCAGGAAGGCCAGACCAGCGGTGATGGAAGGACAAGAGGTGTACCTGCGCAGGGCAAAGAGGGATACGCTGGACGTGGGGCTAGGAACGCAGAGATGGAAGGTGAAGGAGGTGAGAGGGTCTGGAGTGCTGGTGCTGGAGAACGACAAGGGGGAAAAGATGGTGGATCATCAGACCAATGCTGCGGCGGTGAATGGACAAGGGCCTCAGCGAGAGGGTCCTGTGACCCGCGCACGGGCAGCCCGAGACCGGGCACAGGAGGGGGCAGGTAGTGGCTGAGGCCGAGGCACGCAAAGTCTGCAGGCAGGCAGGAAAGTGTAGAAAGAAGAAGGGTAAGAGGACAAGGGAGGAAGCAGCCAAGGGGTGAGGTGAGAAAGAGGAGATCTCCGACAGCTGTCACCAAATACAGTGGTAAAGAACAATATATTTGGTTGTACGCTATAGTTGGTGTAGTGAGGTGTAGGATTGGGGTTATGCAACTTTACAGAGGGGTTGTTGAGCTTCAAGGGAATGACGCGAAGTTGGTAGCATGGGGAATTGGGACATTGGGAAGAGCTACAAGCGCCTCGAGGAGCAGGGAATCTGCAGCAACCAGTAAGGCACATGGCGACTCGAACCCAACCCAAGGCCATGGAAATGGTCGTGACTCTGGGTAGGGAATAAAGCAGCCTAGCCTAGACACTAGAACCTGCTCTCTCGTTTTGTTTGCCTACTATAGTGGATTCAATTCACCGTTCTAAGGCTACGGCAGCTAGGTGATACGCCACTGAGGGCAGCCAGCTTGTGGGAGTAGGAATCTCTCACGGTAGTGGCTGAGGCCGAGGCACGCAAAGTCTGCAGGCAGGCAGGGAAGTGCAGAAAGAAGAAGGGTAAGAGGACAAGGGAGGAAGCAGCCAAGGGGTGAGGTGAGAAAGAGGAGATCTCCGACATCGGAGCACGAACAAGAAAGTTAGGAACGTTGGAGTTCGTATGCTTTTCATATTTGATTGTGGCAACTGTGGGAAGTTGTGGGGTTGACTCCATAAGGGGTACAGACTTTTGGGGGTTGGGAAATTCGTCAACATCACTGTAGATGCTGCCAAATGGTTGGGTGAAACCAAACCAGGTTGGCAAGTGTGGCCAAGTTGGGTTGAGGTGGATTGTGGAGGTTGGGATAGTGACAAAGGTCAAAGTTGGGTTGCCTATGGGGAAGGGAATTGTGTGGCATGGGGTTTCCTTGGTTGGGGACTCTCTTGGAACCTTCCCTCTCATCCTACTCATCCCTTCCATCTGGTTTAGTGCTACTCTAACTCTCTTGTGTAGTAATTGTGAACTTGTGTGAGACTATTGTGATTGAGTTAAGATTCCTTTGGCAGCATACCCCCCCAGTGCGCCGAAATCGATAACTCGAGATTTACTTCACCTCTTAATACGATTCAAATCAGGAAATGTAGCTACGATCTAGGGCTACAACATATCTGAAATTGGTGAAGTTTTAACAGTGCGTTTTTCGTTGACGACATTTCTTGTGAGCGCGACTCTTCTGTCCAGAATTCTAAGCCAACGATTTTGGGAAATTTAGGCACCTAATCTTCGTAGACTCCGTCCTTAGTCTCTAACAATCACCACACGCATCTCCTGGCCATCTGAAAGGTTCACACAAAGTGCACAATATGCTTGCATGCATGATTTGGAGGAGTGCATGCTTGTGGATGCTGATGGGGGTGAGCATGGACTTGATTTTTGTCTTATGGGTCAGGTGCATGAGCCTAAGTCAGTCAAGGAGGCCTCGTCCCGTCCTGAGTGGGTCAAGTCCATGCGTGAGAAGCTTGAGTCCTATAAGGTGAACAAGTTCTTTGAGCTAGTTGATCCAGCTTGTGTGCCACATGGTGTGGAGGTCTTGAGGTGTCAATAGGTGTGGAAGTACAAGCACAAGGCTGATGGTAGCATTGAGAGGCCTAAGTCCAGGTTGGTGGCCATGGGGCACACTTAAACACGGGGTGTTCACTATGACCAGGTGTTTAGTCCGGTGGGTAAGCCTACTACCCAGAGAGGCTCCCTTGGGATGGCAGCTTCCTTGGGGTTTCACGTCCATCACATGGATGTGACCATTGCCTATCTCCATGGGGTCTTGAAGGAGGAGCTTTGCATGAGGCAGCCCCCAGGTTTTGGTGATGGATCCAGCAGAGTTTGACAACTCAGGAAATCAATCTACGGGCTGAAGCAAGCTCCCAGGAAGTGGTACCTCAAGTTTGATGAGGCCCTGATGGACTTTGGCTTTGAGAGGTCAGAGTGTGACCCTGCCTTGTACCACTTAGTGAGGGATGAGGGTAGGTTGTCCCTTTACCTCTATGTGGATGACATTCTCCTCTTGTCTTCAAGCATGGTCCTGATGGACGAGGTCAAGGGTCTCTTGTCCTCTTGTTTCCGCATGAAGGACTTGGGGGAGGCTAAGTACTATTTGGGGGTGCAGATTGAGCGAGATGAGAGTGGCATCTTGATTCATCAGGAGAGGTACTTTCTCAATATGCTTGAGTCATTTGGTCTTTCTGAGGCTAACCCCGTGCGTACCCCTCTCCCTACAGGGTGCGATGCGCATGCACACGCTGAGGAGCCCTTGCTGAGAGATGAGCTAGTTCAACTCTGTCAAAGCATTGTGGGGTCACTCATGTATGCAAGCACGACCATACAGCCCCAGATTGCTTATGCAGTGTCACATCTGTCCAAGGTGGTGTCCTGTCCCAAGGCATTCCACCTACATGCTGCGAAGAGAGTGTTGAAGTACCTGAAAGGTTGTGTGAAGCCATGTATCTTCTTCCCCAAACGCAGTAAGCCTCAGGTTGAGTTGGTGGGCTTTAGTGGTGCTGATTATGCTAGAGATTCAACTAATCGCTTGAGTCACACCAGCTATGTCTATTGCCTCAATGGTGCAGCCATCTCTTGGCAAAGCAAGAAGCAGCCCGTGGTTGCATTGTCCACCACTGAAAGTATGTACATCAGTCTGTGTTAGTGCATTCAAGAAGGTGTGTGGCTGAAGCATTTGTTTGGAGAGTTTGGGCATGAGCTTGCTAGTTGTGTGCCTGTGTTTGTGGACAACCAATCTGCCATTGCACTTGCACAGAATGCATGCTTGCATGGCCGCACCAAGCACATGCAGGTTCGGTGGCATTTCATCCGGGAGATGGTGGCGGGTGGCGAGGTGATCCTCCGGTGGTGTCCGACCAACCGCCAAGCAGCAGATATAATCACCAAACCCCTTCCCTTTGAGCGACATGGTGTGTGCATATCCTTGTTGGGGATGCAGCCCCATGTTGGCATGGTGCCTAAGCAGGATGTGGGAGGGCTGGTGCTTCTCTGCCTTGACGACCTCATGCTGTGGATGGCGCCCCTCCCTGGGCAAGGGGGAGTGGAGTGAAGGATTTAGCCCGGTGGTGTTCAGCCACCTCCAGCACTAGCAAGGGGGAGTGTTGATTGTGTAGGTGGTTGTGGTATTTTGCTCTAGCTGGTTGTGGGCCTAGGGTTTGGGCAAAATGTAGTTGCTAGACTTGTTGCGGGCTGGAATTAAACTCGCACTCAATAAGCACCAACAAAGATTCGCTATTCACTTTATCATCTTTGGTGTTGCTAGTTTGGCACTTCGGGTTTTTGGGGATTATTGTAGGGCGAGGGTTGGGCTGGTTTAGGGTTTGACTGTCAACGGGAGTTGTGTGTTGGCCCCGTCCTCGCTTGGGCGGAGCCGACATCGTGGTCGGGTGTTAGGGGAGCAGCCAACTTGCAGCAGTGGGCGAGCAGGTTGACGAGGAGGTCGACCTGCACGGGGACCACTGCACGGGCGCCGACTTCAGGGTGGCGCCAACTTCGGGGAGGTCGACTTAGGAGTCGACCTGCGGAGGACGTCAACTTGGTGACGTCAACTTGGGGAAGCTGACTTCGGTGGTCGGCTGATGGATTGCTGGTCGACCTGCGGGTGGTCGACTGGACCTGGTGGTCGATGAAGGAGGGGCCGACGTCGACCTCGACTCAGGACGCCGAGCAGTTGGGCGTCGAGTAGCGGGGCGTCAACTTCGTGACGCCGACTTTGGGTGGCCGACGTGGGTGGTCGGCCGACAACTGCGCTGGCCGACTTAGTGCTGGTCGACGTGGAGCTGGTCGACCAGAAGGGACGTCGACCTGGAGGAGGTCGACCGAGGGGCGTGGTCGTCCTGGTGAGGTCGACATGGAGGTGGTCGTCGACTTGGGAGGTCGACGGGCACGTACGGGAGCTGCTGGTCGACGTGGTTGCCTGGTCGACCAGGTTACCTGGGTGACGAAGTGTTGCGGAGGAGTGCGACGGTCGCCCAGGCGAAGTTGGCGAGACCGACCTCGGTGGTGGTATCCCGAGGTCGTCGTGGCGGATCAGAGGCAGTCGTCAGCTCGAGGTTGACGTGGTGTGTGCGCTGTGCAGGTGACGAGACTCTGCACGCCAATCATCTGCGCGCACCTGCGAAGCGGGTGCACTGCTGTCCTGCGTGAGCAATGCTGGCACGCCGTCAACCTGAGACGTTAGCACGCCGTCGACCTTGCCTTGCTGTAGTGCGGTCGACCAAGTCGTGCTGGAACGCGGTCGACCAAGCTGCGCTGGCAGTTGGCCGACCTGAATGCTAGCTCTGATGTAGTCTTGCATTGCCAACTTCATTGTATTATTGATGTCATGTTTTCCTAGTGAAACTCTTGCCAATTCTCCCCGTGAACTAGCAAGAAGCGTAAACACAAGGAAATGACTAAGTGAACGAACGCAGAGATCACACGAGCACACGTGCCTAGCCCGTAGTCTAGCTCCCGTTGCAGCAGTTATCTCCGCATTGACCAACTCGTCACTTTGCAGATCTGAATTCATGCTAAAGCTACTTCCTTGATCTAATCCATTGCTGCCTTTTTTTTTTTTTTTTTTTGCTTAATGAATCATACACTAGAGTGAACAAGTGTACAACGCATATCAGTCGTAACTGTGCAAAGGAGACGAGAGGACTCGCTCCAGGAATATCTGATCCTCAGACATGGATCCGGGGCCTGCGAGGTTTGCCCCAAAGTGCCGCAAAACTGTTGGACCATTTCCATCCTTTGCCATCCACCACCCTGATCCGATCCAGAAGAGTACGTTCCTGTTTAGTCATTTTCTACCACCTGACGAGCTGCCCTTTTCCTCGCTGCTGCATCCTCGTGGCCGAGGCACGTATGTAGACATTCACATGCATGCGGAGCGCTGACTCAATCTTCCGCAGAACCCTCCGCGTGCGGAATTTGCAGCCCCTGAAGGCACCTTCACATCTCTCCACCCACAGCTGATGGAGGGCAATCGCTATCAACAACGCCTCCGGGAATGCTGACATGGAACCCGCTTCACCGAATAACCAATCACCGAGCGAGTCCTTTTTCCTGGCAGGGTTGATCATCCTCAAGGCCTTTTTTACCGCTGAAACCACCCCCTGAGTCCTTGGACACTCTAGAAGGCAGTGCTCTAACGTCTCAAACCCTCCACAGTGAGGGCAAACCGGTTTGCTGCTGAGGAACTCCAGCCTCTCCCCGACCTGAAGATTAAGGCAGTGGATACGTAGCAAGACATCCCTCGACCGGCTGGGGGTGACCAGCGACTCGCGAATTTGGACTGCCCGTTTCCAATCGATGCTACCCCCCCAACGGCTTGCCCATCTCTCCCGTCTAGTTTTTCCATTGTCCCCAAGCCTCCAGTGCTTCCTGAGTGTCTTTAGTGGAACTGCCCCCCCTTCCGCTAGCAGCTTCATCCGGAGCTGTGAAGGTCCCCCTCTCCCCAGCTCATACTCCTCCGTGAACCCCACGTTCGGAAGCACGTCAGAGAGGAGTTGACTCCTCCATGACGCCGGTGCTGCAGCAAAATCTTTGAGCGCGAGGTTTGCAGAATCCTTCCCTCTCAGCTCCCTCGTTAGGGTTTCACAGCTTTTCAGCACTCCTCGCCCTGCCGCATCTCTCCCAAGAAGGTCACCCAACCTGATATTGTGAAGCTGCTTCGCCGCCTTCTGTCCTCCCACCGGTGTGGAGCCGTTCAAGAGGATGTGTCTGTTAAAAGTGATTCTCTCCAGCAACAGCTCCTTCAAATCCCGTTGTTCAGTAGAATCCGCCAGCGGAGAGCGCATGAAGTTCGCGCATGCCAACATCCACCTCTGGCTTTTCCCCTCCCATGTTTTTAGTAGCTTCACATGTGCCGCGAAAGTCTCCAGCCCCCGTGGTAGGTCAGCCGCTTGCCGCATCAATGCTCTCTTCAGCTGATCTGTTTCCGTGAGCGTCAACGCTATCCTCCGAGCCGTCAGACAGGTAAGCATCGCTTCTGGGTTCATCGCCCCCACACCTCCTTCCAGAACCGGCGTAAATAGCAGTTCCTTGCTCCAGAGACGGAAACAGTTCTCCGATGAAGCTTTGTTGGATGACATGAAGTTGTGAGTCATCTTAGTAATGACCCCCCAGGTTTGCGCCGGAGGAGGATAGACCTGCGCCTGCGACCATGCGATCGGCAGTATGTAGCCGTCCATCACCGCCGTCCGAGCCTTAATCGGGAGATATTGCGGCTGCCATAACGACATCTTCGCAACCATCTTCTGCAGCGCCTTATCCCATGTCGGCTGGCAGCTTCCGCTCGGCGTAATCCAAACCCCCAGGAGCCTTTCCGCTTCATCTTTCTCCGCCCAGCGAAAACCATCCGAGCGCCAAGACTTTTTCCCCAGGTTAGCCCCTAAGGGCATCACCACTGACTTGTCCACGTTCATCTCCAGGCCGGAAATATTCTTAAACTTCTCCAACTCCTCTTCCGCCCTGCCAATTTGTTGCTTCCCTTGCAGAAGGAGAGTTGTATCGTCAGCATAACCGACATATGACAGCTTCTGCCCGACGCAGCTGGTGAGGGAGATACCCAGCTTCCATTGCTGCCTATTGATTCCTCCAGAATACCCCGTCGCACTTAAATCGCAATAGCGATCAGCCTAGATCTTGGTCGAAGGCATGCGTTACCATTCTGGAAAGTCGAGATGGCCTTTGCAACGCGTACATGCTCATGGTTTAAGGTTTCGTGAGCTGTACGCAATTTTCCGTCGAAGTCGGCGGACTCAATCTCTTGTTACGCTCTCCATATTCGCACGTTTTCCGTCACACCCGACACAAGGCAATCATGGCCTTGTTGTCGACGTACAGAACTGGAGGAGAACGAGGCCGCTCACCCAAGTCCGACAGCAAGTAAGTCAGCCAGCGTAACTCCTTTGCCAACATGGCCCCTGCATAGATCTCAGCCTCACAATTGGAGCTGAGTACAGAAAACGAGCGGGTTGACCTCCGGGAGATGGAAACAGAGCCGAGGCTGAAAGTGTAACCCTGTGACAACCGTTGAGTCTCCTGGTCATCAGCCCATGAAGCGTTTAAGTGTCCAGTGAGCACAACTGGACCCCGTCCACGAAGCACAAGCCCCATGCCTAATGTACTGCACAAGTAACACAGAACCCTCTACGCAACTGTCCAGTGCTCCTTCCGATGTCTCCAAGGCGCAACGAAGCGAGCAAAGATACTGGGAGGGTACGCGAGGTCAGGTCGAGTGCAAGTCATTAGGTGCATGAGACAACCCACAAGCTCTAGATACAGACCACTCGGCTCTACGGGCTCGTCCGAAGGTGGAGCTAAGAATGAATGGTTCGTAGGCAGAGGAGTGGGCTGTGGCGAGGAGAACCGATGTGAGGATCTAGGATCGAGTTCAGAAAAGAGAATGAGAATTGAGTCGAATTGAATTGAATTGAATCGAATGTCCACCTGGGTACAACACGAGGCTATATATAGGCTCGACACAAGGCCCCGTAACCAGGTGTTACGCGAAGCTTCCGCGGGTCGCGAAGCGTCCCGAACAGATCCTTACCGAATTCGGTAGAAGGCAATTCGGTGGCAACCGAAAAGCCAGAATTCGGTGCACGCAACCTAGCTCGGTGCTATAACTATAATAAAATATAGGAAAGCACCTAGCCTAGGAAATCAAGCAATTCATGCATCCATATGATTATCCTATGCTAGAAATAGCATGATAAAGTAGAGGCAAGCAAGCATAGCTGGCATAAGCCGTCGTACTCTCACACGTCCCCCCCTCAAAGCTGGGTGGCGTGAGATACACCCTGCTTGACAAGATAGTCCTTGAGAGCACGGCGTGCGTTGCCCATATCAGCTTCTGCAACCCAACTGTCCTCAGTGGGGTCGTATCCCTTCCAACGTATCAGGAACTCGAGAGTCTTGCCACCGCGGCGCCGATGAGAGAGAACGCGCTCGATCTCGTACTCGGGTTCATCCTGTATGAGAACAGGTGGTGGTGGCGGTAGTTGCCGTCCCTGGAACTGTTGGTTGGGGTCCTTGTAGGGCTTCAGTAGCTGGACATGGAAAGCGTTGTGAAGCTTCCATGTATCTGGTATGCGCAAGCGGAATGTAACTGGTGTCACCTGTGCCTCAATGAGAAAAGGACCACAGAAGCAAGGCCGGAGTTTGGATGGGAGGTGAGACAGGTTCAAGTTGCGCGTGTCAAGAAGCACCTGATCTCCGACTGCTATTGAGTGATCACGTCGCTGACGATCGGCATACTGCTTCTGGGAGTTTTGCATCGTTGTGAGACGTCACTGAGTCTTCTCCCATAGCTGCTGCATGGTGGTGACGAAGTCATGTGCGGCTTGGACGTATGCCGGTGTAGTTGGCTGCTGTGGTGTGAGTGGTTCCCGTCCGTAACACAGGAAGAAAGGAGTTTTCCCTGTGGCCGCATGTGATGCGTTGTTGTAAGCGAACTCTAGGGTTGGTAACTGTGTGTCCCAGTGGCTAACGTCGTCCTTGCAAGCTGTGCGCAGTAACTGTTCAACCACTTGATTGAGTCGCTCTGTCTGTCCGTCAGTCTGGGGGTGGTATGCTGAAGACATTGCAAGCTTTGTCCCCAACAGTCCCATGAGCTCCTTCCAGAACTTACTCGTGAATTTGGGGTCTCTGTCTGAGATGAGTGTAGCGGGGATGCCGTGGATGGTGATGATGCGGTCGAAGAAGAGTCGAGCAGTTGCTTCAGCTGTAGCTGTGGCGTTGGTCGGTATGAAGTGACCCATTTTGGAGAACTTATCGATCACCACGAGGATGGAATCATGTCCCCGTGAGGTCGAAGGAAGCCCTGTGATGAAGTCGAGGCTAACGACCTGCCATGGCTGCTCCGGTACGGGTAGAGGCTGAAGTAACCCTGCTTTTTTCTGCTTGCTGCTCTTCATCGGCTGGCACGTGTCGCAAGAGGTGACGAACTGCTGCACGTCTGCTGCCATCCCGGGCCAGTAGTAATACTTCGCTATCCCTGCTAACGTCTTGTTGCTCCCGAAATGTCCCGCGTAAGGTACGTCGTGAAACTCCTCCAATAGGATCTGCCGTAGCGGGGCGTAATTCGGTACCCAAATCTTTCCTGAACCCTTCCTTACAGCTAAGTCTTTCTCCCACTATAATAGCTTCTTGGTCTGTGCTGTAGCAATCTCTGCGTCCACAGAGTACCCATGTTGGAATAGACCCTTGAGCAGAGGGTTCATCCCGTCGAGCTGGATGCCTGCTACATGTCCGGGGCGGCTCAACGCGTCTGCCTTGTTGTGTAGCCCGGGCTTGTAGACGATGTCGTAGTGGAAGTGAGTTTCCAGGAAGTCCACCCACCGTACCTGTCGTCGTGAGAGTGTCGGCTGTGACTTCAGGTATTTGAGACTGCAGTGGTCAGTATAGACTGTAGTCTTGGCTCCCTCTAGGTAACACCTCCACGCTTTGAAGGCTATGACTATCGCTAAGGCTTCCTTGTTGTGAATGGGGTAGTTTAGTTCTGCTCCGTGTAGCTTCTTACTGAGGTAGGCGATGGGCTGCAAACCGCGTCCGTGATCCTGCATTAGTACTGCTCCGACTGCTTGGTCACTAGCGTCTGCTTCCACCACGTAGTCCTTGTCTGGATCCGGCAAGATGAGTACTGGCGCTATAGTCAGTGCTGTCTGTAGCTGCTCCATGGCTTGCTGATGAAGGGTATCCCATTTGTAGGGCGTATCCTTTTTCAGTAGGTTGGTCAGTGGCGCTGCTATCTTAGCGTACTGCAGCACGAACCTGTTGTAGTAGTTGGCGAAGCCTAGGAACTGCTGTAACTCCTTCACGTTCTCTGGTACTTTCCACTTCTCGACGGCTTCGATCTTCCGTGGGTCCACGTGTACGCCCTCGGCACTCACCATGTGCCCGAGAAACTGCACCTTCTTCAGGGCGAAGTCGCTCTTTGACAGCTTCATGTAGAACTTGTTTTTCCGCAGGATCTCGAACACCTTCCGCAGATGCTCCACGTGCTCCTTCATGTTCTTGGAGTAGATGAGAATGTCGTCCAGGTACACCACCACGCACTCGTCCTGCAGGGGTCGTAAGATGTGATTCATCTCCGCCTGAAACGTTGCTGGTGCGTTGCAGAGTCCGAACGGCATCACCAAGTATTCGTAGGAGCCGTATCTGGTACGGAACGCTGTCTTGTGGACGGAGTTGTCTGCCATCTTGATCTGCCAGTAGCTCGATCGTAGGTCCAACTTCGAAAATACTGTTGCTCCACGCAGTTGATCGAGTAGGTCGTCTATGTGCGGTATAGGATATTTGTTTTTGACTGTCTGTTTGTTCAGTGCGCGGTAGTCGATGCACATCCGTAGACTGCCGTCTGGTTTTGGAGTGAAGAGAACTGGTGCGCCGTAGGGAGAGGTGGATGGGCGGATCAGTTGTCTGTCCAGTAGATACTCTATTTGTTTTTTCATGACTGTCAGTTCAGTCGGACTCAGTCGGTATGGTGCACGTGAGACGGGTTTCGCACCTGGTTCCTCCACGATCTCGTGCTCGTGGGTGCGTGCTAGAGGTACGCCTGCAGGTAGGTCGTCAGGCATTATATCTTTGTACTGCTCCAAGACCTCTTTCACTGCTGCAGGTAGCTCGGAACTCGGCTTCTCCTCCTCTGCTGCTGCCATAACCAGTGCTAGGTAACCCGTGTTACTCTTGTTCACCGTCTGTTCGAACCGTGCCAGTGTTGTTTCAGGTACGTCCCCTGTATCCGTCCAGCTTCGCAGTGCTATCCCCTTCCCATTGTTGTAGATGCACACCTTGCTGTTGACCCAATCGATCTCGGGGTTGAACTGCTTCAGGAAATCTCGCCCCAAGATAAAATCTAATCCTTTGATGTTGGTGACTGGTAGCTTCGGCTTCCACCTCAACGCACCTATATGCAGTTGCAGTGATGCTTCGCCGTGGATAGGAAGCTTCGTACCGTCCACCATGGTTGCTGAAAACTGGGTCTCTTCCGCCTTCTCTCCAATTTTCTCCAATGCTCCGCGGTCACACACCGAGTGAGATGCACCGCTGTCCACCAGTGCCTGGAGGCGTCGCCCATTGCATAACACCTCGAGGAGTAGTGGTTTCTGCTGTGCTGACTAGCCAAAGAGGGTCTCGTTACCAGGATCATAGGGTACATCAAACTTAATACCTTCCCTTTTTCCTATACCTGACTCAGCACTTTCCAACTTCACCTGGGGGGGAAGGAGGATTTTTCCGAGGCTTGTGTAATTTTTCCTGAGCCTGGATGTCTCCTCTAAGCCTTGGCAGCTGTGTAGGCTTCACCTGTGGGTGACAGGGAGCCTTAACACTGTGCTGCGGGGAGAGAATATTAACTCCACGGAACGCACGACCCTTCTCTACGCTCCGTAGTATTTTGCCCAACTTCTCAGGTACCTGAATAATTTCTAAAGGCTTATTTGTGAGAATAGAAACGTGAATGAGTTGACTACGAACGAGGTGAGTACAAAATAGGAAACCCTAATTGGGTTGTACCCCCTATGGGATACCCCACTATAGCCTACACAAACAAGTAAGCTATAATGTTCTGACACACCCCCATAGGCAAAGTGGGGGAGAACAAGGGGTCACAAGACCAGTCAAGCAAAGCAAAGCAAAGCTCAGGGTGGATCACAAAGTCACCACACATTCCGAGCACAAGGTCAAGGGCCACAAGGCCAGTTCGCATGCAAGATTATATATAGAGATATACAAGAGGCTAAGCAAGCAAGAGCAAGAGTATATATAGGTCAAGGTACAAGCAAGGTCAAGAAGTGAGCAAGTGAGACAAGACAGGCACAAGACCCAGCTGCGTGCAGCAACGCTGATGATCACAAGGCGCAAGTGCCTTGGTGAAGACATCAGCAGTGTTGGCCTCAGAGGCCACGTACGCAAGTCGCAACTGTCCACGCTGCTGCAGCTCACGAGCAAGAAAGTAGCGGAGAGCAATGTGCTTTGTCCTGTGCTCCAGTCGCTGCTCTCGACACAAGGCCAGCATGGCCTTGTTGTCTACGTACAGGACTGGAGGAGAACGAGGCGGCTCTCCAAGGTCGGTCAGCAGGTAGGTGAGCCAGCGAAGCTCCTGAGCAGCCATAGCCCCGGCGTAGATCTCAGCCTCACAACTGGAGCCGAGAACAGAAGACGAGCGAGTAGCCCGCCACGAGACAGAGCCGGAACCAAGGCTGAAGGTGTAACCCTGTGACGACCGCTGTGTAGCCTGGTCGTCAGCCCAAGAAGCGTCCGCGTGCCCAGTGAGGACCACTGGACTGCGCCCTCCAAGCACTAGCCCCATGCCCGACGTACTGCACAAGTAGCGCAACACCCTCTTCGCTGCAGCCATGTGCTCTGGTCGGTGTCTCCCAGGAGCAACATAGCGTGCGAGAATGCTGAGAGGGTATGCAAGGTCAGGTCGTGTGCAGGTCATCAGGTACATGAGGCAGCCAACAAGCTCTGCATACGGGCCACTCGACTCTACGGACTCATCCGAAGGCAGAGCTGAGAGCGAGTGGCGAGTAGGCAGAGGAGTGGCCTGAGGCGAGGAGTACGTGAAGCCGAAGCGCTGAAGGACCTGCTGCACCATGTGTGACTGAGTCAGGGTAATGGTGCGGCGTGCTCTGTCCCGGGTGATCTGCAAGCCAAGGTAGCTGCGCAGCTCACCCAGGTCAGTGCACGTGTGTCTCTTCTGCAGCTCGGACTTCACGTAAGCGAGTCCAGCAGTGTCCGCTGTGGCAAAGACCAAGTCGTCGACGTACACGAGGATGTAGAACGGCGGCAGAGAGGTGTCGGTGCGCAGAAACAGCGACGGGTCGGCAGTAGAAGGAGCAAACCCAAGTGCCGCAAGCGTAGTCCTCAGTGTGTCGTGCCACTCACGTGGCGCCTGGCGGAGACCGTAGACTGGACGCCGGAGATTCCACTGGGTACCAGGAGGGAAAGACCCAGTGAAGCCAGGTGGGCGACGCAGCCAGATCTCCTCGTGCAGGCTGCCCTGCAAGAAAGCTGTGCTGAAGTCGAGAGAGTGCAGCTCGTAGTCACGGTGAGCAGCAACGTGCAGCAGTACCCGAAGAGTGGTCATCTTCGGGGTGGGGGAGAAGGTCTGAAAGTAGTCAACCCCCTGCCGCTGACTGAAGCCACGAGCCACGTAACGCGCCTTGAAGACAGGCGGAGAACCCGGCGGCCGCTTCACCCTGAAAATCCACATGCCACTGACGATGTTCGCCCCAGGAGGGGGAACCGCGTTGACGTAGGTGCCTGTGGACTTCCAGGAAGCCATCTCTGCATCCATAGCTGCCTGCCACTGAGAGGAGTAGGGACCCTCTATCGCCTCCGCGTAAGAGCGCGGAGTCGGGATGTCTAGTGCATCCGGGTCTCCCTCAGGGGCTAGCAGTACAGACGCGAGATGAGGTGAAGCGGCGGCCAGACACTGGAACTCCTCCTGCCTGTCCTCAAGGACGTCCGTGCCAAGGGCACACTCACCCCCGACGGACGGAGGACAGGCAGACTCAGACTCAGCAACAAGACTAGCAGCGTAGTCTAGGCGACAGCGCGTAGCAAAGTCGACGAGCTCAGTGACAAGGGCAGACGCAGCAGAAGACTCGAAAGAAGGGTCAGTGACAGCTGTAGCAAGGAGACGCGTGACAGTAGGACTGACAGCACGAAGAGAGTCCGACTCCGGGTCGGCAAGAGCAGGAAGAGAGGAAGCAGGAGGAGAAGGCAAAGGGGCACGCAGAGGAGCAGTGGACGGACGCAGAGACATCCGGTGCGTGCCAGGGACAGGAGGAGGACGCTGACGCGAACCGCGACCACTAGCGCGCGCAGTACGAACAGGCGACGCAAGACGAGACGCAGGCTCACGACGCTCAGTAAGACCTCCAGTCGGACCAGCGTCGGGAGAAGGAGCAGGCAAAGGGGAGGCAGGCTGTAGCTGTGACTGTGACGAGAAAGGCTGTGGACCCTCTAAGGGAGGAGGAGGAGGACCAGGAGAAGGTGTAAGACCAAGAGCCTGCTGCAGGAGCGGAACGAAGTACGGCCGGGGCCGCGCGGCGACGCCACAAACAGCAGGGACAGCACCAGTACCCCCAGCAGGAGTACCCGCTCCAGCAGCACCTCCAGTAGCTCCCGAACCTCCAGCAGCACCAGCAGGAGCACCGCCAGTCGGACCTCAGCGGCAGTCTCAGCGTCAACACCCTCAGCAGCACCAGCTCCAGGAGAACCCTCAGACCCAGCAGCTCCAGCACCCACAGTACGAGCACCGCCGGGACGCTCGGCAGTAGTACCCTCTGCAGCCGAAGAACCGCCAGCACCAGCAGCACGCCTCCAGCGTCTGGCAAACCACTCACGTAGCTCCTGAGGGGAGAGTGGCTCACGGCGAGACGAAGCACCTCCAGGCGGAGCACCCCCAGTCTCAGCACCCCCAGGCTCAGCACCCCCAGGCTCAGCACCCCCAGGCTCAGTACCCCCACGCACAGTACCCACAGGCTCAGCACCTCCAGGCACAGCACCCCCAGGCTCAGCACCCCCAGGCTCAGCACCCCCAGGCTCAGCACCCCCAGGCACAGCACCCCCAGGCTCAGCACCTCCAGACTCCGCACCCCCAGGCTCAGCTCCCACAGGCGTAGCACCTCCAGTCTCAGCACCCCCAGGCTCAGCTCCTGCAGCCGCACCAGAGTCACCAGTGACCTCGACAGGCTCGACCGCGTCTACCTGGGACACACCTGAAGGGGCAGGACCCTGAGAGGGGAGGGGGTCTACCGGGGGGGGACCTGGTACCAAGAAGAGCGGGGGAGGGGGGAGGGACGGAGTGCGGTAGGGGAAGAGGCGGTAGTAGGGTACCGACTCGTCGAACGTGACGTCCTGAGAGGACAGAACACGTCGAGAGGTGGGGTGGTAGAACTGCCACCCGGGGGCGTCGGGGGGGAACCCCAGGAAGACGCAGGGAGCAGCGCGAGGGGACAGCTTGTCCGCAGACAAGTCGCGGACAAACGCCCGAGATCCCCAGACCCGGAACGCCGACGCATCGCCAACCTTCCCCGTCCACAGCAGCGCTGGGGAGGTCTCCGGCCTGGAGACCCTGGGGTGGAGGTTGATCTGATGCGCTGCGTACCTGACCGCAAACGGCCACAGAAAATGGGGGGCAGCCGCATGCATCATGGACGTACGAGCGACGTCCATGACCATGCCAATGCGGCGCTCTGCAATCCCATTCTGCTGCGGGGAGTCCGGAAGCGTGAAGGTCTGGCGGATGCCTCGCGCACGACAGTAGGCACGCAGAAGGCCAGAGGAGAACTCTCCGCCTCTGTCCGAGTGCAGACGCAACACAGGAAAGTCCGAGCCAAAGCTCTGCCTGAGCTGGAGACGAGCTGCGCGGATCCAGTCGATCAGCACCTCAGTGACATCACCCTTGCTGCGCAAGGGGAAGACTGTGGTGTAACGCGAGTAGTCGTCAACCACCAGCAGGAAGTAGCGCTCGTGACCGAGTCCACGGACGCGGGCAGGGCCCCACACGTCCATGTGAAGCGTCTGCAACGGAGCCTCTGTCGGAGGAAACTGGGAGGAGTGAGGGGCAGCACGCTGGCGCCCCTCGACACAGGGGACACAGGCAGGGCCAGGGCCCTGAGGAAGGGGAGGTAGAGACCGGGGGAGACCAGACACAAGAAGACGGGAGGCCATGCCTCTGAGCCTAAGCAGAGAGGGGTGGCCAAGACGGTGGTGCCAGAGGAGGGTCTCGTGAGACAGACGGCGACACGAACAGGGGGCAGACTCAGGACCAGACCTGGACGCTGCAGCAAACACCTGACCAGACGAAGGCACGCTACCAGACTCAGCACCTGGAGGAGAAGCAGTGGTCAGTGTGTACAGGCTCGACCCTGGCTGACGTGTAAACGTAGCCAGGTGACGACCCGTGCTAGCCTCCGTGCAGTGCGTCACTCGCTGACTAGCAGGGGTGAACTGGTGAACTCCCCCATCCTGTAGGTCAGCACCACTCACCAAGTTCGTAGAGAACGAGGGGAGGTAGAGACCAGACAGGGTGCCAGAGGGAGCCGCCGGACACGGGAGGACCGTGGAGAAGCGAGCCAGGACAGGACCCCTAGAGGGGTCAGCCAGGGAAACCGCAACTGGCCGACTAAGTGGCGTAAGTGTGGTGCGGTCCCGAAAGAAAGAGCGAGACGCTCCAGAGTCAAGAGTGAAGGTGTGGGAGGCCGAAGCCGACGCAGTACCTGAGAGCGCAGACGCACTAGTACCTGAGAGAGCAGTCTCACGAGTACCTGGGAGTACAGACGCACTGGCACCTAGAGCAGAAGCCTCACCGGTACCTGGAGCAGCAGTACCAATGCCCGGGTCGGGCGAGAAACACCGGTAACAGTCACCCTCCTAGTGGTCACAGCATACATGGCAACAAGGATAGCATCAAAATCAAGATCAAAGATAGCTACACCAGCCCTAGACAGCTCTCCCCAGCGGGGGATCTCCGCGGCCTCCGGGAACTGCTGACGCCAAGCGTCTGTCAGGCGGCCAAAGCAGCGCTGAGCGGGGTGGGCACCCCCACACTGCTCTCCAGTGCGGTCGCCAGTGCGGAGAACGTAGGTGCAGGGACCAAAACCCCCACCGCGCTGACGCTGCGTGTACCACTCACGGAGCTGCTGGGGGGTGAGGACGTCGCGAGAACGGTGCTGCTGCTGCTGCTGCTGCTGCTGCTGTTGGCGCTGACCGCCACCAGTGCCGCTCCGCTGCGAAGCCCCACTCCGACCACCTCCACCTCCGCCACCCCCGCCTCCGCCTCCACCGCCCCCGCCCCCACCTCCACCGCCGCCACCTCCGCCACCTCCGCTACCACCGCCACCGCCGCCGCCACTCCCGCCGCCACCGCTGCCACTAGCACCCCCACCCCCACTACCACCTCCACCGCCACCCCCACTCCCTCCGCCGCCTCCACCCCCACCGCCACCGCCCCCACTGGCCCCACCCGCTCCCTTGCCCCCCTTGCCCTTGCCAGAGCGGCGTCTCCCGCTAGGGGCAGACGCCGCACCAACCGACTCAAGACCAACGAGGTCGGCCGCAGCGGCAGAGGCAACAGAGGGCAGGAGAGGGGAAGGAGAACACCCCTCAAAGATGGGGGCGCGGGGGTCACCTCGAGAGGCTCCTACAGCAACTATGCTCTTCTCTGCTGCAAGAAGGGCCTTCTCGAGGCTGTCGACGGTGAGGGTGGTGGGACAGATCGCAAGGAAGTGGTCCCGGACTACACGAAGGGAGTCAGGGAGGCGAGTGACTAGGAAGTAGAGAGTGATGTACATGGGGGGGGGGTTCTTGGCGCAGAAGTCAGCAGGAAGTGCAGCGCGGTAGCGAGTGTCACTAGTGCGGAGGTGCGTGATGAGATCAGCGACAGTGGGAAAGGCGGCAAGGTCAGGGAAGAGGAAGGGGAGCATGAGGCGGCTCAGTGCAGCAGTGGCGGGGGAGGAGTAGCGTGCAACTACAACGTCGTACAAGGTCTGAGCACTCTTGTACTGACTAAAGTGCGCGCGCTCAGCGGTAGGCAGGTGGCGACGCACAGCAAGACGTGCAGCAGCATCGCGCGTGGCCCACTGAGAGCGAACAGTGGCGTCAGCATCAGCAGCAGGGGCAGGGACAGCGCCAGAGGTGAGGTCAAAGAGAGACAGACTGTCGGCCCTGTCGCACTGTAAAAACAGCTGCAGGTCGTCGAGCCAGACCTCAAAGTCAATGGCTCGACCCTCAGCGTCAAAAGTGAGGACAGTGGGTGTAGCCATGACGATGACAGTGGCGCAGTGCAAGCAGTAGGGGAAGGGTACGCAGTGACAGCAGTGCAGTGCTCACCGGGTAGGGCAGGTCGGGCGGCTCAGGAGGAAGGTCGCCAGACGACACGGCCGCTAGGCTGCTGGGCGGCTCGGCTCCCGGGCGGCTCGGCTGCTCCTGGGCGGCTCGGCTGCTGTTGGGCGGCTCGGCTGCTGCTGGGCGGCTTGGCTGCTCCTGGGCGGCTCGGCTGCTGCTGGGCGGCTCGGCTGCTCCTGGGCGGCTCGGCTGCTGCTGGGCGGCTCGGCTGCTGCTGGGCGGCTCGGCTGCTGCTCGGCGGCTCGGCGGCTCGTCTGCTGCTGGGCGGCTTGGCTGCCGCTGGGCCGCGTAGGTAGGGCGGCCGGGCCGCGAAGGTAGGGCGGCGGGTGGGCCGCAGGTAGGGCGGCGGGTGGGCCGCAGGTAAGGCGGCGGGTGGGCCGCAGGTAGGGCGGCGGGACGGCCGCAGGTAGGGCGGCAGACGGCCGCAGGTAGGGCGGCGGGTAGGCCGCAGGTAGGGCGGCGGGACGGCCGCAGGTAGGGCGGCGGGACGGCCGCAGGTAGGGCGGCAGGTAGGTCGCAGGTAGGGCGACGGGACGGCCGCAGGTAGGGCGGCGGGTAGGCTGCAGGTAGGGCGGCGAGTGGGCCGCAGGTAGGGCGGCGGGACGGCCGCAGGCAGGGCGGCGGACGGCCGCAGGCAGGGCGGCGGGACGGCCGCAGGTAGGGAAGCGGCGGGGCCGCGTCGAGGAGGCGGCGGGGCCGCGTCGAGGAGGC
The DNA here is from genome assembly GCA_948144175.1 of Closterium sp. NIES-65. NCBI lineage: Eukaryota > Viridiplantae > Streptophyta > Zygnematophyceae > Desmidiales > Closteriaceae > Closterium > Closterium sp. NIES-65. Next base: position 6,105,980 of record CANXME010002068.1, read on the forward strand.
GGCGGGGCCGCGTCGAGAAGGCGGCAGGGCCGCGTCGACGAGGCGGCGGGGCCGCGTCGAGGAGGCGGCGGGGCCGCGAGGGGAAGGGCGACACGGAGGGTCGCGAGAAAAAAGAACGCGCGCCTCGGGGCGCGCTTCGGTGGGCCCTAGAGAACAGTCCCTAGGATGGGACCTGCTCTGATTCCATGTGAGAATAGAAACGTGAATGAGTTGACTACGAACGAGGTGAGTACAAAATAGGAAACCCTAATTGGGTTGTACCCCCTATGGGATACCCCACTATAGCCTACACAAACAAGTAAGCTATAATGTTCTGACATTTTTCTTGGCCTCTAGACCTCCCCTAAATTCTTTGAAGGCTTGTAAACCACGAGAAGCAATATTCTTCGTTAGAGCATCTTTATAGGATACTTTTAACGAATTCTTACTTTCGTGGGTGTTCGGCTGGAGTTTCCCGGTCGGTGCAGAGTCTTTTTTCGCGGAGCCTCCATTCGCCTCGGCGATTTCCCCTGATGCCGGCCGGTCGTGACGTTTTAAATTCGCGCCATCATTTTCTCCTTTTTTCACCCGCTCCGAAGTCGCCACGTCGTCGCCTTTTCCTGCTTTTCGGATCTTTACGCGATCGCCAGGTCGATCCGCGGCTACTGGCGATTCCCGTTTTTTTACTTTGGGGGTGCTTCACTGTTTCCGTCCCGGAGTGCCGCACGTGCTTTCTTCATTTTGTAGCACGACAAAAATTGATGTCCTGCTGCGTCGCAAAATTCGCATTTTGTCGGCTGCTGCTTCGCGTCGTATTTGTCGATATCCATCGGTTCGGAGAACGTGGGGGGTGCCGATCGCTCCGTGCCGAATGTACGGTTCGACGTGAAGCGTCGTGTTTCGGGTTGACTTCGAGTCAGCGCGTCGTATCGCTCGGCAGCACGCACGATGTCTCTGTAGCTGTTGTAATTCGCCGCAATCACCTGCCGCCGAATCTCCATTTTTAATCCTTCGGTGTACGCCTGGATTTTTTCGCCTTCGGTCAGGTCGGTGATGCGGTTGAACAGTAACTCCATCTGCTGCGTGTACTGTGTTACACTACTGTATTGCTTGTGTCGGTGTATCTGCTGCCGCGCCATGTAGGTTGTATTAATTGGTTCGAAACGCTCGATTAAATCTGCCCGAAACTGCTGCCACATTTTCTCCCCGCGGGCTACGTCGGTGTAGTAAATCCATTCGAGAGCCGGTCCACGTAACAGTGTCGCTGCGAGCCGAATCCTTGTTGCGTCGTGTTGCGGGGTCGAACAGCCAATGGCCTCGAAGTAAATTTCGAGGGTGGCCACGAATCGCCGCACGTCGGATCCCTTCGCGCTTGGATCGAACGCCTCCGGGAGCCTCGGTCGTGCTGCTTCGAGGTTTGGCGACAGTGGTGCCATTGGTCCGTGAAATGTCAGTGTCGCCACTACTGCTGGAGTTGTCGGTGCTACAGTGTCGCTGTGGTCGCTGCTGCTGCGGTGACGAACCCTGGTTGGCTTGTCAGAAAAGCCTCGAGTCGACGAAGCATCGCCTGCATCTGCTCCATGTCGGTGCGGAGGCTCGCGATGTCGCTCGTAGTCGCGTAGTTGTCGCCTTGGCCCTCAATTTGGTGTTTTACAGGAAGATGCGCGACGAAAATAATCGAATTCTAGGTGCTGGTCGACTTACTGCAAGTAAAATTGACTGTAGAATCGACGAGCGCGAATTCTGTAGGTTGCGTAAATCTCCCTTAGGCAAAATTCGCGTCCGATCTTGGCCGTTGAGGAGAAAATCGATCCGACGCTCCAAATTCCAACTTTTTTGGGCGAAATTCTCTGGGCCGTTGAGATGAAACTCGATCGAACGGTCGAAACTCCAACCTTTCCACCAGTAAATCTGAGGGGTGTTCGAAAACCGAATCGAGGGGGACTTAGAAAAATTGCGCGGAACTGGTTTTACATACCCGTATCGGCGCTTTCTTCGTCGCCCCCGCGGTTTTTTAAAGGCCGGAACTAAGCGGTTGAAGACCTCGCGTGTAAACCCGCTCTGATTACCAAGTGTGAGGATCTAGGATCGAGTTCAGAAAAGAGAATGAGAATTGAGTCGAATTGAATTGAATTGAATCGAATGTCCACCTGGGTACAACACGAGGCTATATATAGGCTCGACACAAGGCCCCGTAACCAGGTGTTACGCGAAGCTTCCGCGGGTCGCGAAGCGTCCCGAACAGATCCTTACCGAATTCGGTAGAAGGCAATTCGGTGGCAACCGAAAAGCCAGAATTCGGTGCACGCAACCTAGCTCGGTGCTATAACTATAATAAAATATAGGAAAGCACCTAGCCTAGGAATTCAAGCAATTCATGCATGCATATGATTATCCTATGCTAGAAATAGCATGATAAAGTAGAGGCAAGCAAGCATAGCTGGCATAAGCCGTCGTACTCTCACAACCGAAAGCCAAAGCGCTGAAGGACCTGCTGCACCATGTGTGACTGAGTCAGAGTGATGGTGCGCCTTACTCTATCCCTGGTGATTTGCAAGCCAAGATAGTTGCGCAACTCACCCAGATCAGTGCAAGTGTGTCTCTTCTGTAGCTCCGCCTTCACAAGGGCCAGTGCCTCAGTGTCAGTAGTAGCAAAGACCAAGTCGTCAACGTATACGAGGATGTAGAATGGCGGCAGAGAAGGGTCGGTGCGCAGAAAGAGTGACGGGTTAGTAGTCGAATGAGTAAAACCAAGAGCCGCATGTGTAGTCCTCAGTGTGTCGTGCCACTCGCGGGGCGCCTTGCGAAGACCATAGACTGGCCGATGGAGGCTCCACTGGTTACCCTCAGGAAATGACCCAGTGAAGCTAGGTGGGCAGCGCAGCCAGATCTCCTCGTGAAGGCTGTTTTGCAAAAAAGTTGTGCTAAAATCAAGCAAGTGGAACTCGTAGTCACGCTGTGCTGCAACGTGCAGTAACACCCAAAGAATGGTCATCTTTGGGGTGGGAGAGAAGGTCTGGAAGAAGTCGACCCCCTGTCTCTTACTGAAGCCTCGTGCAACGTAACGCGCCTTGAAAGTAGGTCGTTTCACCCTAAAAATCCACATGCCATCAACTATGTTCGCCCCACGAGGGGGAACTGCGTCAAAGTAGGTGCCTGTGGACTTCTAGGGAGCCATCTCTACATCCATGGCTGACTGCCATTGGGAGGAGTACTGACCCGAGATTGCATCTGCGTAAGAGCGCGGGGTCGAGATGTCAAGTGCATCCGGGTCTCCCTCATGGCAAAGCAGCATGGAAACGAGATGAGGTACAGCAGCTACGAGGCACTCGAGCTCAAACTGTTTGTCCTCAAGGACGTCACTGCCAAGGACAAGCTCACCTCTGACGAACGGAGGAAAATCAGACTCATACTCAATAACCAGCCTCGCGAAGTAGTCAAGACGATAGGCAGCAGCAAAGTCAATGAGCTCGGTGACTAGGGCAGACACAGCAATAGACTCAAAGGAAGGTTCGGTCACAAGTGTGGCCAGGACACGCGTGATAGTAGGACTAGCAGCATGAGCAAGGTCAGGCTCAGGGTCAGGAACGTCAGGAAGAGAGGATGCAAGAAGAGACGGCAGGAAAGGACGCTATGCAACAGAGGAAGGACAGAGTGCCATGGTGTGCGTGCCAATGACAGGAGGAGGGCGAACACAGGGAGCACGAGAAGCACGAGCACGAACAGGCGAGGTAGCAGGAGAGGAAGTATGAGACGCAAGCTCCCGACACTCAGTCAGGGACTCTGGCAACGGGGAGTAACAAGAAGGAGAAGGTAGAGGGGAGTCAGTAGGCAATGGCGCATGAGACGGGTCAGGCGGTGGAAACAGCAAAGGAGGAGTAGTACCAGTGATAGGGAACTCAGTAGGAGCTGGTGGAAGACTGAGAAGGAGGCGAACTGAGGACGGTTGCTGCTGAGTAGCCACACCCCCAGAGCCTCAACAGGTCCGGAAGGACCTCCAGATCTAGCACCAGAACCTCCAGCTCCTCCAAAACCACCAGTAGGAGAACTCGCAGCCTCACCGCTACGAGAACGCTCAACGCCTCCAACTCCTCCAACAGGACTAGCACCTCCAACTCCAGCATCTCTAGCTTCGCCGCCGGAGCTGCCCCACCAAACAGCCCACTCGCAAAGCTGCTGCGACGAGAGGGTCTCCTGCCGACGTGCACTGGATCCTTCAGCACCAGCACCACCAACATAAGAACCTCCAGCACTAGCACCTCCATCACCAGCACCTCCAGCTTTGGCACCTCCAGCACCAGCACCTGCAACACCTCTAGAATTAGCACCCTTGACTCCACCTCTACGAGGACGCACAGTACCCCCAGCATCAACACCTTCAGCACCAACACCGCCAAAACCTCCAGCAACGGACACAGGAAGTGGCAGCGACGACTGCTGCCGCTCCTAGAACAAGTCAACAAGCCGCGGCAGAGGCAGGAGCGCAACAGTACGAACTCCAGCATGAGCTCTATCAACTCCACCACCACTAGGACGCTCAACATCCCTAGAGTCAGCACCCCTAGGCTCAGCACCCGCAGAGCCCACACCTCCAGCGGCGCCACCCCTAGCAGCACCGGAGTCTACAGCTACTGGCCGCAGAACGGGAAAATTGTTGTGAGAGAAGAGATGGTAGAAGATAACCGACTCGTCAAAGGTGACGTCCTGAGAAGACAGGAGGCGACGCGAGGTTGGGTGGTAAAACTGTCAGCCAGGCATGTCGGTGGGAAAGCCAAGGAAGACGCAGCAAGCGGTGCGAGAAGAGAGCTCGGTGGTATCGCGGACAAGTGAGAGCGAGCCCCAGACCCTAAACGCCGACGCATCGCCAACCTCCCCCGTCCAACGCAGTGTAGGCGATGTCTCTGGCACGGAGACACGGGACCAGAGGTTGAGCTGATGCGTGGCGTATCAGACTGCAAAAGGGCACATAAAATGGGGAGCAGCCGCATGGATCATGGAGGTGCGAGCAACCTCCATGATCAAGCCATGCGATGCTCGGCAATCCCATTCTGCTGTGGAGAGGCCGGAAGCGTGAACGACTGGGCAATGCCCTCCGCACGACAAATTTTCTCAAGGAGGCTGGAGGAAAACTCACCACCTCGGTCAGAGTGCAGTCGCAGGACCTGGAGGTCCTGCTGGAACCGTGCGCTCAGTTGGCGACGTACAGTGTGGACCCAAGGGGTCAAAACATTGCGGACATCTGCCTTGCGCTGCAAGGGGAAGACCGTGGTGTAGCAAGTGTAGTCCTCAACAATTGGCAAAAAGTAGCGCTCTCGGTCTAGTCCACTGACGCGGGCGGGGCCCCACACGTCTATGTGGAGAGTCTGCAGAGGAGCAGAGATTGGAGGAAACGAGGAGGAGTGAGGAGCGGCGCACTGCCGCCCCTCGACGCAGGAAAGGCACGGCGGTGCAGGCGAGCGCGGGAGTGGGGGCAGGGACCTGGGAAGGCCAGAGACAAGGAGATGGGAGTGCATGTTACGCAGACGCGGCAAAGGGGGGTGACCCAGACGGTGGTGCTAGATGAGAGACGGGTGCGTGAGTAACCGACACGAGCAAGACGCAGCTACCTGGCCAGACGCGGCTACCTGGCTAGACGCAGCTACTTGTGCAGACTTAGTGGTCAGTGTGTACAGGCCAGGCCCGGGTCTCCAAGTGAACATGGCGAGGTGAGCGCCAGACCTGAGTCCGTACAAATTACCACAAGCTCATCCCCAGGAGTAGTGACAGTGACAAACTGATCCTGGAGGACAGCGTTACTCACCAAGTTCGTAGCGAACGAGGGGAGGTGGAGACCTGTGAGGGAGCCGGAAGAGGCTGCCGGATACGGGAGAAGGGTGGAGGCATGTGCAACGACTGGGCCACCAGAGGCGACAGCCAGGGTGACAGGGACAGGTGCAGTGAGCGGTGTGACTATAGTGCAGTCGCGGAAGAAGCAGCGAGACGCGCCTAAGTCAAGTGTGAAGGTGTGCAAAGCCTCCGTAGGAGTTGCACCTATGCTGGCAGGCTCACAGACACCTAGACTAGTAGCCTCTATACCACAAGGGACGTGTCGCTGGGAAACGCACTTTCGAGGCTGCTACGGCGAAAGGGTCCCCGGCTGACGCTTTTGCCTCTGCTGCCGTTGCTATGCACCCCCAGAAACTCCACCTTTACCAGCAGCAACACCTGTATGAGCAGACGCACTAGTACCTACACTCGCCTCCTCGACCAGCTCCTGCACCTCCTCTAACAACAAAAGTTGTTGTCCTAGTGGTTGGGTGGTAGGAGAAAGGGAGGAGTAGTGGCTAACCGCAGCGTCCTAGAAAGTCTTAGCCGACATCACCTGACAAAAGTGGGCCCTCTGGTCGACCGGTAGGTGAGAGTGGACAGCAAGCTGGGCGAAAGCGTCTCGCTCCGTCCACCATGTGCAAGCAACACGGGCCGCTCGATACCGCCTCTGCACGTGCTCGTCAGTGTCAACAGCAAGCTCAGTGGGAGTCGTGGGGGCCTGGAGGGACCCCGACGTGTGCTTGAACAATGAGGCACCATCTCTAATGAAACGCCGGAGATACCGGCGCAGGCCGGCGAGCCATAACTCTAGCGCGAAAGGCCGCCCGTCCGCGTCAATAGCTAGGATACTGATAGTGGCCATGATAGGCGGCGACAGTCAGCAGTAGCAGCGCAAGGGCTGAAGTAGCGACTGCAGCGGCGGTAGCTAGAACGGAAGGTGCAGCGGCAGGAGTAGGAGCAGCAGCTACTATAGCAGCGTGCAAAGACACCAAGGGCGGCAGCCGCTGGCGGCAACACCTAGGGCAGCTGCAGGCGGCAGCAGTTGGCAGCAGCAGCAGCAGCGGTGTGCGCAGGGAAGTAGGGGCAGCGCGCGTGGGCAGGGCAAGGCAGGGGCGCGTTTGGCAGCAGAGCACGCACGGCGCGCTGGGCAGGGTGGCGCGCCGGGCAGGGCGGCGCGTTGGCGTGCGGGGCAGGGCGGCGCGGTGGCACGCTGGGCAGGGCAGCGTGCTGGCGCGCGGGGCAGGGCAGCGCGTAGGCGCATGTAGGCACGCGGGGCAGGGCGACGCGATGGCACGCTGGGCAGAATAGCGCGTAGGCGAGCGGGGCAGGGCAGCAAACAGGCGTTTGGGGCAGGGCGGCGTGCTGGGCAGGGCGGCGCGGCAGCGCGCTGGGCAGGGCACCGTGGTGGCGCGCTGGTCAGGGCAGCTTGTAGGCGCTCGGGGCAGGGAGGCGTGGTGGCGTGCTGGGCAGGGTAGCGTGGGGGCTCGCTGGGCAGGGCAGCGCGCTGGCGCGCAGGGCCAAGCAGCGCGTAGGTGCGCAAAGCTGGGCAGCGCAGTGGCAAGCTGGGCTGGGCAGCGCGTAGGCGCACGGGGCAGGGCAGCGCGCAAGCACACGGGGCAGGGCGGTGCGTAAGCGTGCGGGGAAGGCAGCGCGGCGGTGCGCTGGGCAGGGCAGCGCGACGACGTGCGGGCAGAGCAGCGTGACGTGCAGGGCAGGGCTTCGCCATGACGTGCGGGCAAAGCAGCGCGACGTTCGGGGCAGGGCAGCGCGACGACATGCGGGCAGAGCAACGCGATGTGTGGGGCAGGGCAACGCGGGCCGCGCAGGCAGCAGGGCAGTGACGCTCGAGGCGCGAGACAGTGGGGCAAACCTAACCTAGTCGTAGGTTCGTTAGTAAGTTTGGCAGTCTGACCTAACCTGGCGTATGATACCATGACATAATGAGAACAGTGGAATGATGTGACTAGGAAGGATTGAGGTACAAGTACTAACCCTAGAATGTGTTCTACCCCATATGTAGTGCCCCACTATAGCCTAACAAGCACAATAGCAATTTGACAATCTTTGCCCTCATGAGTCGTCACACGTATGAGTGCACCCTTCTTGCCATCACCGCAGCAAGGTGCCTACTGCTTCGATAGATCGATGTGAAGAATGTGCTCCTTTACGCATTAGTAGACGCCGTGATATACGTGGAGCAGCCACACACTTATGGCGAAGGGGATTCCAAGGTTTGCGAGATGAAGAAGGCGGTGTATGGGACCAAGAAGGCACCGTCACTATGGCAACAGCATCTGCACAATTCCTGTTAAAATTTGGTTTTACTCAGCTGCCTCACAATCTGGGGAAGTGCCGCCTTCACTTTTGTGACGACTTCATCCTCCGTATAGTTTATGTCAACGGCCTGTTGTACACAAGGACGAGCAACACGCTGCTCGATCAGTTCAAGAAGAACCTAGGTCAGTGCGTCAACATCACCACCAACCACAATGTGACGCTGTTCCTATGACTTAATATCTCCTACGCCCATTCATCTCTCAGCTTCGAAGTACGCTGAAACACTGGGGGGGAACTTTAACATCTCTCCCGCACCACTCTTAACTTTCTACCACGCGCCTGGACCGAACTACAAACCGAACAACAAACCCATGTCTTTTGCCGATCTGCAGACTTACCAGCACCAACTGGGTTGCCTGCTCTTTGCCTCCGTCACCTGCATACCCAACCTCTCCTACATCGTGAGCCAACTGGCTCAATACTCTCGCAATCCAGTGGCTCATAATCTTTTGGACCTTCAGCGTGTCAGAGGTCTACTGGTGATCCCCGATTGATCCTATGGAAGGGTTACAGGCTCGCTGGCCTAGGGGGTTATGTGCGCACTGACCCGCTACTTAACAAGCCCTTTTATCCCAATGGTCTAGTGACTCTCATGATATTAGAGCGAAGGTCTTGGGTTCGAATCCCGGTGTGTGCACTTCGGGCATCTCGGTGCGGGGGGGTGTCAGGTCCACTGCTAATCCTAATGATCCTAGGGAAGGGCTACAGGCTCGCTGGCCTAGGGGGTTATGGGCGCACTAACCTGCTACTTAACAAGCCCTTTTATCCCAGTGGTTTAGTGACTGGGATTCTGACAGAGAGCGCTCTACACTATTTCATCTCAACACCCAACCTCGGGCTCTCCTAATCAATACTCACGACCTCGTCATTCGACCTCGTCGACTGCGTGGACACCAATCACACCGCTGATCCCAACAATCGACGGTCGAGAACTGGCTTCCTCTTCCGATTCGAACCGGCGGGACCCATCTCCTAGAATTCGGAAGAAGAAACTAGTTACTTTGTTATTGGCGGAACCTGAATTCATCGCCGCACTGCAGGAGCGCAACATCGCCAACCTTCCGTCTCCATTACGACAACCAAAGCGCAAACAGGATCGCGAACAATCCTGGTTTTGTCAATCGCACCAAGCACATCGCTGCAATACTTTTTTTCGTCGAGAAAGAAATCGACAAGGGAAATGTTGACTTGTCTTACTACCCCACCGGTGACATGGCAGCTAACTTCTTCACGAAATAACTGCTACTTCAGTAGTATCAGCATTGTGCCAACCTCAGTAGAATGGTGAACCGAGTCAGAACCTGCTACGCCCAGGAATGAACGGAGGTGTTACGATAAGGGAATTCCGTTAGCATTCCAGTACGTAACAGGGTCAATGTAAAATCTACGATGAAGACGAAGAGCGGAAATTATTCGATGAGGTGGAAATGGTTGGAGGAATGGGACCGTCTCAAACATATGCATCAGTAAAGGAAAAGTGGGAAGCGGTTTGAAACGGATTCTATGCGACACAGATCATTTCTGTCATTTTACATTCACTCTTACAAGAGTCATCATTGACTTCCGCTACAAAACTACCTGCGAACTGTCAAACTTATATGCTATAGTCTATGTAGGATGTAGTGGGGTAGACTATATGGGGTACAACATTTCTAGGTTTTCCTACTTATACCCACCTCTTTCCTAGTTCATTCATTCCTCATTCTTTCACATGGTATAGAGCAGGTTCCCTAGTGGGAACGCTTCCTTGGGCCCACCACGCTTCCTTCCTCGCTACTGCCCGAGGCGCCCCTTGTGGGCCGCCCTTCCGTCGAGACCCCTTAGAGGCCCCTCCCACGGCCCCCCGTGCCGCCCCTCGCGGCCCCTAGCGGCCCCGTCGCCGCCCCTACGCAACCCCATAGCCGCCCCTAGCGGCCCCGTCGCAGCCCCTACGCGGCCCCCTCGCCGCCCCTAGCGGCCCCGTCGCCGCCCCTAGCGGCCCCGTAGCCGCCTCTCCACCTACGCGGCCCCGTCGCCGCCCCTAAGCGGCCCCATCGCCGCCCCTACGCGGCCCCGTCGCCGCCCCTAGCGGCCTCGCCGCCGCCTCCCTACCTACGCGGCCCCGTCGCCGCCCCTACACGGCCCCGTCGCCGCCCCTACGCGGCCTCATCGCCACCTCTAGCGGCCCAGTCGCCGCCCCTAGCGGCCCCGTCGCCGCCTCCCTACCTACGCGGCCCCATCGCCGCCCCTAGCGGCCCCGTCGCCGCCCCTAGCGGCCCCGTCGCCGCCCCTACGCGGCCCCATCGCCGCCCCTAGCGGCCCCGTCGCCGCCCCTACGCGGCCCCGTCGCCGCCCCTAGCGGCCCCGTCGCCGCCTCCCTACCTACGCGGCCCCCTCGCCGCCCCTTGAAGCCCCGTCGCCGCTCCCCTCCCTACGCGGCCTCGCCGCCGCCCCTAGCGGCCCCTTCACCCGCCGAGCCCCCCAGCAGCTGAGCCGCCCAACAGCCGAGCCGCCGAGCCGCCCAGCAACCGAGCCGCCGAGCAGCCGAGCCGCCCAGCCACCGAGCCGCCGAGCCGCGCGACACCCGAGCCGCCGAGCAGCCGAGCCGCCGAGCCGCCCAGCAGCCGAGCCGCCGAGCCGCCCAGCAGCCAAGCCGCCGAGCAGCCGAGCCGCCCAGCAGCCGAGCACCGAGCCGCCCAGCAGCCGAGCCGTCAAGCCCCTACTACTTCTACCGGCGCCCCCCGGCCCTACTTCCTCGGACTGGTGAGATCACTCCCTGCTAGGCCACTGCAGTCATGGCTACCCCCAGTGTCCTTACCTTTGATGCTGAGGGTTGTGCTGTTGACTTTGAGGTCTGGGTCGATGACCTCCAGCTGTTCCTTCAGTGCGATAGGGTAGACGGGCTCTCTCTGTTCGATCTCACCTCCGGTGTCTCTCCTGCCCCGCCTGCTACTGCTGACAACACTGTTCGCTCGCAGTGGGCCACACGCGATGCTGCTGCCCGCCTTGCTCTGCGTCGCCACTTACCGACCACTGAGCGTGCGCACTTTAGCCAATACAAGAGTGCTAAGACCTTGTATGACGCTGTAGTTGCACGCTACTCCTCCCCTGCCACTGCTGCCCTTAGCCGCCTTATGCTGCCGTACCTGTTCCCTGACCTTGCTATCTTTCCCACAGTCGCTGACCTCATTACGCACCTTCGCACTAGTGACACTCGCTACCGCGCTGCGCTTCCTGCTGAGTTCTGTGCCAAGAACCCCCCCCCCATGTACATCACACTCTACTACATAGTCACCCGGCTTCCTGACTCCCTTCGCTTAGTCAGGGACCAATTCCTCTCAGTTTGCCCCACCACACTCACCGTTGACCTCCTCGAGGAGCGCCTCCTAGCAGCAGAGAAGAGCATAGTCGCTGTAGGAGCCTCTCGTGGTGACCCTCGCACCCGCGTCTTTGAGGGGTGTTCCCCCTCCCCCCTCATGCCCTCTGTTGCTTCTGCTGCTGCGGCCGACCTCGTTGGTTTCGAGTCGGTCGGCGCTGCGTCTGCCCCTAGCCGGAGACGCCGCACCGGCAAGGGCAAGGAGGGCAAGGACGCTGGAGGGGCTGGCGGGGGCAGTGGAGGTGGTGGTGGAGGCAGTGGGGGGGGTGGGGGTGGTGGTGGGGGTGGTGGCGGGGGTGGAGGTGTCGGTGGCAGCAGTGGAGGCGGTGGAGGCGGCAGCGGTGGCGGAGGGAGCAGAGGCGGCGGAGGTGGCGCAAGCGGCGGAGGTGGCGGAGGCGGCGGAGGTGGCGGAGGCGGCGGCGGCAGCGGTGGAGCTGGTCGCGGCTTTGCGCAGAGGAGTGGGTCCGGTGGTGGTCCGCGCCAGCAGCAGGAGCGCAATCGTGAGACCCTGTCCCCTCAGCAGCTCCGTGAGTGGTACGCTGCGCGTCAGCGCGGTGGGGGTAGTGGTCCCTGCACCTACGTCCTCCGTACCGGCGACCGCGCTGGTGAGCAGTGCGGGGGCCCGCACTCCACCCAGCGCTGCTTCGGCCGCCTGACGGACGCGTGGCGTCACCAGTTCCCTGAGGCCTCTGAGATCCCTCGCTGGGACGTTCTGTCTAGGGCGGGGGTTGCTATCTTTGATCTTGACTATGATGCTATTCTTGCTGCCATGTATGCTGTGTCTCCTAGTGATGAGGGTGACTGTTACGTGTGTGTTCCGCCTGACCCGCGCATTGAGGCTGCTGCTCTAGGTGCTGGTGAGGCTGCTGCTCTAGGTGCTAGTGCATCTGCTGCCCCAGGTACTGGTGAGTCTGCTCTCTCAGGTACCACGTCGGCTCAGGCCTTACACACCTTTACCCTTGACTCGAGTGCTTCCCGCTCCTTCTTTCGAGACCGCACCACGCTTACGCCGCTTAGTCGGCCGGTTGCAGTTTCCCTGGCGGACCCCTCTGGGGGTCCTCTCCTTGCTAGCTTCTCCACTATCTTACCGTGCCCGGCAGCCCCCTCTGGCACCCTGTCCGGTCTCTACCTCCCCTCGTTCTCTACGAGCTTGGTGAGTGGAGCTGACCTACAGGATAGGGGGGTTGACCAGTTCACTCCTTCGAGTCAGCGGGTGACCCACTGCACGTGTGCTCGGACAGGCCGACACTTGGCCACGTTCACCAGTCGGGCAGGGTCGAGCCTGTACACACTTACTACTGAGTCTCCTCCGGTTGCTGAGTCTGGTCAGGTAGCTGCGTCGAGTGAGGTGTTTGCTGCAGCGTCCAGGTCTGGTCCTGAGTCTGCTCCCTGCTCGTGTCGTCTCCTGTCCCACCAGACTCTCCTTTGGCACCACCGCCTTGGTCACCCCTCCCTGCCTCGTCTCCAAGGCATGGCCTCCCGTGTCCTTGTCTATGGTCTCCCCCGGTCTCTCCCTCCCCTACCTCCAGGGCCTGCCCCTACCTGCGTCCCCAGCGTCGAGGGGCGTCAGCGCGCCGCCCCTCACTCCTCCGAGTTTCCTCCAACAGAGGCTCCCCTGCAGACTCTTCACATGGACGTGTGGGGCCCCACCCGCGTCCGTGGCCAGGGTCACGAGCGTTACTTCCTGTTGGTGGTTGACGACTACTCGCGTTACACCACAGTCTTCCCCTTGCGCAGCAAGGGCGACGTCACTGAGGTGTTGATCGACTGGATCCGCGCAGCTTGTCTCCAGCTCAGAGAGAGTTTCGGCTCGGACTTTACTGTTCCGCGTCTGCACTCTGACAGAGGCGGGGAGCTTTCCTCTGCCCGTCTGGGGGCCTTCCGTCGAGCACAGGGCATCCGCCAGACCTTCACGCTTCCAGCCTCTCCACAGCAAAATGGGATTGCTGAGCGCCGCATTGGCATGGTCATGGACGTCGCTCGTACGTCCATGATCCATGCGGCTGCCCCCCATTTTCTGTGGCCATTTGCGGTTCAGTACGCAGCGCATCAGCTCAACCTTCACCCCAGGGTCTCGATGCCGGAAACCTCCCGAGCTTTGCTGTGGACGGGGAAGGTTGGCGATGCGTCTGCGTTTCGGGTCTGGGGATCTCGGGCGTTTGTTCGCGACTTGTCTGCGGACAAGCTGTCCCCCCGTGCTGTTCCTTGCGTCTTCCTTGGCTTCCCCCTTGACGCGCCTGGGTGGCTGTTTTACCACCCCACCTCACGCCGCGTTCTGTCCTCTCAGGACGTCACCTTTGACGAGTCGGTGCCTTACTGCCGTCTCTTCCCCTACCGCACTGCGCCCCTCCCCCCGCCGCCGCTCTTCCTTACGCCAGGTCCTCCCCCGGTAGACCCTCTCCCTCCTTAGGCTCCTGCCTCGTCAGGTGTGTCCCAGGTAGACGCAGTCGAGCCTGTCGAGGTAGCTGTTGAATCTGGTGCTGCTAGAGGTGCTGTGCCTGCGGGTGCCGGGTCTGAGGGTGAGGACCCTGGGGGTGTTGAGTCCAGGGGTGCGGAGCCTAGGGGTGCTGAACCTGGAGGTGCTGAGTCTCGGGGTGCTGAGCCTGAAGGTGCTGAGTCTGGGGGTTCTGAGCCTGGGGGTGCGGGGCCTGGGGGTGCTGGGTCTGCTCGTGTGGCCTCTCGTGGTGCTTCGTCGAGGCGGGAGCCACTCTCTTTGCAGAAGCTGCGCGAGTGGTTTGCTCGGCACTGGAGCCGTGCTGCTAGAGCTAGAGGTACTACAGTCGCTGCTGGTCCCGGAGGTGCTCGTACTGGCGGTATTGGAGCTGCTGGGGCTGGGGGTGCTGCTGGAGGTACTGCTGGAGCTGCTGGCGGTGCTAGAGCTGCCGATCCTACTGGAGTTGGTGCTGCTGGAGCTACAGGTGCTGGAGCTGCTTGGGGTGTCGGCGCTGGTGGTTCTGCTGGCACTGGTGGTTTTGCTGGCGCTGGTGGTTTTGCTGGCGCTGGTGCGTCTAAGGGTGCTGGAGTTGGCGCTATTGGAGCTGGAGGTACTGCTGGCGCTTGTGCTGCCTCTGGGAGTGCTGGTGATGTACTTGCTGGTGCAACTACTGGAGCTGGAGCTGCTGGAGCTGGAGCTGCGGGTGTTGGCGCTGGAGGTACTGCTGGCGCTGGTGCTTCTGGGGGTGCTGGAGTTGGCGCTGTTGAAGCTGGAGGTGCTACTACTGCTGGTGCTGCCGCTGGGGGTACTGGTGCTGTCCCTGCTGGCTCAGAAGGGGCTGCGCGGCCGCGGCCGTACTTCGTTCCGCTCCTTGAGCAGGTTCTTGGTCTCCCGCCCTCTACTGGTCCTACTGGAGGTGTTGCTGAGCGCCGTGAGCCTGCGTCTCGTCTTGCGTTGCCTGTTCGTGCTGCTCGCACTAGTGGTCGTACTGCGTGTCCGCGTCCTCCTGCGGTCCCAGGCACACACCAGATGGCACTGCGTCCTTCCATTGCTCCTCTGCGTGTCCCGTTGCCGTCTCCTCCAGAGTCCTCTCTTCCTACTCTTGCTGACCCGGAGTCTGACTCTCTTCCTGTTGCCAATCCTTCTGTCACGCGTCTCCTGGCTACTGTTGTCACTGACCCTTCCTTTGAGTCCACTGCTGCGTCTTCCCTAGTTGCTGAGCTTGTCGACTTCGCTGCTCGCTGTCGTCTAGACTACGCTGCTAGTCTTGTTGCTGAGTCTGAGTCTGTCTGTCCTCCGTCCGTCGGGGGTGAGTGTGCTCTTAGCACGGACGTCCTTGAGGACATGCAGGAGGAGTTCCAGTGTTTTGCTGGTGCTTTGCCTCATCTCGTGTCCACGCTCATTGCTCCCGAGGGAGACCCGGATGCACCAGACATCCCGACTCCTCGATCGTACGCTGAGGGGATCGAGGGTCCCTACTCCTCTCAGTGGCAGTCAGCCATGGACGCAGAGATGGCTTCCTGGAAGTCCACAAGCACCTACGTCGACGAGGTTCCCCCACCTGGGGCGAACATCGTCAGTGGCATGTGGATTTTCAGGGTGAAGCGGCCGCCGGGTTCTCCGCCTGTCTTCAAGGCGCGTTACATGGCTCGAGGCTTCAGTCAGCGGCACGGAGTTGACTACTTTCAGACCTTCTCTCCCACCCCAAAGATGACCACTCTTCGGGTGCTGCTGCACATAGCCGCTCAGCGCGACTACGAGCTCCACTCTCTTGACTTCAGCACAGCTTTCCTGCAGGGCAGCCTGCACGAGGAGATCTGGCTGCGCCGCCCACCTGGCTTCACTGGGTCGTTTCCTCCTGGTACCCAGTGGAGCCTCCGACGGCCAGTCTACGGTCTCTGCCAGGCGCCCCGTGAGTGGCACGACACACTGAGGACTACACTTGCGGCTCTTGGGTTTTCTCCTTCTACTGCTGACCCGTCGCTGTTTCTGCGCACCGACACCTCTTTGCCGCCATTCTACATCCTCGTGTACGTCGACGACTTGGTCTTTGCCACTGCTGAGACTGCTGGACTCGCCCACGTGAAGTCCAAGCTGCAGAAGAGACACACGTGCACAGACCTGGGTGAACTGCGCAGCTACCTTAGCTTGCAGATCACCCGGGACAGAGCACAGCGCACCATTACCCTGACTCAGTCACACATGGTGCAGCAGGTCCTTCAGCGCTTCGACTTCACGTACTCCTCGCCTCAGGCCACTCCTCTGTCTACTCGCCACTCGCTCTCAGCTCTGCCTTCGGATGAGTCCGTAGAGCCGAGTGGCCCGTACCAAGAGCTTGTTGGCTGCCTCATGTACCTGATGACCTGCACACGACCTAACCTTGCATACCCTCTTAGCATCTTGGCACGCTATGTTGCTCCTGGGAGACACCGACCAGAGCACATGGCTGCAGCGAAGAGGGTGTTGCGCTACTTGTGCAGTACGTCGGGCATGGGGCTAGTGCTTGGAGGGCGACATCGAGTGGTCCTCACAGGTCACGCAGACGCTTCTTGGGCTGACGACCAGGCTACGCAGCAGTCGTTACAGGGTTACACCTTCAGTCTTGGCTCCGGCTCTGTCTCGTGGCGGTCTACCCGCTCGTCTTCTGTTCTTGGCTCCAGCTGTGAGGCTGAGATCTACGCGGGGGCCATGGCTGCACAGGAGCTACGCTGGCTCACCTACCTGCTGACTGACCTAGGAGAGCCGCCTCGTTCTCCTCCAGTGCTGTACGTAGACAACAAGGCCATGCTGGCCTTGTGTCGGGAGCACAGACTGGAGCACAGAACGAAGCACATTGCTCTCCGCTACTTTCTTGCTCGTGCGCTGCAGCAGCGTGGTCAGGTGCGCCTTGCTTACGTGGCCTCTGAGGCCAACACTGCTGATATCTTTACCAAGGCACTTCCGCCTTGTGATCATCAGCGCTTATGTACGATGCTAGGTCTTGTGCCTACTTGGCCTCACTTGCTCACTTCTTGACCTCGTTTGTACTGTGATCTTTCTATACCTGCACTTGCCTGTTTACCTAAATATATGATCTTGCATGTGAATTGGCCTTTTGGCCTTGCTCTTGTCCTCGGATTGTCTGGTGACGTTGTGATCCACCCTGAGCTTGTTTTGCTTTGCTTGACTGGTCTTGTGACCTCTTGTTCTCCCCCACTTTGCCTATGGGGGTGTGTCAAACTTATATGCTATAATCTGTGTAGGCTGTAGTGGGGTAGACTATATGGGGTACAACATTTCTAGGTTTTCCTACTTGTACCCACCTCTTTCCTAGTTCATTCATTCCTCATTCTTTCACACGAACAACCCTGAGGCAGATCCTGGCTAAGTCCCCTGTGGAGTTGTGACTCGAGATTTAAATCTGCACACCTGAGGACGCGGCACCTCTAGCAATTTTGCACGATCGATCTCAGGATCGCTGGTTCCACCGCGCTGGAAACCTGCTAAAAGAATATACATCTTTCAGCACCATTTCGAACTCCTCACATTTTCGATCCTGCGGAGGATGGTGGTAGAGGTGCCGCGTCCTGAGCTTATCTCGGGGGATGACTCGACCGTATTGCCTCGACTTCAAGAATTGTCGTTTAGTCTTCGTTATTCGTTTTGTCCATGCACACTTCTGTGCCTTTTAGAACGAACATCTCGATATCGCAACCCTCGACTTCGTGTCGTCCTTCTCGGGACGGGGGAACGATTCTCCCATCTGTCTGAGGCCGCGACAAAACTCCCACACAAACCGCTGTTCTTTACAGTGCATGTTATATCGTTCACCCACCAGCACAGTGGTGAGGTTGTTGAATCAAGCGAGTCTAGACCCATCAGACGAGTCGCAGGGTAATCTCAGGTGTTCGCCAACAACGACGAGTGAGAAGCCAGCACACGTCTCCCACCCTTGAATTTCCTTTCCCCCCAGCCCCAACTCAACAACAGTTTTAGTCTTCACTCCAACACCTACAATTCCAGATCGATCGAACTTCATCATCCAGGCAGTCGAGCAGCAGTTGAAATTCGCCCTTCTCTTAGTGATTCAACTCCATTCGCCTAGCACATTACAGGTCCTGGTTACTCCGAAGTCATTCAAGCGTCTCACTATGGGTCCCAGGCTTCTCTTGGTGTCTTTGTTGATCTTACTTGTTAGTGCCGGGGCCCTTGGCAAAACTAACAGGATTAAAACGACGTCTACCGTCGCTCCTACAAACGCTGATGTTCAGGCTCTGAAGCAGAAGTCCCTTGCAATGCAGCAGCAGGCATCCCAGAAGACTCAGGAGCGGATTAACGCTGAGCTGGCGGTTGGTGAGGCCCAGAAAGCTTACGACGACGCCGCGGCAGCTGTTGCCGCTGCTAGGACGGGAGTGACAAACGCACAGACGGCTAAGAATGTTGCCTCGACGATCGTCGGTAACGCCGCGAAGAACCTCGCTAAGGTCCAGTCTAATTACGACAAGGCAGTCGCCAACGTGGCGGCCAAGAAGAAGTCGCTCGACACAGCCCAGGCTAAGTACGACGCTGAGGTGAAGAAGGGCGCTGGCCTCACGGGTTCGGCTAAGACGAGGCAGGACGGTGTCATCAAGACTGCCCTGGCGGCCCTGACCAAGGCGCAAACTGACTACAACAAAGCTGTGTCTGACGCTAAGGCTCCTACCGACGCGTACAACCCCGTGAAGGCGGCTAAGGACGCCGCCGACGCAGCGCTGAAGGCGAAGGACAACGATCTTACGGCCGCCCAGCAGAAGCAGGTGGAACTGGAGCTGAAGCTGTCGGATGCGGATACTGCTTTGGCGGCTGCCAAGAAGAAGGCTGACGACGCTAAGGTCGCGGAGACCCAGGCGTACACGTGGGCCTCCAAGGCCAACGATGACTACACGACTGCTTACAAGGCGTATACGACTGCGCAGTCGGCCACTTCTACCACTACTACTACGACGACCACTACCTCCCCAAGCACTACCTCCTCTAAAAGTACGTGTGGTACTGCTGTGTTGGACATTTGTTGCTCTTCCCGTGATTTGAGGTTTGAATGTCTATCATACATCTCACGCTGCTTTGTTTTGATTGTTTCCAACAGTTCTGTGGAACGACGGCAAGTACCCTACTACAGGCGTGACGACGTGCACGGCTCCTCTGGACATCCCCTGCACGGACAACTGTACCGACAACAGCGGTTTGAACGGACGCTACGTGATTCCCAATGGCGGGCGCTGCGGCACTGGCTTGACTCCCCGGTGCTTCGGCAACGCTGTTCTGCGCCGGCAGTGCTGCGCGGCGTGCACCAATTCGACTGCGTGCTCCTTCTGGCAGCACTACATCCCGTCGTCGCTCGCGTGCTCCAACTGCGGTATCTGCTACCTGTACAAGCCCACGGACGCGCAGCCCACTTGCGAGACGCGCACGGTGGTTGTCGGCGGCGTGACGCGCACGTATGTGAATGCGTCGACTCTGGGCCGCCCCTGCCCGTACACGAAGCACGACCCGCACTTCCGCGGCGCGCACGGCACGCGGTTCGAGTTCAACGGCGCGCCGGAGAAGTCGTACTGCCTGCTGACGGACTCGAGCCTGCACGTGAACATGAAGATGCGCGGGTACTACGACACGCGCACCATCGGCGCGTCTCTGCTGCGCAACGGGTTGGCGGTGCGCACGTGGATCCGCGAGTTGGGCTTCGTGTGGAGCGTTGACGGCGTGGAGCACTCTTTCCGCCTGGCGGCGCGCAACGGCAAGTCGGACAAGCGCGACAACGGCTTCCTCTCGCTCATCGAGTTCGACGGCCGCGTCCTGCCCTCGCTCGAGGTCAGCCCACCCACTCTTACCCACTTGCTCACTTGCCCTTATCGAGGGGTGCTCGTATTTCCTCTTTCGTTTCTGAATACCGCTTAAACTAGCCCTTGGTGTGTTTCATCTCATCCCTACCTGTGGTTTCAGCCCGGGGAGTCGTACAACCTGGACGGCGGGCTGGCGTTTGTGTTCAAGGGGTACGAGCAGGAGGGCGGCGGATTCTTCGACGTGGACGCGTACTCGCTGCGCATCGGCGACAAGCTGGCCATGGACATCAAGCTGAGGCCCGCGCACCCGTTGCTGCAAACGCCCGACGACGCGCAGGTGCACTTGAACGTCAACTTCAAGCACGTGTCGCGCTCCCCGTCGGTGCACGGCATCATGGGGCAGACGTACCGTGAGGGCCGTGCCGAGCGTGCTATTGACTACGCCATGCTGTCGCGGCTGCTGCGCACTCCCTTCTCTGCCGACGGCGACAACGGCCAGGGCTTCCTGGACGGCAAGGCCGCCGACTACGAGACGTCTGGAGTGCTCTCCACGGACTGTGGCTACTCCGCTTTCTCCAAGGCCATGTAGACTCCTCGCATCCCCTGCTTGTGCATGAGTTGATCGGCCCATCGGCTCCTTGATACGACCAGTTTGCCAGATCATTCTATTTATGCGTTTTGTTATTTGTAGCGCCCATGTATTCTAAGCTTTGATTTTTTGGCAACTCTAAGCCAAACTCGAGAATGTCTAAAATTGCCCGCCTCCCTTTCTGTCGGGCGGTCATTGTCCCATAGTTTGACTTAGCGCTCACCACTGAAAATGGTTTTTGCAAGACATGTTCTTCTCCCTGGATCACTCTTAGCTGGGGGAAACGAGATGTGCCTTCCTAATCTCCTCCTCTTGGTTCGTTTGCCGCTTTGGGGATACTTTTCTTCTATCTCATGCGGAGACGAGAATTGTCCTTCCCATTCAATTACCGTATGGGGGCGGTTGTCAGGGAACCACCCATCCAACCCCATGAACACTTCACAATGGTCCTTAACATTATGCTTTTTGCAAGTTGTCAAGATTGTACATGTGTTCAGAAGTTATAATGTTATTCACAAAGTTACATTCCACGCACTTCACGTTTTGCGTCAGCTGAAAGTGAGGTGACACTGCCAGCTGCTGTAGCATTCAGTGTTAATGTTCTTTTTGTGGGACATACCAGCATTCCAGCAACTTTGGAAACAGGTACCAGTATCTTCTGCAATCTCATTTCCATATTACTTCCATATCCATGATGAGGTTTTAACCACATGGATAAGAGCGTGTTCCTACGGCCTCATCAGGCAACCTCGTATCAGATTCGCGTCGAAACGCACTAAAACGCATCCAACCGCAGTTAAACACACTGAAACATTATTTAACCACGCGAAGCTGATACGAGACGTGTCTGATATAGCCAGAAACTAGGTCCATAGAATCTTCCCAGATGCCATGCTGTACTCGGGCTTTAATCATTGGAGTCAATTTATTTCACCCAAATTCATTAACAGTCGGTTCAGAATTACCTACAAGAGCACCCTATTCCTGAATCCACTATGCTTCATTAAGTCATATGCCAACCACACCCCGACCAAGAATGCATCCCCGGTCCTACACCCGTCTTGAACCCGTTGTAATGGGCTACCGGCGATGAAGAACTCGAGCGAACGGGCGACGATGCGACTGACCAGGGTTGTTTCGGCTCCAGAAACTGCTCCTACTACCATGGTTGACAGCCTACTCCTGATCTTACTAAATTGTCCGCAAAGTGTCGAAAGGGCATAGTAACTGCGAACCGATTACAACACGAGAGAGAAAGCGGCGACGGCTGCGACAGACACGAACCACCGGAAGCCGGCGACGATCCCTGCAAAAGAAACAAGGAGAGCAATAAGTAACCAGGGACGGCTATCGCGAAGGCAGACAGAGCAATCATGAAGACGGTAGCAAAAAATACTGAGCGTGAAGGTAGAAACGTACTGGCTGAAGGCTTGGAATCAGTGGTAGCGGGAGGAGGGGCAGTGATTGCGGGAGGAGACGGCGAGACGGTCGGCTGAGAAGGAGGAGGCGGGGCAGAGGGAGAGGCTGCGGACTCGGGCGCGGCGAGGATACGGCGGCCATCATCCTCCTGCACGTCGACGGCGCCGAAGTCAATGGAGCCGAGAGCCTCCTCAAGCGAGGGCGGAATGAGCAGGCCGCGGATCGAGTGCACCACGGCGTCCTTGGAGATGATCGCGTTGTACTCCTTAACAGCCACGTTCGACACATAGAACGCTAGCGCGTCCATGCGGAGAACGGCGGGAGACCCCTCCAAGGTCGCATGGTCGCCGTCCCACTTGAAGGCGGAGATGCGCTCCGGAACGACGTGGAAGAGCAGCACCTTGCGGAGAATGTCCTTGTTTACGGGCGCCTTAAGATACGCGAGGAGTGCGGGAGACACCTTGTACATGAGCGAGTCATCGGAGGGAACGAAAAGGGTAGCTTCGCCCGAGTCCAGCTTCCCTTCAAGCTCCATCACCATATCGGCTTGCTCCAGTAGCTTGGCGAAACCCGAGCATCCCGCGGATCTCAGTTGGGAGGTAAGGGTATTCGGCCCGTCGTTCGCCGATGCGAAGGCGAGCGTGGCGAGGATGAGGATTGCGACGAATCGTGCAGCCATTGCGACGGATGGAGAAGTGGCCAGTAAACTGGCGTGAGCGGAGGGAGTGGTGGTACTTCTGATGCAGACAGGAGAAATGAGGATGGTTGCTTGGGCTGGAGAAAAGCTGTGACGTAGAGAAGACGAAGACTAAGTTGCTCAGGCTAGGCTTACCTGTGCCAAGCTTGGGTTGGAATGAGTTGTGAAAAGTGAGCGAGGGTACTTGTAAGGATTCCAATCCCGCGCTTGCTTCCTCGGTCGCGCAATGACGTGATTTTTGGTTTGCGGCGAAACGCACGGAGCGGAGCGAGGCGCGGAAACGTCCCTGGGCAGGGGAGATGGGGTCGCAGTGGCGAGGTGCCATGCCGCATGTCGCAGCTTTCGGAACTCCTTTCCGCCTTCGCCCTGATGTGATCGCT
This sequence comes from Closterium sp. NIES-65, assembly GCA_948144175.1. Taxonomy (NCBI): domain Eukaryota; kingdom Viridiplantae; phylum Streptophyta; class Zygnematophyceae; order Desmidiales; family Closteriaceae; genus Closterium; species Closterium sp. NIES-65. The sequence continues at coordinate 6,128,776 of CANXME010002068.1, forward strand.
TACACGCAGAGCGCGTCAGAGTGGTGCCCGCTGTGGAGCCGAAGCGCTGAGCAATTGGGACTGGTGCGAGGGCGGAGTAACGAGCCGTGTTTCGTTTGGAAAATGGAAACGCGACTCGGTGTTTGGAGGCTACGGTTTCCCGAGCCTTTCACTGTGATGTGAAAGGAGGGACATGTGCTAGGCTCGGAAGGCCGTAAAAAACGCACAAACGAATAGTCTTGCTCTGTGAGCTGCCGAATCTAAACGTTTCGGTTTGGTCCTTGACGAAGCAGCGTCGAAACAGAGTCGTTGGGGGGAGCCTGTCTGTAGTGACAGGTTCGAGCACGTTCGCGCCAATGCCGTTTGTTTCGCAACCAGGGGCCGTCGGGAGAAGGCTTGTCTTGACAGGTCATTGGTCTCCATCCATACCAAAGGGAGAGGGGAGGGAAGTTGTGAAACGTGATGGTGCACCACGGGCTGGGTCGCCGCAACTTTCCGACATCGCCAGAAACTGACACCACATAGGAAGATGTTTCGCGGGCAGCGCTTCAGAAAATTTGAATTTAGGGCAGTCCAAGGTAAAACGACATATCAACGGACAGCCATTCGTCGCTCCGCCGTTCACCTGACCTGATGACATCCGTTCAAAATGTCACCGCCAAGACAAAGTGTTATAAGTTGTATGAAAGAAGAGTGCGCAGAATGCAATATCGCGGAAGTGATTACAACTACTGAGCAAACAACGAGGCCTAGGCATAATATAGCACAGCTAGCTAAGCCGAGGTCGCGGAGTCGCGCGAAGGTTGGGTGTAGGTTTGGGGTTGGGAAACCCGAAGGCGACGCGGGAGACGTTCGGGAGGCGAGGTCGACGGACCGAGCCTGAATTCCGAAAGTTGGAATTGTACGCGTAAGAGGTGCCTCAGTAAGGAATTAGCGAAATTCCTTACACTACCCCCCCTCCCCCTCAAGAAAGGTGGTCAATATCAGGCACATGTCGGCGAGAAAGATACTGCCGAAGTACCGAGTGCCCTTGTAGTGAGCCAGCCGGGACCCACGTGTCATCGTCACTTGTGCGATCCACCCAGCGTAGTAGGAAGTCGACGTGGCGTCCAGCGGGGGTCGCACGAATGCGATGATTCAATATCTTCCAAGGTTGAAGCGTAGGATCCGCCACCGGTCGGACACTTGGCGCCTGGTGGGGTCGAGCGACGTCGGGTGACTGCGGTGCCACGTAAGGGCGAAGTAAACTGGCGTGGGAAGCGTCGTGGATATGCCAGTCGTCCGGTAGTAGCAGTTTCGCAGTGACCGGTGGCAGCATCCGAATGATGCGGAAAGGTCCCACGTAGCGGGGACGCAGTTTTGCAGGTTGGGGCAGCTTGAAGTTTTTTGTGCCCAGGAGGACCATCTGCCCGTCACGAAAGGGTAAATTCCGTCGATGTTGGTCGGCGTAGCGGCTGGCGGCCGTATTCGCTTTCCTGATAAATTCCGTTGCTTTGTCGCGCGCTGCTTGTAGTTCCGAAACAAACTGCTGTGACCTTGGTACCGGGTTGTCGGGAGTCGTTGACGAGGGTACCACCGGATCTATCCTGTAATTCAGGTAGAATGGTGACTGCTTGGTCGTTGCAGATGGGGCGTTATTGTACGCAAACTCGAGCATAGGAAGGGAATCCTCCCACTTGGTGATGTCGGGGCAGTTCGTGCGAATCAGCTGCTCCATCGTCTGGTTTGTCCTCTCTGTCTGTCCATCAGTTTGCGGGTGGTAGGACGACGAAAACTGCAGGCGGGTACCGTACTGTGCCCATGTCTCCTGCCAGAACTTCGGAGTGAATTTCGGATCTCGATCGCTGACGATCGCCGAAGGTAACCCGTGTAGGCGCACGACGGTCGAGATGAAGAGTTTCGCTGTTTCTTCGGCTGTGATCGTCGTACGGCATGGTGCGAAATGCGCCATTTTCGTTAAGCGATCAACAACGACGAGCACGGAGTCGTTGCCACTTGCGCCAGCTGGTAGGCCCGTAACGAAATCCATTGTCACCTGTTGCCACGGTTGTTCGGGTGGCTCGAGGGGCTGCAGTAATCCAGCTGGGCGTTGTCGTGATGATTTCATTGCCTGGCAGGTCGGGCAGGCGGACACGTAGTGCTGTGTCAAACATTATATATGTTATGCTTGTGTAGGCTACAGTGGGTTAGCCTATAGGGGGTACACAATTCTAGGGTTTCCTACTTGTACTCATTTCACTGCTAGTTCATTCATTCCTGTTCGCTTATTCTCACATGGTATAGAGCGGGTCCTTCTACGGACCGTTTTTTTTGGGCCCACCGAAGCGCCCCCCCGAGGCGCGATCTTTTTTTTTTTAGCGACCCCTCGGGTCGCCATTTCCCCTGCGGCCCCGCCGCCTTCACTGACGCGGCCCCGCCGCCCTCTCTGTCGCGGCCCCGCCGCCTGCTCTCACGCGGCCCCGCCCCGGCTCCTTCGCGGCCCCGCCGCCTGCTCTCGCACGGCCCCGCCCCGGCTTCTACGCGGCCCCGCCCCGGCTTTCACGCGGCCCCGCCGACGGCTTTGTCGCGGCCCCGCCCAGGCCCTTACGCGGCTCCGCCGCCTGCTCTCACGCGGCCCCGCCCCGGCTCCTTCGCGGCCCCGCCGCCTGCTCTCGCGCGGCCCCGCCCCGGCTTCTACGCGGCCCCGCCCCGGCTTTCACCCGGCCCCGCCGACGGCTTTGTCGCGGCCCCGCCCAGGCCCTTACGCGGCTCCGCCGCCTGCTCTCACGCGGCCCCGCCCCGGCTCCTTCGCGGCCCCGCCGCCTGCTCTCGCGCGGCCCCGCCCCGGCTTCTACGCGGCCCCGCCCCGGCTTTCACCCGGCCCCGCCGACGGCTTTGTCGCGGCCCCGCCCAGGCCCTTACGCGGCTCCGCCGCCTGCTCTCACGCGGCCCCGCCCCGGCTCCTTCGCGGCCCCGCCGCCTGCTCTCGCGCGGCCCCGCCCCGGCTTCTACGCGGCCCCGCCCCGGCTTTCACGCGGCCCCGCCGACGGCTCAGTCGCGGCCCCGCCCAGGCCCTTACGCGGCCCCGCCGCCTGCCCCCGTCGCGGCCCGGTCACCTCCTGACGGCCCCGCCGTCCCTTCCTGACGGCCCCGCCGTCCCCTCCTGACGGCTCCTGCCGTCCCCTTCTACCGGCCCCGCAACTGCACCTGCTGGCCCCGCCGCTGCACCTACCGGCCCCCCACCACCCACCCCCCCTTTTCCCGTCGCCCGTCGCGGCTCCTTCGGGGGCCGCAAGCGGCCCCCTCAGGTCGCCTCGACAGGCGACGGGAGAGGCCAGCAGAGGGGTGGCAGGTGTGTGGCCTCCCCTGCTTCTCCTCCTCCTTCATCTCCCCTGCAGCAGCCGAGCCGCCCCACAGCTGAGCCGCCCTGCCGCCGAGCCGCCGGGTCGCTGAGCTGCTGAGCTGCAGTTGCTGCCGAGCCGCCCGAGCCGCCGAGCCGCCGAGCTGCCGAGCCGCTGAGTCGCCGAACCTACTCTTCCCACCACTGGTGAGCTCTTGCCCTGCTAGCACGCTGCGCGTCGCCTGCTTGCCTGCCTGCCTGCCTTTTGGCTTGCCTGGCTGCCTGCCTCCCTGCTGCTAGTCCTGCTCCTGCTTCTACTTGCGGAGCCAAATGCAGCCCCAGCGACGCCGGCGTGAGTCCCTCACGCCGCAGCAGCTGCGTGAGTGGTACGCTGGTTGGGGCTGTAGGGGTGGCGACGCTACTCCTACTACCACTCCTGCTGCTTCTACTCGTGGTGGCGGCCAGATGCAGCTCCCGCGACCCTCTCGCGTGTCTCTCACGCCTCGCCAGCTTCGTGAGTGGTACGCTCAGAGTGGAGGGTCTCTTAGTGCTGTTCGCTGCTCTTACGTGATTCGCACTGGTACTCGGACTGGTCAGCCTTGTGGGACACGTAGTCATACACCGTCCCGCTGCTTCGCCCGTCTGAGCGACGCCTGGCGTACCGTGTTTGGCGACGAGGCTGAGCTTCCCGACTGGGTGGAGTTGCTTAGGCAGAGGGTAGATATATATGCTCTTGACTATGATGCTATTCTCACTGCCATGTATGCATTGCCTACTAGTGCTGACCGTGCAGGTCACCTGTGCGTCCCGCCTGACCCAGGTATAGGACCTGCTGCTCTAGCTACTGGTGAGGCTGCTGCTCTGGGTGCTAGTGAGTCTCCTGCTCCAGGTACAGGTGCGGCTGCTGCTCTAGGTGCTAGTGAGTCTGCTTCCTCAGGTGCGGGTGAGGCTGCGCTCTCAGGTACCGCGTTGGCTTCGGCCTCCCTCACCTTTACACTTGACCCTGGGGCTTCTCGCTCCTTCTTTCGGGACCGCACCACACTCACGCCGCTTGGTCGGCCGGTTGCAGTCTCCCTGGCTGACCCCTCTGGGGGTCCTGTCCTCGCTCACTTCTCCACTGTCCTCCCGTGTCCGGCTGCCCCCTCGGGCACCCTGTCTGGCCTGTACCTCCCCTCGTTCTCGACGAACTTGGTGAGTGGTGCAGACCTACAGGATGCGGGGGTTCACCAGTTCACTCCTGCGAGTCAGCGGGTGACCCACTGCACGGACGCACGCACAGGCCGGCACCTGGCCACGTTCTCGCGTCGGCCGGGGTCGAGCCTCTACACCCTGACCACTGAGTCTCCTCCTGTCCCCGCGTCCGGTCAGGTAGCAGCGTCGGGTCAGGTGTTTGCTGCTGCGTCCAGGTCTGGTCCTGAGTCTGCCCCCTGTACTTGTCGCCTCCTGTCTCACGAGACTCTCCTGTGGCACCACCGTCTTGGCCACCCCTCCTTGCCCCGTCTTCGGAGCATGGCTTCCCGTGTCCTTGTCTCTGGTCTTCCCCAGTCTCTCCCTCCTCTCCCCTCCGGGCCAGGACCTTCCTGTGTCCCCTGTGTCGAGGGTCGCCTCCGGGCTACTCCTCACTCCTCCCACTTCCCCCCGACAGAGGCTCCCCTGCAGACGCTTCATATGGATGTGTGGGGCCCAGCCCCCGTCCGTGGGCAGGATTACGAGCGCTACTTCCTGTTGGTGGTTGACGACTACTCGCGTTACACCACAGTCCTCCCCTTGCGCAGCAAGGGTGAGGTCACTGAGGTGCTGATCGACTGGATCCGCGAGGCTCGTCTCCGGCTCAGTAAGAGCTTCGGCTCGGACTTTCCTGTTCTGCGTCTGCACTCGGAAAGAGGCGGAGAGTTCCCCTCTGGCCTTCTGCGTGCCTACTGTCGTGCGCGAGGCATCCGCCAGTCCTTCACGCTTTCGGACTCACCACAGCAAAATGGGATTGCTGAGCGCCGCATTGGCATGGTCATGGATGTCGCTCGTACGTCCATGATGCATGCGGCTGCCCCCCATTTTCTGTGGCCGTTTGCGGTGAGGTACGCGGCGCATCAGCTCAACCTTCACCCCCGGGTCTCTCGGCCTGCGATGTCCCCAGCCTTGCTGTGGACAGGGAAGGTTGGCGATGCGTCTGTGTTCCGTGTCTGGGGATCTCGGGCGTTTGTCCGCGACTTGTCTGCGGACAAGCTGTCCCCTCGTGCTGCTCCCTGTGTCTTCCTTGGCTTCCCCACTGACGCCCCAGGGTGGCAGTTTTACCACCCCTCCTCTCGTCGTGTTCTGTCCTCCCAGGACGTCACGTTCGACGAGTCAGTCCCCTTCTACCGTCTCTTCCCCTACCGCACTCCTTCCCTCCCCCCTCCCCCGGACTTCCTTGTACCGGTTCCCCCCCCGGTAGACCCCCTCCCCCCTCAGGTTCCTGCCCCCTCAGGTGTGTCCCAGGTAGACGCCGTTGACCCGGTCGAGGTTACAGGTGACTCTGGTGCTGCTGCGGGTGCTGAGCCTGGGGGTGCTGACTCTGGGGGTGCTGTGCGTGGGGGTGCTGAGCCTGGGGGTGCTACTGCTGGGGGTACTGGGCCTGCGGGTGCTACTGCGGAGAGTGCGGAGCCTGGGGGTGCTGAGCAGGGGGGTGCTGTGCCTGGAGCTGCTGAGCCTGGGGGTGCTGCGTCTGGAGCTGCTGAGCCTGGGGTTTCTCCTGCTGCTGCGTCTCGCCAGGAGCCCCTCTCTCCACAGGAGCTGCGCGAGTGGTTCGCTCGCCGCTGGAGGCGTGCTGCTGAGTCTGGAGGTGCTGCTGGAGCTGGAGCTGGAGCTTCTTCGACCGTCGAGGGTGCGGGTGCTGCCGGTCCCGGAGCTACTGGACCTGCGGGTCCTCCTGGAGCTGGAGCTGCTGAGGGCGTTGGTGCTGAGCCTGCTGCTGTTGGTCCTGCCGCGGGAGGTGTGGGTGGCGCTGGTGCTGTCTCTGAGGGCGCTGGTGCTGTCCCTGCTGCGTCTGGAGCTGCTGAGCCTGGGGTTTCTCCTGCTGCTGCGTCTCGCCGGGAGCCCCTCTCTCCACAGGAGCTGCGCGAGTGGTACGCTCGCCGCTGGAGGCGTGCTGCTGAGTCTGGAGGTGCTGCTGGAGCTGGAGCTGGAGCTTCTTTGACCGTCGAGGGTGCGGGTGCTGCCGGTCCCGGAGCTGCTGGACCTGCGGGTCCTCCTGGAGCTGGAGGTACTGAGGGCGTTGGTGCTGAGCCTTCTGCTGTTGGTCCTGCCGCTGGAGGTGTGGGTGGCGCTGGTGCTGTCGCTGAGGGTGCTGGTGCTGTCCCTGCTGAGTCTGGAGCTGCCGCGCGGCCTCGGCCGTACTTCGTTCCGCTCCTACAGCAGGTTCTTGGTCTTTCTCCTTCGGTAGAGTGTCCACAGCCTGTCCAGTCGCAGTCACTGTTGGAGCCTTCCTCTCCTCTGCCTGCTCCCTCTCCTTACACTGGTCCTACTGGAGGTCTTGCTGAGCGTCGTGAGCCTGCGTCTCGTCCTGCGTCGCCTGTTCGTGCTGCTCGCGCTAGTGGTCGCGGTTCGCGTCAGCGTCCTCCTCCTGTCCCTGGCACGCACCGGATGTCTCTGCGTCCGTCCACTGCTCCTCTGCGTGCCCCTTTGCCTTCGCCTCCTGAGTCCTCTCTTCCTGCGCTTGCCGACCCTGAGTCGGACTCTCTTCGCGCTGCCAGTCCTACTGTCACGCGTCTGCTTGCTACTGTCGTCACTGACCCCTCTTTTGAGTCCACTGCTGCGTCTGCTCTAGTCGCTGAGCTCGTTGACTTTGCTGCTCGCTGTCGTCTCGACTACGCTGCTGGTCTTGTTGCTGAGTCTGCGTCTGTCTGTCCTCCGTCTGTCGGGGGTGAGTGTGCTCTTGGCACGGACGTCCTAGAGGACAGACAGGAGGAGTTACAGTGTCTAGCGGCTGCTTCACCTCATCTCGCGTCTGTACTGCTTGCCCCTGAGGGAGACCCGGATGCACTAGACATCCCGACTCCGCGTTCTTACGCGGAGGCCGTAGAGGGTCCCTACTCCTCTCAGTGGCAGGCAGCTATGGATGCAGAGATGGCTTCCTGGAAGTCCACAGGCACCTACGTTGACGCAGTTCCCCCTCCTGGGGCGAACATCGTCAGTGGCATGTGGATCTTCCGGGTGAAGCGGCCGCCGGGCTCTCCACCTGTCTTCAAGGCGCGGTACGTTGCTCGTGGCTTCAGTCAGCGGCAGGGAGTTGACTACTTTCAGACCTTCTCTCCCACCCCGAAGATGACCACTCTTCGGGTGCTGCTGCACATAGCCGCTCAGCGCGACTACGAGCTTCACTCTCTCGACTTCAGCACTGCGTTCCTGCAGGGTAGCCTGCACGAGGAGATCTGGCTGCGCCGTCCACCTGGCTTCACTGGGACTTTCCCTCCTGGCACCCAGTGGAGCCTCCGACGGCCAGTCTACGGTCTCCGCTAGGCACCGCGTGAGTGGCACGACACACTGAGGACTACGCTTGCGGCTCTTGGGTTTGCTCCTTCTACTGCTGACCCGTCGCTGTTTCTACGCACCGACACTTCACTGCCGCCGTTCTACATCCTCGTGTACGTCGACGACTTGGTCTTTGCCACAGCGGACACTGCTGGACTCGCCTACGTGAAGTCCGAATTGCTGAAGAGACACACGTGCACAGACCTGGGTGAACTGCGCAGCTACCTTGGCTTGCAGATCACTCGGGACAGAGCACGCCGCACCATTACCTTGACTCAGTCACACATGGTGCAGCAGGTCCTTCAGCGCTTCGGCTTCACGTACTCCTCGCCTCAGGCCACTCCTCTGCCTACTCGCCACTCACTCTCAGCTCTGCCTTCGGATGAGTCCGTAGAGTCGAGTGGTCCGTATGCAGAGCTTGTTGGCTGCCTCATGTACCTGATGACCTGTACACGACCTGACCTAGCATATCCTCTGAGCATTCTTGCACGCTATGTTGCTCCTGGGAGACACAGACCAGAGCACATGGCTGCAGCGAAGAGGGTATTGCGCTACCTGTGCAGTACGTCGGGCATGGGGCTTGTGCTTGGAGGGCGGAGTCCAGTGGTCCTTATCGGCCACGCGGACGCTTCTTGGGCTGACGACCAGGCTACGCAGCGGTCGTCACAGGGTTACACCTTCAGCCTTGGTTCCGGCTCTGTCTCGTGGCGGTCTACTCGCTCGTCTTCGGTTCTCGGCTCCAGTTGTGAGGCTGAGATCTACGCCGGGGCCATGGCTGCACAGGAGCTTCGCTGGCTCACCTACCTGCTGACTGACCTTGGAGAGCCGCCTCGTTCTCCTCCAGTGCTGTACGTAGACAACAAGGCCATGCTGGCCTTGTGTCGAGAGCAGCGCTTGGAGCACAGAACGAAGCACATTGCTCTCCGCTACTTCCTTGCTCGTGAGCTGCAGCAGCGTGGTCAGTTGCGACTTGCGTACGTGGCCTCTGAGGCCAACACTGCTGATGTGTTCACCAAGGCACTCGCGCCTTGTGACCATCAGCGCTTTTGCACCCAGCTGGGTCTTGTGCCTGTCTTGCCTCACTTGCTCTCCTCTTGACTTCACTTGTACTGTGACATATATATATACCTGCTCTTGCTTGTCTAGTTTTATATATATGTCTGTACTCCTGCATGTGAACTGGCCTCTGGCCCTGCTCTTGTGCTCGGACTGTGTGGTGACTTTGTGATCCACCCTGAGCTTGCTTTGCTTTGCTTGACTGGTCTTGTGACCCCTTGTTCTCCCCCACTTTGCCTATGGGGGTGTGTCAAACATTATATATGTTATGCTTGTGTAGGCTACAGTGGGTTAGCCTATAGGGGGTACACAATTCTAGGGTTTCCTACTTGTACTCATTTCACTGCTAGTTCATTCATTCCTGTTCGCTTATTCTCACATGCTGCACGTCCGACGCCATGTCGGGCCAGTAGTAATTCCGCTGTAGTAGCTTCAACGTTTTGTCGACGCCGAAATGCCCGGAGAGGTTAGAGTCGTGTACTTCATGCGTCAGTAATTCTCGTAAGGGTCGGTAGGAAGGTACCCAAACTCGGTTAGTACCGACTTTTAGGTAGTAACTCCCATGCGTTGTAGTGACCCCGTGGTGTTGATTGGTCCTGAAAAATCTGTCAATCCTGTAGCAGTGCTTCAATAATCCTGCCAATAAAGGGTTAGAATGGGCGATTAGTACTGCTGCCGTCTGCATCGATGGGCGGGTCAGGGCATCGGCGATGTTCTTTGCGCCCTTTTTATACGTGATGGTGTAGCTGAAGTTGGACTCGAGGTAGTCGAGCCACCAGATGTTAAAATGAGAACGAGAATGAGGTGAACTATGAATGAAGCGAGTACAAATATGAAACCCTAGTTGGGTTGTACCCCCTATGGGATACCCCACTATAGCCTACACAATAGCATAAGCTATAATGTTCTAACACACCCCCATAGGCAAAGTGGGGGAGAACAAGGGGTCACAAGACCAGTCAAGCAAAGCAAAGCAAAGCTCAGGGTGGATCACAAAGTCACCACACATTCCGAGCACAAGTTCAAAGGCCAAAAGGCCAGTTCACATGCAAGAGCACATATATATATATACGAGGCTAAGCAAGCAAGAGCAGGAGTATATATATGTGACAGTACAAGCAAGGTCAAGAAGTGAGCAAGTGAGGCAAGACAGGCACAAGACCCAGCTGAGTGCACAAGCGCTGATGATCACAAGGCGCAAGTGCCTTGGTGAAGACATCAGCAGTGTTGGCCTCAGAGGCCACGTACGCAAGCCGCAACTGTCCACGCTGCTGTAGCTCACGAGCAAGAAAGTAACGGAGAGCAATGTGCTTTGTCCTGTGCTCCAGTCGCTGCTCTCGACAGAAGGCCAGCATGACCTTGTTGTCTACGTACAGGAATGGAGGAGAATGAGGCGGCTCTCCAAGGTCGGTCAGCAGGTAGGTGAGCCAGCGAAGCTCCTGGGCAGCCATAGCCCCGGCGTAGATCTCACCCTCACAACTGGAGCCGAGAACAGAAGACGAGCGGGTAGCCCGCCACGAAACAGAGCCGGAACCAAGACTGAAGGTGTAACCCTGTGACGACCGCTGCGTAGCCTGGTCGTCAGCCCAAGAAGCGTCCGCGTGCCCAGTGAGGACCACTGGACTCCGCCCTCCAAGCACTAGCCCCATGCCCGACGTACTGCACAAGTAGCGCAACACCCTCTTCGCTGCAGCCATGTGCTCTGGTCGGTGTCTCCCAGGAGCAACATAGCGTGCAAGAATGCTAAGAGGGTATGCAAGGTCAGGTCGTGTGCAGGTCATCAGGTACATGAGGCAGCCAACAAGCTCTGGATACGGGCCACTCGACTCTACGGACTCATCCGAAGGCAGAGCTGAGAGTGAGTGGCGAGTAGGCAGAGGAGTGGCCTGAGGCGAGGAGTACGTGAAGCCGAAGCGCTGAAGGACCTACTGCACCATGTGTGACTGAGTCAGGGTAATGGTGCGGCGTGCTCTGTCCCGGGTGATCTGCAAGCCAAGGTAGCTGCGCAGTTCACCCAGGTCTGTGCACGTGTGTCGCTTCTGCAGCTCGGACTTCACGTAGGCGAGTCCAGCAGTGTCAGCTGTGGCAAAGACCAAGTCGTCGACGTACACGAGGATGTAGAACGGCGGCAGAGAGGTGTCGGTGCGCAGAAACAGCGACGGGTCGGCAGTAGAAGGAGCAAACCCAAGAGCCGCAAGCGTAGTCCTCAGTGTGTCGTGCCACTCACGTGGCGCCTGGCGGAGACCGTAGAGTGGACGCCGGAGACTCCACTGGGTACCAAGAGGGAAAGACCCAGTGAAGCCAGGTGGGCGGCACAGCCAGATCTCCTCGTGCAGGCTGCCCTGCAAGAAAGCTGTGCTGAAGTCAAGAGAGTGCAGCTCGTAGTCACAGTGAGCAGCAATGTGAAGCAGTACCCGAAGAGTGGTCATCTTTGGGGTGGGGGAGAAGGTCTGAAAGTAGTCAACTCCTTGCCGCTGACTGAAGCCACGAGCCACGTAACGCGCCTTGAAGACAGGCGGAGAACCCGGCGGCCGCTTCACCCTGAAGATCCACATGCCACTGACGATGTTCGCCCCAGGAGGGGGGACAGCGTCAACGTAGGTGCCTGTGGACTTCCTGGAAGCCATCTCTGCATCCATAGCTGCCTGCCACTGAGAGGAGTAGGGACCCTCTACGGCCTCCGCGTAAGAGCGCGGAGTCGGGATGTCAAGTGCATCCGGGGCTCCCTCAGGGGTAAGCAGTACGGACACGAGATGAGGTGAAGCAGCTGCCAGACACTGGAACTCCTCCTGCCTGTCCTCAAGGACGTCCGTGCCAAGGGCACACTCACCCCCGACGGACGGAGGACAGACAGACTCAGACTCAGCGACAAGACTAGCAGCGTAGTCTAAGCGACAGCGAGCAGCAAAGTCGATGAGCTCAGTGACGAGAGCAGACGCAGCAGTAGACTCGAAAGAAGGGTCAGTGACAACAGTAGCAAGGAGACGCGTGACAGTAGGACTGGCAGCACGAAGAGAGTCCGACTCAGGGTCGGCAAATGCAGGAAGAGAGGACTCAGGAGGGGAAGGCAAAGGGGCACGCAGAGGAGCAGTAGACGGACGCAGAGACATCCGGTGCGTGCCAAGGACAGGAGGAGGACGCTTGCGCGAACCGCGACCACTAGCGCGAGCAGCTCTAACAGGCGACGCAGGACGAGACGCAGGCTCATGACGCTCAGTAAGACCTCCAGGAGGACCAGCGTACGGAGAAGGAGCAGGCAGAGGGGAGGCAGGCTGTAGCTGTGACTGTGACGGAACAGGCTGTGGACACTCTAAGGGAGGAGGAGGACCAGTAGAAGGAGGAAGACCAAGAACCTGCTGCAAGAGTGGAACAAAGTACGGTCGAGTCCGCGTGACGACGCCAGAAGCAGCAGGGACAGCACCAGTACCCTCAGCAGGAGCACCCGCTCCAACAGCACCTCCAGCAGCACCAGGAGCACCCCCAGTAGGACCGCCAGCGGTAGTCTCAGCGCCAACAACCTCAGCAGCACCAGCTCCAGTCGAACCCGTAGGCCCAGCAGCTCCAGTACTCCCAGTACGAGCACCTCCGGGACCCGCAACCGCAGCACCCTCAGCAGCCGAAGAACCTACAGCACCAGCAGTACGGCGCCAGCGCCGGGCAAACCACTCGCGCAGCTCCTGTGGAGAGAGTGGCTCCCGGCGAGAAGAAGCACCCGGAGAACCTCCAAGCGGAGCACCTCCACTCTCAGCACCCCCAGGCGTAGCACCTCCAGGCTCAGCACCCCCAGGCGTAGCACCTCCAGGCTCAGCACCCCCAGGCGTAGCACCCCCAGGCTCAGCACCCCCAGACGCAGTACCCCCAGGCTCAGCACCCCCAGACTCCGCACCCCCAGGTCCAGCACCCCCAGGCTCAGCACCCCCAGTAGCACCAGAGTCACCAGTGACCTCGACAGGCTCGAGTGCGTCTACCTGGGACACACCTGAAGGGGCAGGACCCTGAGGGGGGAGGGGGTCTACCTCGGGGGGACCTGGTAGAAGGAAGAGCGGGGGTGGGGGGAGGGACGGAGTGCGGTAGGGGAAGAGGCGGTAGTAGGGGGCCGACTCGTCAAACGTGACGTCCTGGGAGGACAGAACACGTCGAGAGGTGGGGTGGTAGAACTGCCACCCAGGCGCGGCAGGGGGGAACCCCAGGAAGACGCAAGGAGCAGCACGAGGGGACAGTGTGAGAGTATGACGGCTTATGCCAGCTATGCTTGCTTGCCTCTACTTTATCATGCTATTTCTAGCATAGGATAATCATATGCATGCATGAATTGCTTGATTTCCTAGGCTAGGTGCTTTCCTATTTTTTATTATAGTTATAGCACCGAGCTAGGTTGCGTGCACCGAATTCTGGCTTTTCGGTTGCCACCGAATTGCCTTCTACCCAATTCGGTAAGGATCTGTTCGGGACGCTTCGCGACCCGTGGAACCTTCGCGTAACACCTGGTTACGGGGCCTTGTGTCGAGCCTTTATATAGCCTCGTGTTGTACCCAAGTGATCATTCAATTCAATTCGATTCAATTCAATTTGAATAATCTTTTCTGAGCTCGATCCCAGATCCTCACACTTGGTAATCTGAGCGGGTTTACACGCGAGGTCTTCAACAGCTTAGTTCCAGCCTTTAAAAAACAGCGGAGGCGACGACGAAAGTGCCGATACGGGTATGTAAAACCAGTTCCGCGCAATTTTTCTAAGTCCCCCTCGATTCGGTTTTCGAACACCCCTCAGATTTACTGGTGGAAAGTGTGAAACAAATGACCAGGAATGGGAATGACTAAGTCAGAGTTGGGTAGAAATACAACCCTAGAAAGCTGTACCCCATATGTGCTACCCCACTATAGCCTACAAACATGCATCAGCTATAATAATCTGACACACCCCCATAGGCAAAGTGGGGGAGAACAAGGGGTCACAAGACCAGTCAAGCAAAGCAAAGCAGAGCAAGCTCAGGGTGGATCACAAAGTCACCACACAGTCCGAGCACAAGAGCAGGGCCAGAGGCCAGTTCACATGCAGGAGTACAGACATATATATATAAAACTAGACAAGTCGGAGAAGGTATATATATGTCACAGTACAAGAAAAGTCAAGAGGAGAGCAAGTGAGGCAAGACAGGCACAAGACCCAGCTGGGTGCAAAAGCGCTGATGGTCACAAGGCGCGAGTGCCTTGGTGAACACATCAGCAGTGTTGGCCTCAGAGGCCACGTACGCAAGTCGCAACTGACCACGCTGCTGCAGCTTACGAGCAAGGAAGTAGCGGAGAGCAATGTGCTTCGTTCTGTGCTCCAAGCGCTGCTCTCGACACAAGGCCAGCATGGCCTTGTTGTCTACGTACAGCACTGGAGGAGAACGAGGCGGCTCTCCAAGGTCAGTCAGCAGGTAGGTGAGCCAGCAAAGCTCCTGTGCAGCCATGGCCCCGGCGTAGATCTCAGCCTCACAACTGGAGCCGAGAACCGAAGAAGAACGAGTAGACCGCCACGAGACAGAGCCGGAACCAAGACTGAAGGTGTAACCCTGTGACGACCGCTGCGTAGCCTGGTCGTCAGCCCAAGAAGCGTCCGCGTGGCCTGTAAGGACCACTGGACTCCGCCCTCCAAGCACTAGCCCCATGCCCGACGTACTGCACAGGTAGCGCAATACCCTCTTCGCTGCAGCCATGTGCTCTGGTCGGTGTCTCCCAGGAGCAACATAGCGTGCAAGAATGCTCAGAGGGTATGCAAGGTCAGGTCGAGTGCAGGTCATCAGGTACATGAGGCAGCCAACAAGCTCTGGGTACGGGCCACTCGACTCTACGGACTCATCCGAAGGCAGAGCTGAGAGCGAGTGGCGAGTAGACAGAGGAGTGGCCTGAGGCGAGGAGTACGTGAAGCCGAAGCGCTGAAGGACCTGCTGCACCATGTGTGACTGAGTCAAGGTGATGGTGCGGCGTGCTCTGTCCCGAGTGATCTGCAAGCCAAGGTAGCTGCGCAGTTCACCCAGGTCTGTGCACGTGTGTCTCTTCAGCAGCTCGGACTTCACGTAGGCGAGTCCAGCAGTGTCCGCAGTGGCAAAGACCAAGTCGTCGACGTACACGAGGATGTAGAACGGCGGCAGTGACGTGTCGGTGCGCAGAAACAGCGACGGGTCAGCAGTAGAGGGAGCAAACCCAAGAGCCGCAAGCGTAGTCCTCAGTGTGTCGTGCCACTCACGTGGCGCCTGGCGGAGACCGTAGACTGGCCGTCGGAGGCTCCACTGGGTGCCAGGAGGGAAAGTCCCAGTGAAGCCAGGTGGACGGCGCAGCCAGATCTCCTCGTGCAGGCTACCCTGCAAGAACGCAGTGCTGAAGTCGAGAGAGTGAAGCTCGTAGTCGCGCTGAGCGGCTATGTGCAGCAGCACCCGAAGAGTGGTCATCTTCGGGGTGGGAGAGAAGGTCTGAAAGTAGTCAACTCCCTGCCGCTGACTGAAGCCACGAGCAACGTACCGCGCCTTGAAGACAGGTGGAGAGCCCGGCGGCCGCTTCACCCGGAAGATCCACATGCCACTGACGATGTTCGCCCCAGGAGGGGGAACTGCGTCAACGTAGGTGCCTGTGGACTTCCAGGAAGCCATCTCTGCATCCATAGCTGCCTGCCACTGAGAGGAGTAGGGACCCTCTACGGCCTCCGCGTAAGAGCGCGGAGTCGGGATGTCTAGTTCATCCGGGTCTCCCTCAGGAGCAAGCAGTACAGACGCGAGATGAGGTGAAGCAGCAGCCAGACACTGTAACTCCTCGTGCCTGTCCTCTAGGACGTCCGTGCCAAGAGCACACTCACCCCCGACGGACGGAGGACAGACAGACGCAGACTCAGCAACAAGACTAGCAGCGTAGTCTAGACGATAGCGAGCAGCAAAGTCGACGAGCCCAGCGACAAGAGCAGACGCAGCAGTGGACTCAAACGAGGGGTCAGTGACGACAGTAGCAAGCAGACGCGTGACAGTAGGACTGGCAGCACGAAGAGAGTCCGACTCAGGGTCGGCAAGCGCAGGAAGAGAGGACTCAGGAGGAGAAGGCAAAGGGGCACGCAGAGGAGCAGTGGACGGACGCAGAGACATCCGGTGCATGCCAGGGACAGGAGGAGGACGCTGACGCGAACCGCGACCACTAGCGCGAGCAGCACGAACAGGCGACGCGGGACGAGATGCAGGCTCACGACGCTCAGCAAGACCTCCAGTAGGACCAGTGTAAGGAGAGGGAGCAGGCAGAGGAGAGGAAGGCTCCAACAGTGACTGCGACTGGACAGGCCGTGGACACTCTACTGGAGGAGAAAGACCAAGAACCTGCTGCAGGAGCGGAATGAAGTACGGCCGAGGCCGCGCGGCAGCTCCAGACTCAGCAGGGACAGCACCAGCACCCTCAGCGACAGCACCAGCGCCACCAACACCTCCAGCGGCAGGACCTCCAGCAGCACCAGCAGCAGAACCACCGCGAGGACAGACAGCAGTGGTCTCAGCACCAACACCCTCAGCAGCGCCAGCTCCAGTTGGACCCGCAGGCCCAGCAGCTCCGGGACCGGCAGCACCAGCACCCTCGACGGTCAAAGAAGCTCCAGCTCCAGCAGCACGCCTCCAGCGGCGAGCAAACCACTCGCGCAGCTTCTGTGGAGAGAGGGGCTCCCGTCGAGACGCAGTAGCAGGAGAAACCCCAGGCTCAGCAGCTCCAGACCCAGCACCCCCAGGCTTAGCAGTCCCAGACTCAGCACCCCCAGGCTCAGCAGCACCCAACTCAGCACCCCCAGGCTCAGCAGCTCCAGGCACAGCACCCCCCGGCTCAGCACCCCCAGGCTCAGCACCCTCCGCAGTAGCACCCCCAGGCCCAGCACCCCCAGGCTCAGCACCCCCAGGAGCAGCACCTCCAGGCCTGGCACCCCCGCGCACAGCACCCCCAGAGTCAGCACCCCCAGAGTTAGCACCCCCAGGCTCAGCACCCGCAGCAGCACCAGAGTCACCAGTAACCTCGACCGGGTCAACTGCGTCTACCTGGGACACACCTGAGGGGGCAGGAACCTGAGGGGGGAGGGGGTCTACCGGGGGGGGAACTGGCACAAGGAAGTCCGGCGGGGGGGGGAGGGAAGGAGTGCGGTAGGGGAAGAGGCGGTAAAAGGGGACTGACTCATCGAACGTGACGTCCTGGGAGGACAGAACACGACGAGAGGAGGGGTGGTAAAACTGCACCCTGGAGCGTCAGTGGGGAAGCCAAGGAAGACACAGGGAGCAGCACGAGGGGACAGCTTGTCCGCAGACAAGTCGCGGACAAACGCCCGAGATCCCCAGACACGGAACGCCGACGCATCGCCAACCTTCCCCGTCCACAGCAAGACTGGGGACATCGCGGGCCGAGAGACCCTGGGGTGAAGGTTGAGCTGATGCGCCGCGTACCTCACAGCAAACGGCCATAGAAAATGGGGGGCAGCCGCATGCATCATGGACGTACGAGCGACATCCATGACCATGCCAATGCGGCGCTCAGCAATCCCATTTTGCTGTGGAGAGTCTGGAAGCGTGAAGGTCTGGCGGATCCCCCGAGCACGACAGTAGTCTCGCAGAAGGCGAGAGGAGAACTCTCCGCCTCTGTCCGAGTGCAGACGCAGAACAGGAAAGTCCGAGCCGAAGCTCTTCCTGAGCTGGAGACGAGCCTCGCGGATCCAGTCGATCAGCACCTCAGTGACAGCACCCTTGCTGCGCAAGGGGAGGACTGTGGTGTAACGCGAGTAGTCGTCAACCACCAACAAGAAGTAGCGCTCGTGACCATGCCCACGGACGGGGGCTGGGCCCCACACGTCCATGTGAAGCGTCTGCAGAGGAGCCTCTGTCGGGGGGAACTGGGAGGAGTGAGGAGTAGCCCGGAGGCGACCCTCGACACAGGGGACACAGGAAGGTCCAGGCCCGGAGGGAAGGGGAGGGAGAGACTGGGGAAGACCAGAGACAAGGACACGGGAAGCCATGCTCCGAAGACGGGGCAAGGACGGGTGGCCAAGACGGTGGTGCCACAGGAGAGTCTCGTGAGACAGGAGGCGACAAGAACAGGGGGCAGACTCAGGACCTGACCGGGACGCAGCAGTAAGCACCTGACCTGACGCAGCTACCTGACCGGACGCAGGGACAGGAGGAGACGTAGTGGTCAGGGTGTAGAGACTCGACCCCGGCCGACGTGAGAAGGTGGCCACGTGTCGGCCTGTGCGTGCGTCCATGCAGTGGGTCACCCGCTGACTCGCAGGAGTGAACTGGTGAACCCCCGCATCCTGCAGGTCCGCTCCACTTACCAAGTTCGTAGAGAACGAGGGAAGGTACAGACCAGACAGGGTGCCCGAAGGGGCAGCCGGACACGGGAGGACAGTGGAGAAGTGAGAGAGGACAGGACCCCCAGAGGGGTCAGCCAGGGAGACGGCAACTGGCCTGCGAAGCAGCGTGAGGGTGGTGCGGTCTCGAAAGAAGGAGCGAGAAGCCCCAGAGTCAAGTGTGAAAGTAAGGGAGGACGAGGGCGACGCAGTACCTGAGAGCGCAGTCTCACCAGTACCTGAGAGCGCAGACGCACTGGCACCTAGAGCAGCAGCCTCACAAGCACCTAGCACAGCAGTACCAATGCCCGGGTCGGGCTGGAAACACCGGTAACCCTCAGTCTCCTCACTTATAGTCACAGCATACATAGCAGCAAGGATAGCATCAAAATCAAGATCAAAGATCGCTACACCAGCCCTAAGAAGCTCATCCCAGCGAGGGATCTTACTAGCCCCGGGGAACTGCTGACGCCAAGCGTCCGTCAGGCGGCCAAAGCAGCGCTGGGTGGGGTGGGCACCCCCACACTGCTCACCCGCGCGGTCGCCGGAACGAAGGACGTAGGTGCAAGGACCAGTACCCCCACCCCTCTGACGCTGAGTGTACCACTCACGAAGCTGCTGAGGCGGAGGGATGTCCCGCGAACGCTGCTGCTGCTGCTGCTGCGAGCGCTGGCCACCACCACCGCCGCTCCGCTGCTGGGTACCACCCCGACCAGCTCCACCCCCTCCACCACCACCGCCTCCCCCGCTGCCTCCTCCGCCGCCTCCACCTCCGCCGCTGCCACCACCACCACCGCTGCCACCACCACCGCCGCCTCCGCCGCTGCTGCCACCACCACCACCACCCCCGCCACTACTCCCGCCGCCACCCCCACTCCCTCCGCCGCTTCCGCCGCCACCGCTACCGCCCCTTCCAGCTCCACCCGCGCCCTTGCCCCCCTTACCCTTGCCAGAGCGACGTCTCCCACTAGGGGCAGACGCCGCGCCGACCGACTCAAGACCAAGCAGGTCGGCAGCAGCAGCAGAGGCAACAGAGGGCAGCAAGGGGGAAGGAGAGCACCCCTCAAAGATGGGGGTGCGAGGGTCACCACGAGAAGCTCCTACAGCGACTATGCTCTTCTCCGCTGCGAGGAGGGCCTTCTCGAGGACGTCGACGGTGAGGGTGGTGGGACAGACCGCGAGAAAGTGGTCCCTGACTACGCGAAGGGAGTCAGGGAGGCGCGCGACTATGTAGTAGAGAGTGATGTACATGGGGGGGGGTTCTTAGCGCAGAACTCAGCAGGAAGGGCAGCGCGGTAGCGAGTGTCACTAGTGCGGAGGTGCGTAATGAGGTCAGCGACAGTGGGAAAGGCAGAGAGGTCAGGAAAAAGGTAGGGAAGCATGAGACGGCTCAGTGCAGCAGTGGCAGGGGAGGAGTAGCGCGCAACTACAGCGTCGTACAAGGTCTGAGCACTCTTGTACTGACTAAAGTGCGCGCGCTCAGAGGTAGGGAGGTGGCGACGCACAGCAAGACGTGCAGCAGCATCGCGGGTGGCCCACTGAGAGCGCACAGTGGGATCAGCATCAGCAGCAGGAGCAGGAGAGGCGCCAGAGGTAAGGTCAAAGAGAGAGAGGCCGTCTGCCCTATCGCACTGTAAAAACAACTGCAGGTCGTCTACCCAGACCTCAAAGTCAACGGCGCGACCCTCAGCGTCAAAAGCTAGGACACTGGGGGTAGCCATGACGACGACAGCGAAGCAGTGCAAGCAATAGGAGAAGAGCACGCAGTGACAGTGGGACTGTGCTCACCAGGCAGGGCAGGCCGGGCAACTCTGCAGAGGGGCGGCTCGGCGACTCAGCGACTCGGCTGCTGGGCGGCTCGGCTCCCGGGCGGCTCGGCGGCAGGGCGGCTCGGGTGCAGGGCGGCTCGGCTCCCGGGCGACTCGGCGGCAGGGCGGCTCGGGTCCCGGGCGGCTCGGCGGCAGGGCGGCTCGCGTGCGGGGCGGCTCGGCTGCACTGCTGCTCGGCTGCTGCCGGTGGGCGGCTCGGCTGCTGCAGGTAGGGTGGCGGGGCCGCGGGACCAGGGGCGGCGGGGCCGAAGTAGCAGGGCCGGCAGATGCAGCGGCGGGGACGGTGGGGCCGTCAAGTGTAGCGGCGGGGCCGCAGCTGGTGGAGCGGCGGGGCCGGCAGAGAGGGCGGCGGGGCCGCGGCTGAGCAGGCGGCGGGGCCGGCGTCGTAGCGGGCGGCGGGGCCGCGTCGTAGCCGGCGGCGGGGCCGCGTCGTAGCGGGCGGCGGGGCCGCGTCAGAGCAGGCGGCGGGGCCGCGTCAGATCAGGCGGCGGGGCCGCGTCAGTGGTGGCGGCGGGGCCGCGTCAGATCAGGCGGCGGGGCCGCGTCGTAGCGGGCGGCGGGGCCGCGTCAGAGCAGGCGGCGGGGCCGCGTCAGATCAGGCGGCGGGGCCGCGTCGTAGCGGGCGGCGGTGCCGCGTCAGAGCAGGCGGCAGGGCCGCGTCGAGCAGGCGGTGGGGCCGCTCCGTAGCGGGCGGCGTGGCCGCGTCAGAGCAGGCGGCAGGGCCGCGTTGAGCAGGCGGCGGGGCCGCGTCGTAGCTGGCGGCGGTGCCGCGATCGGGTGGCGGGGCCGCGACGTGGCGGCGGGGCCGCGATCGGGTGGCGGGGCCGCGATCAGAAGGGGTGGCGGGGCCGCGTCTGAGGGACGGCGGGGCCACGAGGGAAAGGGCGACTCGAGGGGTCGCTAAAAAAAAGGTGCGCGCCTCGGGGCGCGCTTCGGTGGGCCCTAGGCAACGTTCCCACAGGGAACTCGCTCTATACCATGTGAAACAAATGACCAGGAATGGGAATGACTAAGTCAGAGTTGGGTAGAAATACAACCCTAGAAAGCTGTACCCCATATGTGCTACCCCACTATAGCCTACAAACATGCATCAGCTATAATAATCTGACAGAAAGGTTGGAGTTTCGACCGTTCGATCGAGTTTCATCTCAACGGCCCAGAGAATTTCGCCCAAAAAAGTTGGAATTTGGAACGTCGGATCGATTTTCTCCTCAACGGCCAAGATCGGACGCGAATTTCGCCTAAGGGAGATTTACGCAACCTACAGAATTCACGCTCATCGATTCTACAGTCAATTTGACTCGCAGTAAGTCGACCAGCACCTAGAATTCAATTATTTTCGTCGCGCATCTTCCTGTAAATCGCCAAATGGAGGGAAAAGGAGATATTTCAGTACAGAAAATCGCGGAGTTACGTGCTGAGCATAAGCAAATACGTGCAGCGCTCCCACGACTCGAAAAACTCCTTGCGAACCAGTCGGCAACCGCCACAGCAGCAGCGACAACAGTAGCAGCAGCAGTAGCGGCTACACCGACAATTCTACATGCGACAACGGCAGCAGCTACAGTTAACCTCGAAGCAGTGAAGCTGAGGCTACCGGAGGCGTTCGATCCTACAGTAAAAAGGAACGACGTTCGTCGATTTGTAGCTGAACTCGAAATTTACTTCGAAGCCGTTAGATGCACGACCCCGACAAAAGACGCAATGCGCATATGGCTCGCAGCAACACTGTTACGAGGCCCAACTCTAGAGTGGATCAACAACAGAATAGTCCAAGGCGAGGGGACGTGGGCGCAGTTTCCGGCAGCACTGATCGAACAGTTCGACACGTTGAGCAGTAGCTACTACGGAACACGACGCAACAAGCCAACTAGTGGCATGGGGCGATTGGCACCACCCACGACTGCCGACCCGATGGAGAACGACGAGGGCGATGTGGAGCAGCGGCTAGCAAATAATGAGACGTGCAAATTTTGCGGCGCTACAGGACATCGTATCTTGGCGTGTTGGAAAATGAAGAGAAGGTGTGCGGAGCTGAAGGACAAGAACAGTGCGGCACCCCCGAAGCAGAAAACGGACGTGGCAACTTCGGAGAGGGCGAAAAAAGGAGAATATGGTGGCGCAAATTTAAAACGTCACGACCAGCCGGCACCAGGGGAAATCGCCGAGACTAATGGAGGATCCGCGAAACAAGACCCTGCACTGACTGGGAAACTCCAGCCGTATACCCCGACAAGTAAGAATATTACTTCTCGTGGGTTTCAAGCCTTTATTAAGGGAGAGTCAGAAATTAAACCGGTACCGGGTATTATGGGGACCCTACTCCAGAGCGCTAATACGGGTCGAGCGTTCCGAGGAGTTAATATTCTCTCCCAGCAGCACTGTTTAAAGGCTCCATGTTCCCCACAAATGAAGCCTAGAGAGCTGCAAAGGCTTAGTGGAAGGTTCCAGGCCCAAGAGAAGCCGAATCGGCCTCGGATAAATCCTTCTAACCTTTCTCAGTTGAAAACTGATACTGAAGCTGCATCTTTGAGCGCAGGACCTAGGGATAACATATTCAACGTACCCTACGATCCTATAAGCGATACCATCCACGGATACTCGGAGCAGCAGCAACCACTAGTACTCGAGGTGATCTGCAACGGGCGTCGCCTCCAGACCCTGGTGGACAGTGGTGCGTCCCACTCGGTGTGCGACCGCGGGACGTTGGAGAAAATTGGAGAATCCTAAGAAGAAACCCAGTTTTCAGCAACCATGGTGGACGGTACGAAGCTTCCTATCCACGGCGAAGCATCACTGCAACTGCATATAGGTGCGTTGAGGTGGAAGCGGAGGCTACCAGTCACCAACATCAAAGGATTAGATTTCATCTTGGGGCAAGATTTTCTAAAGCGGTTCAACCCCAAGATCGACTGGGTCAACCGGAAAACGTGCATCTACAACAACGGGAAACGAGTGGAGCTACGAAGCTTGACGGATACAGGGAGCGTTCCTGAAACGACACTGGCACGGTTCGAACGGACAGTGAACGAGAGTAACACGGGTTACTTAGCACTGGTTATAGCAGCAGCAGAGGAGGAGGTCTTGGAGCGGTACAAGGATATAATGCCCGACGACCTACCCACAGGCGTATCTCCAGCACGCACCCACGAGCACGAGATCGTGGAGGAACCAGGTGCGAAACCCGTCTCACGTGCACCATACCGACTGAGTCCAACTGAACTGACAGACATGAAAAACAGATAGAGTATCTACTGGACAGACAACTGATCCGCCCATCCACCTCTCCCTACGGTGCACCAGTTCTCTTCACTCCAAAGCCAGACGGTAGTTTACGGATGTGCATCGACTACCGCGCACTGAACAAACAGACAGCACTGACTACAGCGCCAGTACTCATCCTACCGGATCCAGACAAGGACTACGTGGTGGAAGCAGACGCTAGTGACCAAGCAGTCGGAGCAGTACTGATGCAGGATCACGGACGCGGTTTGCAGCCCATCGCCTACCTCAGTAAAAAGCTACACGGAGCAGAACTAAACTACCCCATTCACGACAAGGAAGCCTTAGCGATAGTCATAGCCTTTAAGGCGTGGAGGTGTTACCTAGAGGGAGCCAAGACTACAGTCTATACTGACCACTGCAGTCTCAAATACCTGAAGTCGCAGCCGACGCTCTCACGACGACAGGTGCGGTGGGTGGACTTCCTGGAAACTCACTTCCACTACGACATCGTCTACAAGCCCGGGCTACACAACAAGGCAGACGCGTTGAGCCGCCCCGGACATGTCGCAGGCATCCAGCTTGACGGGATGAACCCTCTGCTCAAGGGTCTATTCCAACATGGGTACTCCGTGGACGCAGAGATTGCTACAGCACAGACCAAGAAGCTATTACAGTGGGAGAAAGACTTAGCTGTAAGGAAGGGTTCAGGAAAGATTTGGGTACCAAATTACGCCCCGCTACGGCAGATCCTATTGGAGGAGTTTCACGACGTACCTTACGCGGGACATTTCGGGAGCAACAAGACGTTAGCAGGGAAAGCAAAGTATTACTACTGGTCCGAGATGGCAGCAGATGTGCAGCAGTTCGTCACCTCTTGCGACACGGGCCAGCGGATGAAGAGTAGCAAGCAGAAAAAAGCAGGGTTACTTCAGCCTCTGCCCGTACCGGAGCAGCCATGGCAGGTCGTTAGCCTCGACTTCATCACAGGACTTCCTTCGACCTCACGGGGACATGATTCCATCCTCGTGGTGATCGATAAGTTCTCCAAAATGGGTCACTTCATACCGACCAACGCCACAGCTACAGCTGAAGCAACTGCTCGACTCTTCTTCGACCGCATCATCACCATCCACGGCATCCCCGCTACACTCATCTCAGACAGAGACCCCAAATTCATGAGTAAGTTCTGGAAGGAGCTCATGGGACTGTTGGGGACAAAGCTTGCAATGTCTTCAGCATACCACCCCCAGACTGACGGACAGACAGAGCGACTCAATCAAGTGGTTGAACAGTTACTGCGCACAGCTTGCAAGGACGACGTCAGCCACTGGGACACACAGTTACCAACCCTAGAGTTCGCTTACAACAACGCATCACATGCGGCCACAGGGAAAACTCCTTTCTTCCTGTGTTACGGACGGGAACCACTCACACCACAGCAGCCAACTACACCGGCATACGTCCAAGCCGCACATGACTTCGTCACCACCATGCAGCAGCTATGGGAGAAGACTCAGTGACGTCTCACAACGATGCAAAACTCCCAGAAGCAGTATGCCGATCGTCAGCGACGTGATCACTCAATAGCAGTCGGAGATCAGGTGCTTCTTGACACGCGCAACTTGAACCTGTCTCACCTCCCATCCAAACTCCGGCCTCGCTTCTGTGGTCCTTTTCTCATTCAGGCACAGGTGACACCAGTTACATTCCGCTTGCGCATACCAGATACATGGAAGCTTCACAACGCTTTCCATGTCCAGCTACTGAAGCCCTACAAGGACCCCAACCAACAGTTCCAGGGACGGCAACTACCGCCACCACCACCTGTTCTCATACAGGATGAACCCGAGTACGAGATCGAGCACGTTCTCTCTCATCGGCGCCGCGGTGGCAAGACCCTCGAGTTCCTGATACGCTGGAAGGGATACGACCCCACTGAGGACAGTTGGGTTGCAGAAGCTGATATGGGCAACGCACGCCGTGCTCTCAAGGACTATCTTGTCAAGCAGGGTGTATCTCACGCCAACCAGCTTTGAGGGGGGGACGTATGAGAGTACGACGGCTTATGCCAGCTATGCTTGCTTGCCTCTACTTTATCATGCTATTTCTAGCATAGGATAATCATATGCATGCATGAATTGCTTGATTTCCTAGGCTAGGTGCTTTCCTATATTTTATTATAGTTATAGCACCGAGCTAGGTTGCGTGCACCGAATTCTGGCTTTTCGGTTGCCACCGAATTGCCTTCTACCCAATTCGATAAGGATCTGTTCGGGACGCTTCGCGACCCGCGGAACCTTCGCGTAACACCTGGTTACGGGGCCTTGTGTCGAGCCTATATATAGCCTCGTGTTGTACCCAGGTGATCATTCAATTCAATTCGATTCAATTCAATTTGAATCATCTTTTCTAAGCTCGATCCCAGATCCTCACAGACAGCTTGTCCGCAGACAAGTTGCGGACAAACGCCCGAGATCCCCAGACCCGGAACGCCGACGCATCGCCAACCTTCCCCGTCCACAGCAAGGCCGGGGAGGTCTCCGGCCTGGAGACCCTGGGGTGGAGGTTGATCTGATGCGCCACGTACCTCACCGCAAACGGCCACAGAAAATGGGGGGCAGCCGCATGCATCATAGACGTACGAGCGACGTCCATGACCATGCCAATGCGGCGCTTAGCAATCCCATTTTGCTGCGGTGAGTCCGGAAGCGTGAAGGTCTGACGGATGCCTCGTGCGCGACAGTAGGCTCGCAGTAGGCCAGAGGAAAACTCTCCACCTCTGTCCGAGTGCAGACGCAGAACAGGGAAGTCCGAGCCAAAGCTCCGCCTGAGCTGGAGACGAGCCGCGCGGATCCAGTCGATCAGCACCTCAGTGACATCACCCTTGCTGCGCAAGGGGAAGACCGTGGTGTAACGCGAGTAGTCGTCAACAACGAGCAGGAAGTAGCGCTCGTGACCCTGTCCACGGACGCGGGCTGGGCCCCACATGTCCATGTGAAGCGTCTGCAACGGGGCCTCTGTCGGAGGAAATTGGGAGGAGTGAGGAGCAGCCCGCTGGCGCCCCTCGACATAGGGGACACAGGCAGGGCCAGGGCCCTGAGGAAGGGGAGGGAGGGACCGGGGGAGACCAGACACAAGAAGACGGGAGGCCATGCCTCTGAGCCGAAGCAGAGAGGGGTGACCAAGACGGTGGTGCCAGAGGAGAGTCTCGTGAGAGAAGAGACGACACGAACAGGGGGCAGACTCAGGACCAGACCTAGACGCTGCAGCAAATACCTGACTGGACGAAGCGACTCTACCAGACTCAGTAACGGGAGGAGACGCAGTGGTCAGTGTGTACAGGCTCGACCCCGACTGACGGGTAAACGTAGCCAGGTGCCGGCCTGTGCTAGCCTCTGTACAGGGCGTCACCCGCTGAAGCGCAGGAGTGAACTGGTGTACTCCCCAATCCTGTAGGTCAGAACCACTCACCAGGTTCGTTGAGAACGAGGGGAGGTAGAGACCAGACAGGGTGCCAGTGGGAGCCGCCGTACACGGGAGGACTGTGGAGAAGCGAGATAGCACAGGACCCCCGGAGGGGTCAGCCAGAGACACCGCAACCGGCTGACTAAGCGGCGTGAGTGTGGTGCGGTCCCGAAAGAAGGAGCGAGACGCTCCAGAGTCAAGGGTGAAGGTGAGGGAGGCCGAAGCCGACGTAGTACCTGAGAGCGCAGACTCACTAGTACCTGAGGACGCAGGCACACTAGCACCTAGAGCAGCAGCGTCGGAAGCACCTAGGGCAGCAGCCGTACCAGTACCTAGAGCATCAGACTCAATGCCTGGATCGAGCGGGAAACAAAGGTAACAGCCACCCTCATCACTAATAGACACAGCATACATGGCAGCAAGAATAGCATCAAAGTCAAGATCAAAGATGGCAACACCCGCCCTAGACAGCTCGCCCCAGCGAGGGATCTCTGAGGCCTCCGGGAACTGGTGACGCCACGCGTCCGTCAGGCGGCCAAAGCAGCGCAGGGTGGGGTGCGCACCCCCACACTGCTCACCCGCACGGTCGCCGGTGCGCAGAACGTAGGTGCACGGACCAAAACCCCCACCCCGCTTGCGTGCAGTGTACCACTAACGGAGCTGCTGAGGGGACAGTGTCTCACGACCGCGCTGCTGCTGCTGCTGGCGCGAGCCACCACCGGAGCCACTCCTCTGCGAAGACCCGCGACCAGCTCCACCGCCACCCCCACAGCCTCCACCACCTCCGCTGCCTCCACTACTGCCGCCGCCTCCGCCTACGCCTCCACCGCCACCTCCTCCGCCACCTCCGCTCCCACCGCCACCGCCGCCGCCGCCTCCGCCTGCACTGCCTCCACCGACCCCCCCACCCCCACCTCCACTCCCACCGCCACCCCCACTCCCCCCACCGCCTCCACCTCCACCTTCACCGCCCGCTCCTCCAGCTCCCTTGCACCCCTTGCCCTTGCCAGGGCGGCGTCTCCCGCTAGGGGCAGACGCCGCACCGACCGACTCAAGACCAAGGAGGTCGGCCGCAGCAGCAGAGGCAACAAAGGGGAGCAGGGGGGAGGGGGAACACCCCTAAAAAATGGGGGTGCGCGGGTCACCTCGAGAGGCTCCTACAGCGACTATACTCTTCTCCGCTGCTAAGAGGGCCTTCTCGAGGAGGTCGACAGTGAGTGTGGTGGGACAGACTGAGAGAAAGTGGTCCCTGACTACTCGAAGGGAGTCAGGAAGGCGAGTGACTAGGAAGTACAGAGTGATGTACATGGGGGGGGGTTTCTTGGCGCAGAAGTCAGCAGGAAGTGCAGCGCGGTAGCGAGTGTCACTAGTGCGGAGGTGCGTAATGAGGTCAGCTACGGTGGGAAAGGCAGCTAGGTCAGGGAAGAGGTACGGTAGCATGAGACGGCTCAGTGCAGCAGTGGCAGGGGAGGAGTAGCGCGCGACTACAGCGTCACACAAGGTCTGAGCACTCTTGTACTGACTAAAGTGCGCACGCTCGGAGGTAGGGAGGTGGCGACGCACAGCAAGACGTGCAGCAGCGTCGCGCGTGGCCCACTGGGAGCGAAAAGTGGCGTCAGCATCAGCAGCAGGGGTAGGGGAAGTGCCAGAGGTAAGGTCAAAGAGAGAGAGACCGTCTCCCCTATCGCACCGTAAGAACAGCTGCAGGTCATCTACCCAGACCTCAAAGTCAATGGCCCTACCCTCAGCGTCAAAAGTGAGGACACTGGGGGTAGCCATGACGACAGACGACTAGCAGTGCAAGCAGTAGGGGAAGGGCACACAGTAACAGAGGGGCTGTGCTCACCGTACAAGGCTGCTCGGGCGGCTCGGCAGTAGGGCGGCTCGGCGGCTCAGCGGCTCGGCTGCTAGGGCGGCTCGGCTGCTCGGGCGGCTCGGCTGCTCGGCGGCTCGGCGGCTCGGCGGCTCGGCGGCTCGGCTGCTGTGTGGCTCGGCTGTACGGCGGCTCGGCTGATGGGCGGTCGGGCAGCAGGGCGGCTCGGCTCCTCTGGTGCTGGGCGGCTCGGTAGTAGCAGGAGGCGGTGGGGCCGCTGAGGAGGGCGGCGGGGCCGTCGAGAAGTAGGGCCGCGGGACCGTCGAGAAGGGCGGCGGGGCCGCGACGTAGGGCGGCGGGGCCGTCGAGAGGTAGGGCGGCGGGGCCGTCGGCGTAGGGCGGCGGGGCCGCGACGTAGAGCGGCGGGGCCGCAGGAGTAGGGCGGTGGGGCCGCGTGAGTAGGGCGGCGGGGCCGTCGGCGTAGGACGGCGGGGCCGCGACGTAGAGCGGCGGGGCCGCAGGAGTAGGGCGGCGGGGCTGCGAAAGTAGGGCGGCGGGGCCGTCGGCGTAGGGCGGCGGGGCCGCGACGCAGGGCGGCGGGGCCGCAGGAGTAGGGCGGCGGGGCCGCGTGAGTAGGGCGGCGAGGCCGCGCGATGGGGCGGCGGGGCCGTGAGGTAGGGCGGCGCGACAGGCCGCTGCAAAGGCGGCGCTCCACTGCCGTTAAGGCGGCTCGACGCGACCGTAAGGGCGGCGCGACGCGCCGCTAGGGGCGACACGACGGGCCGCTAAAAAAAAGGAGAGCGCGACTCGAGGCGCGCTTCGGTGGGCCCTAGGAACAGTCCCTAGGAGGGGACCTGCTCTGATACCATGTTAAAATGAGAACCAGAATGAGGTGAACTATGAATGAAGCGAGTACAAATATGAAACCCTAGTTGGGTTGTACCCCCTATGGGATACCCCACTATAGCCTACACAATAGCATAAGCTATAATGTTCTGACACCGGATTTGTCGTGGGTTGAGCTGTGGTTGGCTGCGCATGTAGTGTAATGACTTGTGGTCAGTTCGGATGGTGACGTCAGCTCCCGTGAGGTAACAGCGCCAGGTACGAAACGCATGCACGATGGCGAGCATTTCTTTGTCGTGAACCGGGTAGTTGCGCTCGGGCGGCTGCATTTTTCTTGACTCGTATGCGATGGGTTGCAGCCCGTTGCCAAAGTCTTATAGTAGCACAGCGCCTATGGCGAAATCGCTGGCGTCCGTCACGACTTCGAACGGTCGAGATGGATCTGCCAGCCGAAGCACCGGGGGTGAACTCAAAAGTTTCTTCAGCTTGTCGAAAGCCAGCTGTTCTCTCTTCCCCCAACCAAAATGTACGCCCTTATGCAGAAGGTCGGTTAACGGCCTGGTTACCCCCGCCATATTGGGTACAAAACAGCGGACGTAGTTAACGAAGCCGAGGAAACTCTGCAACTCGGTGATGTTCGCGGGCGGCCTCCACTCCGAAATCGCTTTTACTTTACGAGGGTCAATTTTAATGCCCTCCCCTGAGACCACGTGCCCCAGAAACTCCAGCTCCGACCATAAGAACTCGCACTTAGAGCCCTTCGTAATTAGCCGGTTCTGCTGCAAGCGTCGGAACACCTCTTCTAAGTCTTGTAAATGCTGCTCCCGAGTCTTGCTGTACACCAGGATGTCGTCCAGGTAAACAATGACCTTCTTGTCCAGCATGTCCCGAAACACCCCATTCATGGTGAGCTGGAAAGTCGAGGGTGCGTTCGTCAACCCGAACGGCATCACAGTGTACTCGTAACTACCGTAGCGGGTGCGGAATGCAGTCTTCGGGCAGCCGTCGGCGAACACACGAATTTGGTGGTAGCCACCTCGCAATCGATTTTCGAGAAGTAGCGAGCCCCGCGAAGCTGGTCCAGCAGGTCGTCCGCTCGTGGGATCGGGTAACGCGACTTGATCGTGACCCGATTCAACGCTCGGTCGTCCGCAGGAGAGACAAGGTGCAGGTCCAGCAGGTCGTCCGCAGGCCTCCGTCCTTCTTCGGTGTGAACACTATCGGGGCGGCGTACGGTGACGTGCTCGGCCGGATAAAACCCTTAGAAAGCAGATAATCCAGCTGTTTCCGCAATTCGTCGAACTCCGGTTGGCTGAGCCGCCATTGTGACCGAACAGTTGGTTTTGCGCCTGGCTCCAGCTCAATCCTGTGGTCCTCCGGACGCTGAGGTGGCAACCCATCAGGCAGGTCATCCGCGAAAATTTCGGGATACCTCCGAATTATGCTCGCCACGTCGTCGGGTACAGCAGCGCAGAGCGTGTCGATGTTGGCGATTTTTTTGGAAGCCACCACCTCGTACAGCTGTACGGCGTAGCCTTGCGCTCCCCGTTTGATCGCCCTCTTCAGTGTTATTGCATTGACACGTGTTGTCATCGGCTCCGGCTCCGCCCATTTTGGAAGTGTCACGCGCCCCTTGTTGCACAACATCGTGATCGCCCCCGTCGTCCAGTCGATTATCGGATTGAATCGCTGCAACCAATCTCTTCCCAGCAGCACATCGCAACCGCCCAGTGTTGTCGCCAGCATCCGCATGGAAAACCCGGAATCGTCGCCACACTTCATCCGAATTTGTCGGACCTCGTCTTTTATCGCCAGCGGTGTCCCGTCCACCAGTCGCGCGTCAATCTCGGGCAGACACCTGTCCAGCTTGACCCCAATTTTTTTGGCCGTTGCCAGGTTGACGAGACTGTGGCTCGCCCCACCGTCAACGAATAATTTTATTTTATACCCGTTAACCCTCCCCACGACCAGCACAGGGTGATCCACGTGTTCATCCACCTTATTCGTCCGGTTGCGGTCGATAGCCCGTATCGGTACCACTACTCGGTGTGGATGTTGATTGCCGGGCGACGGGGTCGCGTCAGTAGGTGGCCCGACTGCTACTGACTCGTCTCTTTTCCCGACCCCTCTCCGTCGTTCCTGTTTCCCTGTTTCAGCTTCGGGCAGTCCTTCCTCCAGTGGCCCGGTTGGTTGCAATTGAAGCACGTGTTAGGTCCACGTCTCAGTGCATCCACCCCATTGATTGTGGGCTGGCGCGGCGGTCCACGAAATTGAGTGCCCTCCCGGGAACTCATTCTCGCCCATTGCATCAGCGCATCCGTTGACTCAGCCACCTGGACGGCCTCGAGAAAACCACGTGGCCTCGCCCGTCGCACCTCGTACTATATTTCGTACTTGAGGCCTGCGACATATCGGTCGAGTCGCTCCGCGTCGCTCATATCGTCCACTTGGTCAGCCAAATTCAGAATGTTGCCGTGTAATCTTGGACCGACGCCACCTGCTTCCAGGTGCGCAGCTTCATGCGAGCAGAATCCGAGGCGGATACATGCTTGAATCTGGTTCGCAGCGCGGCCACTCCGTCCATGTGCGTATCGTGGCCACTCCGAAGATTGAAGTTGCCTGTTGCGTGACAATTGTCCAGGTCCCGTCGTTCGCACGTGATATCCCTGCCGGAGCCCCCTCTCGCTGAAGAGTCCGCTTCCACCACTCCAACGCCAGTCCTCGTAATAGTGACACTGCAAAATTAATGCGGGTAGCATCGTCAGCAATTTGCGCAGCATTGAAGAACACCTCTACACCGAACAACCATGCCGACACAGTGACGGTTTTGTCGCTGGGGTTGAACGGGGGCGGGTTCGTCGGCTTTATTTTAACAGTTGTTGAGACTGTTGCTGCTGTATGCATCGGGGGCGCCACTGAAGCCATCGGGTTGTCGCTGTTGCCTGACGTGGCGTAGTCTGCGACTGTTGCCTCGGCGCCGCTCGTGTCTGTTGCTGCGGCTGTGACTGTTGTTCCTGCGTCCCTTGTGCTCGTTGCGTCCGTGCCGTCCACTCATCTTCAGCGTCCAGCGAGTTCTGTAGCTCGCTGAGGACCTCGTCGTTAGGCGCGAAGCTGCTACTTGCTTCATCCACGGCGGGCGACTCCTGACGCGCTTCACCTCGCGTCTGGCGTAGCTCGGCGTTTTCCACCCTCAGGCGATCCAGCTCGCCAGACATAGTCTGCATGTTGGACTGCATCGCCCGAAAGTCCTGCAAGAACACGTCAAACTCTGCTTGCGTCATATTTCGGAGACTCATCCTAGCGGGCAGCATGTTAACAACGATTTTTATGGTTTTGATGAAGGCGCAAACGCTATTAGTCGGAGCGAGATAATCGTATATATCGCTCAGCCGACCGCTTTGCAGCCCACCAAGCCTATCGCACCCCTGCACTAAAACTACCCCGGAAAGTGGAGGGTAACCTAGGAAAGTAGCTCTGATACCAAGTGTTATAAGTTGTATGAAAGAAGAGTGCGCAGAATGCAATATCGCGGAAGTGATTACAACTACTGAGCAAACAACGAGGCCTAGGCATAATATAGCACAGCTAGCTAAGCCGAGGTCGCGGAGTCGCGCGAAGGCTGGGTGTAGGTTTGGGGTTGGGAAACCCGAAGGCGACGCGGGAGACGTTCGGGAGGCGAGGTCGACGGACCGAGCCTGAATCCCGAAAGTTGGAATTGTACGCGTAAGAGGTGCCTCAGTAAGGAATTAGCGAAATTCCTTACACAAACCCTCAAATTTGACAGGGCAACAAAGCCGAATGCTATGAGACTGCTCATTCAGGAGCACTCGTTTCTAAAAATGTTGATGAATCGTTCTCTCAGTTTCTAAAAATTGCATCTATATTTCTTTTATTGACAAAACTTTATACTGATCCATGAGTGGACCTCCATTCCGCAATGATATACTCTTGCGCATAGATCCTCTCATTTAATTTGACCTTTTCATGCTGATATAATATGAATTATCTTCAAGGGTGGTTGTTAACAATTGGGACCTCCAATAGTAGTCATCTTCGGAGTAGGGGAGGTCGTCTGGAAGAAGTCGACCCACTGTCACTGACTAAAGCCTCGAGCAACGTAACGCGCCTTGAAGGCAGGCGGAGAACCCGGCGGCCGCTTCACTGTGAAAATCCACATGTCATCGACTATGTTCGCCACAGAAGGAGGAACCTCGTCAACGTAGGTGTCTGTGGACTTCCACGAAGCCATATTTACATCCATAGCTGTCTGCCACTGGAAGAAGTACTCACCCGTGATCGCCTCAGCGTAAGAGCACGGGGTAGGGATGTCAATTGCATCCGGGTCTCTCTCAGGGCAAAGCAGCATGGATGAGAAACGAGGTAAAGCGGCCGTAAGACACTCTAGCTCAAACTGCCTGTCCTCAAGGACGTCACTGCTAAGGGCAGGCTCACCCCCGACGAACGGAGGACAGACAGACTCAGACTCAGTAACAAGACTCGCGACGTCGTCGAGACGACTCCTAGCTGCAAAGTCGACTAGCTCAGTGACTAGGGCAAACGCAACAGTAGACTGTAAGTGTGTGTTAGTGACGATAGTAGCGAGGAGACGAGTGACAGTACGACCGGCAGCACGAGGAAGGTCAGACTCAGGGTCAGGAGCGTGCAAAAGAGAGGACGCAGGAGGCTCAGGCAGGACAATATGATGTGGAACAGAGGAAGGACGAAGTGTCATACCGTGAGTGCCTAGGAGAGCAGGAGGACGAGGATGGGTGACACGATGAGCATGAAGAGGTGTGGAAGAATGAGTTTCAGGCTCACGACGCTCAGTCAGGGACTCAGTCACCTCAGCGTGTGGATTAGGAGCAGGCAGCGGGGAGCAAGGCAGTAGTTGTGGCTGAGACTGGTCTATCGGTGGACACAGGAGAGGTGGAGTCAGACCAGTGGAAGACGGGAGACTAAGAACCTGGCAAAGGACCGAGTGAGGCGGCATCAGGGACGATTGCGACTACGGGTAGAAAAACAGTCGGCGCGGGGCAGTACCAGCAGCTCCAGCGCCTACAGCACCAGCAGCACCAGCACCTCCAGCACCAGTAGCTCCAGTCGCACCTCCAGGACCAGTAGCACCACCTGCTCCGGCAGCTCCAGCACCTCTAGTATGAGCACCTCCAGGATCAGCAGCTCCACCAGCTCCAGTACCTCCACCTCCAGTGCCTCCAGCACCAGCAGTACCTCCAGCACCTCCAGTGCCAGCAGCTCCAGTAGCACCCCCAGCAGCTCTAGCACCAGCAGCACCACCTGCTCCGGCCACTCCAGCACCTCTAGTACGAGCACCTCCTGGACCAGCAGCTCCAGCACCTCCACTACCTCCAGCTCCAGCGCCTCTTGCACCAGTAGCACCAGCACCTCCAGTGCCAGCAGCTCCAGTAACACCTCCAGCACGAGCAGCAGCACCAGCTCCGGCAGCTCCACTACCTCTAGTGCAAGGTTGCGATGGCGCAGGCGACTGCGGGCTGGTATCCCGGAGCCGATATGGCTCGTCAGGCGCAGACAACAGCCGACGAATGCCCAACGAGGCAAGTCGGGCCAATCGTCTGCGCACACCTGCGAGCGTGCACACTGCTGTGTTCTACGGGGCAACGCTAGACATCCGCTCTGCTGCAGCGTTGGCACGCGGTCGACCTGCTCCGTTGGCAGGTCGCCTTTCTGCAGTGCTGGCGCGGCTCCTCTACGCAACGCTGGCAGGCGGTCGACCGAGCTGTGCTGGCGGTCGACCAGGCTAGCAGCAGGGTTGCTAGGTGCCTGATGTAGTCATTGTTGCCATCTCTTGTTGTACTGATTCTGGAATTCCAACTTTGCTAGTAGAAACTCTTGCCAATTTCTCCCGTGAATGTGCAAACACTAAGGAACCAAGCAAAGCTACGATCACCTCTAGTAGTTCGTGCCAACCCCCTGTAGTCTAGCTCACTACCGTTGTAGAGTGAATCTTCGCACCTCCAGCACCAACGACAACTCTAGTACCTCCAGCAGTACCTCAAGCACCTCCAGCACCTCCAGGACTAGCAGCTTCAGCACCAGCAGGACCGTACCCTCCACCACCAGGATTGCCTCGCCGAACAATCCACACACGAATCGCCTACGGCGAGAGCGTCTCAAGTAGATCAGGCTGCGGGGGCTGTCCAGCTCCAGAACCTCCAGCAGGGTCACCCACAGCTCCACCACCACTAGGACTCGTAGCACCCCTAGAGTCAGCACCCCCAGTCGCAGTACCCCTAGAACCAGCACCCCTAGTCGCAGCACCCCCAGGCGCAGCAGCCCTAGAACCCTCACCCTATGTCTCAGCACCCCCAAGCTCAACACCAGCAGTCTTAGCTCCAGATTCCACAGCAGCAGGCTGCAGAGGCGGCGAAGACGGCCGAGGTGGAAAACCCGGGGGGGTCTCCAAGCGTGGAGAGCGGCGAGTGGCCGCCGTGTCGTCCGCGGCGGGGTCACCCCCCTCATCTCGGCCAGAGGAGTCAAAAGAGATCTCCAGAGGCTCATCCAAAAGGGGTGGGTCTACCTAAGACACACATGAGGGAGCAGGACCCTGTGGGGGGAGGGGGTCTACTTGGGGGGGGGGACCGGTACCAAGAAAAGAGGCGCTAGGGGGACCGGGTGGGATGCATGCGGGTGTAGTCTGTAGAAACAGACAGACTCGTCAAAGGTGACATCCTGGGAGGAGAAGACTCGACGCGAGCGCGGGTGGTAGAACTACCACGGCAGGGCGTCGGTGGGGAAGCCAAGGAAGACGCAGCGGATAGTGCGAGAGGAGAGGTTGCTCGCTTTGGCATTGCGAGCAAGGAAGAGCGCGCCCCAGACCCGAAACATCGACGCATCGCCAACCTTCCCCGTCCACCAGAGTCTGGGCAAGGTCTCTGGCTCAGAGACACGAGGTCAAAGGTTGAGCTGAGGCGCAGCATATCGGATCGCAAACGGCCACAGAAAATGGGGAGCAGCTGCATGGATCATGGAGGTACGAGCAACCTCCATGATCAAGCCAATGCGACACTCAGCAATCCCATTCTGCTAAGGAGAGGCCGGAAGCGTGAACGTCTGGCGGATGCCCTCGTCTAGACGGAACTCCTCAAAGAGGCCAGAAGAGAACTCAGCGCCCTTGTCAGAGTGCAGACGCAGGACTGGCAAGTCCCGACGAAACCGCTCGCGCAGCTGGCGACAAGTAGCACGGATCCAGGGGATCAAACCACAGTTGACGTCCGCCTTACGCCGCAAGGGGAAGGCAGTGGTGTAGTGTGTATAGTCGTCAACAACCAGCAGGAAGTAGCGCTCCTGGTTCGTTCCACCGACGGGGGCCGGGCCCCACACGTCCATGTGGAGAGTCTGGAGAGGAGCAGTGGTCGGAGGAAACTCGGAGGAGTGAGGAGCGGCGCGCTGCCGCCCCTCGACGCATAGAAGGCACGGCGGTGTAGGTGAGCGTGGGAGGGAGGGCAGGGACCTGGGAAGCCCAGAGACAAGGAGATGGGAGTGCATGCTACAGAGACGCGGTAGGGAGGGGTGACCGAGGCCGTGGTGCCAGAGGAGAGTCTGGTGGGAGAGTACCTGATACGAGCAAGACGTTGCAAGTTGACAAGACGCAGCCACCTGACCTACCTCAGCCACTTGTGCAAACGCAGTGGTCAGTGTGTACAGACTAGACCCGCCGTCGAGTGAACGTAGCAAGGTGACGGCCAATCCAGGAGTACGTACAGATAGCCACACGCTGCCCTCCAGGAATAAAGGTATCAACCCAGACATCCTGAATGGCAGCGTTGCTCCCCAAGTTCGTCGAGAACGTGGGGAGGTGGAGACCTGATAGAGAACCGGAGGGGACTACTAGACACGGGAGGACAGTGGAGGCTCGTGCGACTACTGGGCCCCTAGTGCGGTCAGCCAATGAGACTGGTACTGGTGCAGCAAGTGGTGTGAGTGTGGTGCAGTCACGAAAGAAGCAACGTGACGCACCTTAGTCAAGTATGTAAGTGTGCAAGGCCTCAGCTGAGGCAGGACCTATGGCGGGAGACGCACGAGCACCTAAAGCTGCAGCAGACTCACTAGCACTTGGAGCGGCAGCAGACTCACTAGCACCTAGTGCGGCAGTAGACTCACTAGCACCTAGTGCAGCAGCCTCGACAGAACTAGTGACACAACATTGAGGAACCAACTCACTAAGCACCTGCGGGGAGAAGGTCTCCTGCTGACTCTGCTGCCGCCTCTGTGCAGTACGCAGAAAACCAAAGCCTCCACCCCGTGGACGGGCTCGGTGAAGAACCCACTCGCGAAGCTGCTGAGGGGTGGGGTCGTCCGGGAGATGCAGTGACCGCTGCTATCCACCCCTAGCCGCTGCAACTGCCGTGATAGTGGCCATGACAGGCAATGACGATCAGTAGTAGGTCCAGCACCTTTAGCACCAGCAACACCTCCAACACTCCCAATCTCACCTCCAGAACCTCTAGCACCAGCAGCACCTCTAGCACTCCCAGGAGCACCTCCACCAGCAGCAGCATTAGCACGAGCAGCAGGGCGGCTTGGGTTGGGCGGCGCGGCTCGGCCTGGGCGGCGCGAGCAGCAGGGCGCGCGCTGTGCAGGGCAGCAGAGCCCGACGCGCGGGGTGCAGCAGGGCACGCGCTGTGCAGGGCAGCAGGGCGCGATGCGCGGGCTGCAGCAGGGCGCGACGCTCGAGGCAGCAAAGCGCGTCGCGCGGGCTGCAGTAGGGTGCGACACATGGAGCAGCGGAGCCCGACGCGCGGGCTTCAGCAGAGCACGACACGCGGAGCAGCAGAGCCCGACGCGCGGGTTGCAGCAGGGCGCGACGCGCAGGGCAATAGGGCGCGAACCCTGCAGACGCAACCCTACAGACGAGGCGTGCTGGGACAGGAGCTGCTCGCAGGCAGAAGGGGCGCTTGGGGTAGGGGCTGCTCACAAGCAGCAGTGGCATGCGGGGCAAGTGCTGCTCGCAGGCAGCAATGGCGCTCGGGGCAGGGGCTGCTCGCAGGCAGAAGGGGCGCGCGGGGCAGGGGCTGCACGCAGGCAGCAGGGGCGCGTGGGGCAGGGGCTGCTCGCGGGCAATATGGGCGCGCGTGACAGTAGGGCAGCGCGCTAGGGCAGGCAGTGCGAGTAGCTGTAGGGCAGCGTGACACTGTGCGAGAGGGCCGGAGAGCGCAAGGGCGCTCAGGCAGGAACTTAGTAAAACAATTGGTAACCCAAAAAACTTAACAGGTTTCCCGCTCTGAATACCATGTCAGAACAACTGTGCAGGAATGATTGGATTAGCAAGAGTTGGGGTACAAGTTCTAACCCTAGAAGTGCTGTACCCCATAAGGAGTGCCCCACTATAGCCTACAAGTAAGATTGTAGTTTGACAGCAAAGACCTCCCTCACATGTTGAAATTAGCCATTCCCAACAGAAGGCACCATTCTAATTCGAATTGCTTCAGTCTATATCGTACAGACGTATTGGTACCTTGTTACTTGGTTTACCGTACCTACAATTTTAAAGTTGTATGACAATTCCATTCCACTTTTGGCACGTGTGAGAATATTAACAGAAGCTAGCAATTAGAGGCCTAATTGTTGGGAACTCTTCTAGTTTAAATCTTGGGCATTTCTTATACGAGTATCATGTCAAGAATGAACGTGTTGGTTCTACTAAGGTTGGTTGAGGTACATAAACCCAACCCTAACAGTTGTACCCCCTATAACACACATCACTTAGACTACAACATTTGACACACCCCCATTGTCTAAGTGAGGGTGTCAAGCAAAACCAAAAGTGTACGATCACAAGACCAATCACAACGAAACAAAGCTCAGGGTGGATCACAACGTCACCAACACTTCGAGCACAAGCAAAAGAGCCATAATGTTAGTTCAAGAGTTCACAGAGGTATATATAAAGCGTACAAACAAGGCAAGCAGAGAACTCAAGACTACATAAGGCGAGAACCTATGTCAACAAGACCTAACTGCACACAACACCTCTGGTAGTCACAAGGCGGAAGCGCCTTGGCCTCAGACTCCACAAAGTCGAAGCGAGCCTGTCCACGCCATTGCAACTCCCGCAGAAGAAAGTACCTGACGTTGATGTGCTTCATTCTACTCTCCAGTCGCGGCTCTCGACAGAGGAGAATCGCCGCATTGTTGTCAGTGAACAAGGTCGGTGCAGAGCTCGGCCGCTCACCAAGGTCGGTGAGCAAGAAGGTCAACCAACGCAGCTCTTGTGCAGCCATGGTTCCAGCGTAGATCTCAGCCTCAGTGGTAGAGGTCGAGACCATGGACGAACGCGTGGACCTTCACGAAACAGCTCCAGAGCCTAGGCTGAAGCAGTACCTGTGAGTCTCGGCGTCGTCAGCGTAAGAAGAGTCACAGTGTCCAAAAAGTACAACACACTGCTGCCCTCCAAGAACCAGCCCCACGCCTGATGTCGTCGCTAGGTACTTCGCCACTCTCAAAGCAGCTGTCCAATGAACTGGACGGTGTCTCCCTGGTGCAACAAAGCGAGCCAGGATGCCGCGAGGGAAGGCGAGGTCCGGGCGAGTACAAGTTATCAGGTACATGAGGCAGCCCACAAGCTCTGCGTAAGGACCACTAGGCTCAAATGGCTCGTCAGAGAGGGTCCAGTGAGTCTGTGGTCAACAACAAGAGGTGTGCGCTGTACTGTGGAGTGCTGAAGCTCGAACCGCTAAAGGACGTGCTGCACCACGTGTGACTGTGAGAGTGTAATGGTGCGAGCGGCTCTCTCTCTGGTAATCTGCAGGCCAAGGTTGTGACGCAGCTCCCCAAGGTTAGTGCACATGTCTCTCTTTTGCAGTTCGCGCTTCACGTCAGCCAAACCAGCCCTGTCAGCAGTGGCGAAAACCAAGTCGTCGACGTAGATCAGTACAAAGAACGGTGTGGAGCCACGCCAAACAAACAGCGACGGGTCGGCAGAAGACGGCTGGAAACCGAGGTCAGACAGGGTAGAGCGAAGGGTGTCATGCCATTCACGAGGAGCCTGACGGAGACTGTAAACCGGTTGCCTAAGCCTCAACTAGGTCCCAGGAAGGAAAGTGCCAGTGAAGGCAGAGGGACGACGCAGCCAGACCTCCTCGTGTAGGCTACCCTGAAGGAAAGCAGTAGAGAAGTCGAGAGATTGTAACCCGTAGTCTCTCTGTGCTGCTACGAGCAGTAACACCCGAAGAGTGGGACAAAGGTCTGAAAGAAGTCAACCCCCTCGCGCTGACTGAAACCTCTAGCCACATAGCCCGCCTTGAAGACCGGAGGAGATCCTAGTGGCCGCTTCACCCTGAAGATCCACATGTCATCGACTACGTTCGCCTACGGGGGGGGGAACCTCGTCGACGTAAGTGCCTGTGGATCTATAGGAGGCCATCTCTGAGTTCATGGTAGCTCTCCACTGAGAGGCCCTAGGCCCTGACACTACCTTAGCGTAAGTAGGAGGAGTCAGTACGTTAAGGGCGTCGGGGTCTCCCTCAGAGGCGAGCAGCATGGCATAGAGATGAGGGGAAGCGGCTGCCAGGAACTCTAGCTCAAACTGCCTGTCCTCTAGGGCGTCACAGCCAAGGGCAGACTCACCCTCAACGACCAGAGGACTGGTAGGAGGAGTAGCCAGAAGGCTGGTGGCGTAGTCAAGGCGGCGAGTAGAGGCAAACTCAGTGACTGCGGCAGTAAGAGCGGAGACAGAGGACAGAGAAGCACGTGGGTGGGTAACAAGAGAGGCAAGAACACGAGAGAGAACAGGACGGTACGTGCAGTATTAGTCAGTGACAGGAGTAGATAGGGATGCAGTGAAAGCTGACTCAGGAGGAGAAGGAAGTACAGAAGGAGACGAACGAGGCGGACTAGAACGAAACAGGGCAGTACAAAGGTCAAGGAAGGGAACAGGGGACGAGGGACGAGCATGAGGAGAGCGACGCGAGGGCCAAGTGTGAGGAAGAGGAGGGGACAACGGAGGCAAAGAAGGAGGGAAAACAGCTGGGGAGGGGTTAGGAGGGGGAAGCGGAGGACCAGAGATGGGAGGAGAGGAGGAGGAGGAAGGAGAGAGAGAGGGCTTAGGGTCCGAAGACCAGAGACTGGAGGAGGAGGTGGTGGCTGCTGCTGCTGCGGCTGTGGCTACGACCGCTGCTCCTCCAGCTACGGCGGCTGCGACCGCTTCTCCTCTAGCTGCGGCGGTTGCTGCTGCTCCTGCTGCTGCGGCTGCTGCTGCGGCTGCTCCTGCTCTGGCTGTTGCTCCTGTTGCTGCTGTTGTTGCTGCTCCGGCTGCTGCTGCTGCCGCTCCAGCTGCTATGGCTCCAGCTGCTGCCGTTCCAACCCTCTCTCCTCTCGCTACAACTCTAGCTGCTCCTCACGAGCACGGCGAACACTCGCCTGAAATCTGGTTGGGTAGGGGTGGGGGGGAAGAGTAGTGTCCGGAGCGGTGGTAGCCCCAGGACCGCTCTCCAAAGAACCAGTCGCACCACCCCCAGAGCCAGCACCGCCAGAAGTAGCAGGGTCCATCCCAGGCTCTCCAGGTCCAGTAGAGGGTGCACCCCGGCCGTAGCACCCCCTGGAACAGCTCCACGAACACCAGCTCCCCGAAGACTAGAGTCTCCTGCAGTCACGGGCTCAGCTCCAGCTCTAGCACCCCTAGAATCAGGACCTCGTACAGGCACGCTCTCTGCTCCAACTCCAGCACCTCTAGAGCTTGCACCTCCAGGGTCCTCGCCACAAAAACCGGCGCCCGCAGGGTCTGCTGTAGGCTATGAGGAGGACTGCAGGGAGGGAGGCTGTACCTGAGGGGCTACCAAGGGGGGAGGGGTAGCGTGGGACACACGTGACGGGGCGGGACCAGGGGGGGAGGCTGTACCGGGGGAGCAGGATGGGGAGCGGAAGTCAAGAAGAGAAGGGGAGGAGGAATCGGGAGACCTCGACAGGGGTACCTTACGTAGTAGGGTACGGACTCGTCGAAACAGACGTCACGAGAGTCAAAGAACCGGTGAAGGGGAGGGTGGTAAAAGGTGTAGTCAGGGGAGTCCTCAGGGAAACCAAGGAAAACGTAGGGGACAGCACGAGACAAGATCTTGTCCGAGGTGTCGCGAACACGTGCCAAGCAACCCCAGACACGAAAACGCGACGCAGCACCAGGGGACCCGGTCCAAAGACTGGTCGGTGAAGCCTCTGGCCGAGAGACACGTGGCCAAAGGTTCAACCGGTGAGCGGCGTACAAAACCGCGTAAGGCCACAGAAAATGGGGCGCACGGGCGTGGATCATGGAGGTGCGTGCAATCTCCATGGCTATGCCTAAGCGGCGCTCAGAAACCCCATTCTGTTGTGGGGACTCTGGAAGCGTCCAGGACTGACGGATACCCTGCTCGTGATAGAATACAGCAAGAATGCTTGAGTGAAACCCACGGTCGGAGTGAAGGCAGCTGACACGACGAACACGAGTGTCCGCATGTTGGTGCAACCTTACGGTTTGCACTCGGCTTGTTGTCCGTGTGCGTGCATGTGTGTGTGTATGGAATGGTATGAGGCCATGGGATAATATATATTTCATGCTTATAATTGTGTGTGAATGTTGAGTCTTGATGTCGAGTGTGTGTGTCGAGTCAATAGCGGGTTATCGCTAGACGCGTGTTACGCGGTCGTTTGTGTCTCGCGCGCGGTTTCTATTTTTGTCGTGCGCGGTTTCTATTTTGTCATGTGTCGAACGTTTGGTGTGTCGCAGGTGTGTGCAGCAGACCCATCAAGAACTCAAGGATGAGTTTGTGATGAAGAGCCCGAGCCTTGGTGTCAAGCCTCAAGTGATTTCGAAGCTCGCCAAAAGGGTACACCTCAAGATATTGAAGATAGTTACATTACTTTGTGTAGTGTAACATTTCACTTGGTGTAGGCCCTAGTGAAGGGTAGTTTCGAGACCCTTCATGGTTGGGGACAGTGTGGCACTGTTCCACATCACTGTACCTCGGCTGTTGGGGTTTGTAGGAGCCTGGAGTCATTCCCAACTCGTAACTCTTCATATCTCTTCCTATTTTGTGTTCTAAGACTAAAGCGGCTGCCATAGTGCCGTTCGTTCAAACCGACACTGTGTCGTCAATACTTGGTCAAATCGTGCGATCTAAATTGTCTATTGTAGACAACGTTCAAACGCTCCAAATCCAAGTTGAATCAGGTCATTTGAAGTTGTGACCAGAACGCTATGAACGTTTGAAGCCGCTGTGCAGAAATCCGGCTGTGCACTCTATCTTTCGTTTTAGGCACATTGGAGCCTATTGTGACTATAACAAGTGGTATCAGAGCCCCTTGGAGCAGTTTCGACAATGGCTGGACCTGAGGAAAGGGGTGGCAGAGGTGCTGGTGGCAGAGGAGAAGCCCAAGCTCAAGGCCAACCCCGTGATTCAGCCATGGCGCCTGTGCAATCAAGTGTTGGCCCATCTAGGGATGAGCCTAGAGTGTTTGGCCTTGACAAGTTCAATGGTGACAACTTTGCTGAGTGGTCCTTCAGAATGGAGAACATATTTGACCACTATGACCTGCTGGAGGTAATGGAAGGAATGGAGAAGCGTCCCGAGAACGACCCGGAGAAGAGCCCGTGGGTGCGGAAGAGCGCACAAGGCTACCTCCTACTTGGGCAAGCGTTGGGGAGCAGCCAAATCCGTCACATCAAGCCTTTCCAGCGTGAACCAGAGAAGGGACCAAAGGCATGGGCTGCTCTCAAGGGTGTACACGCTCCTGCAACAGCGACGGTAGCTGTGGTGTTGGAACGGCAAATGGCGACACTACGAATTGAAGAGGATGAAGCGGTTGAAGAAGGGGTGCAGAAATTCTTCGACTTGTTGACGCGGCTTGAGGGAGCTGATTTGAACTATAGTGAGCTCCAAAAGAAGACCAAGTTGCTGGCCCTACTCCCTGAGTCATGGTCCTCGCTCATCATCAACCTTAATCGCGACTTGCCCCGCCTCTCGCTTGAAGACGTGAAGCGAGCTATCCTTCAAGAGGATTTCCGCCGCCGTGAGTTGGTGAGTGCGGATGGCGCTGGGGCAGCGAGCATCGGCCGTGGATATGGTCGAGGAAGAGGTAGAGGACGAGGGGGAGGAAGGTTTGGTGGCAGCAACTTCGGTGGAGGCCGCGGGAGTGGCGGTTACGGCAGCGACGACAAGAGCTACGGACGCGGTCGCGGCCGATTCGACGGCGAGTGTCACTATTGCCACAAGAGCGGACACATGTGGCGCGACTCCTACAAACTCCCTGATGGTTGGACCCCTGCACAAGGCCAAGAGGGTAGAGGAGCAGGAGGAGGGAGAGGAAGAGGCCGTGGAGGCCGTGGCGGTCGCGGTGGCGGAGCTGCAAACATGA
Organism: Closterium sp. NIES-65; assembly: GCA_948144175.1. Lineage (NCBI taxonomy): Eukaryota > Viridiplantae > Streptophyta > Zygnematophyceae > Desmidiales > Closteriaceae > Closterium > Closterium sp. NIES-65. The sequence goes on from CANXME010002068.1 coordinate 6,173,513, forward strand.
AGAGCGGAGATAACGACAAGGACCCGAGCAACGATCGGTACCCGGGTCTATTCTACTTCGTGTCGACGCAAGTACCGACTGGTCAAGAGAAGGATGAAGGCTTTGAGGAGCCAGCAGCTGTGGGGAAGGTGACTCTACACCCTCTGGACTATTGGGTGATCGATAGTGGCGCTACCTATAGCATGACACCTCGCCCGGACTTGCTCACCGAACTCGAACCGTCACCGGTGAAGCATGTCACATCAGCTTTGGGGCAGCGAGCGGAGGTGAAAGGCATGGGCAAGGCCATGTTTAAGGGTGCTGATGGGAAGATGGTGGGCCTCAAGAATGTGCTTTGGGTGCCCAGCCTTGCTGCCAACCTGATTTCCGTGCAGCGGTTGGCAAAGGCCGGCATGGACACGAACTCAAAGGGAGTCAAGACCTACACCGCAAGGCTTGGCGATCGGATTCTTTGGGACCTTCATGAGGACAGAGATGTCTACAACGAGATGTGGCAGATCCCTGTGGTCCCAATGCCTAAGGAGAGGCAAGTGGCAGCAAGCGTCAGCACCAAAGGTGGAGTGGTTGGTAGCAGCGATTGCGCAGACGGTCGCGCTAAGGAGAAGGAGTCCAAGAAGTGCAATCTTGGAGGGACCAGCAAGCTTGGTGAACCTATGGAGAGAGGTGCAGCAGCCAAGGAGCAGCAAAATGGTGAGGAGAGCCCCGAGGCAGCAGCGGAGGAGGACTACGGAGAGAGTATGTGGGGCGCTATTGCGAGCGCGGCATTCTCCAATCCAACTTCGGCTACGGGGGAGTGTGATTGGCTCACCTTGCATCGGCGCATGGGGCATGTGGCCCTGCCCATCTTGCAGCAGCTAGTAAAGAATGAGATGGTTGCTGGCATACGTGTGAAGGGGGAGCCCGATGAGGTACTTGGCTGCCCGACGTGCATGCAAGTCAAGTTCACCCGTTTCCCATTCTCTAGTTCGGAGGCAACGGCTAAGGCACCACTTGATGAGGTGGTGATGGACGTGGTGGGCCCCTTGAAGCTTGGAGCTGCTGGAGCTGAGTACTTCCTAACTATTGTGGACGTCTACACCCGTATGACTTGGGTGTACGTGCTGGCCAAGAAGAGCGACGTGGCTAAAACGTTGAAGGCGGATTGGTTCCCGATGGTGGAGCGGCAACAAGACCGTCTAGTCAAGTCAATCCGCACCGATCGAGGGGGAGCGTTCCTGAGCAAGGTATTTGGGTTGTGGCTGAAGAAGAATGGTATTCGGCACTCCCTCACCATGCCATACTCCCCTGCAATGAACGGCATCGCCGAGCGAGCGAACCGCACAATCACGGAGGCGGCACATGGGTTGCTCATTGAAGCCGGGCTACCCGACTATTTCTGGCCTGATGCGGTGCGGAGCGCATGTGTGGCCAAGAACCGAGCCTTGACTCATGTGGGAGCAGACAAATGGGTGCCCTATGTGGAGTGGCTAGGAAGGAAGCCAAAGGTGGATATGCTTCGGGTGTTCAGGTGCATGTGCATGGCGCTCGTGCCTAAGCATCTTCGGCACAACAAGCTTGGTGCCAAGGCGGTGTGGGCCGTGCACTTGGGCATGGCTCAAAACAGCAAGGGATGGCTTCTTTGAGACCCATTCACCAAGAAGTTCTTGGTGAGCAGGGACTGCAAGTTCATGGAGAACTTCATGTACAAAGATTGGAAGGCGGAGAATGAGGCGAAGATAGGCGTGCGGTTTGGGGAGGTGAAGAGTTCCGGTTTGGAGCATGTGGAGCTGCCTTTGGAGCTGAGCAGCGGCAGCACAACCACAAGGCAATCCTCCCTTGTGAATGGGGGAGAGGAGGCCAATGATGTAGAGGAAGAAGAGGAGGAGGTGCAGCAAGTGAGCGAGCGTGCACCGTCACTCCCTTCCCGTACTACGAGTGCTCCACGGATTCGAGCCACACCGCAGCAACGCCAAGGCCTTCAAGTCCCTCCAGCTGAGGAGGAAGGAAGGGGGAAGAGGAGAGTTCAACCCCCTAATAGGCTGAGCTATGATGCGCCGGGAAAGCAGGGCAAGACAGCCCTGGCCGGAGCGGCAATGATGGTCGGAGACGACGAGGAGAGTGACTACGAGGAGTGTGCCTTCGCGTTCTTCTCTCCGGTGGAGATGCCGGGAGAACCAGCAACTCTCAAGGAGGCTTTGGAGAGTAGTGATGCTGAGGAGTGGAAGAAGGCCATGGAGAGTGAGCTGAAGAGCATCGAGGAGAATGACACGTTTGAATTGGTGGAGCTAACGGAGGGGCGTACGGCGATAACGTCCAAGTGGCTCTTCAAAATCAAGTCGGATGCCGACGGCAAGATCGAGCGCTACAAGTCTAGGCTTGTAGCCAAGGGGTACCAGCAGAAGGAGAAGGTGGACTTCAAGGAGCTGTTTGCCCCTGTGGTGAAGCCGACGACGCTGCGAACCCTATTCGCGGGAGCCGCCATCAAAGGATGGGTAGTAAAACAAATGGACATCGTAACGGCATTCGTTAACGGCATCCTTGAGGAGGAGATTTTTATGGCGCAGCCAGAGGGGTTTGATGATGGTAGTGGCAGAGTGTGGAAGCTGAAGAAGGCCCTCTATGGGCTGAAGCAGGCCCCTAGGCAATGGTACATGAAGCTGCGCGAAGTGTTGGAGGAGATCGGCTTCACTCCCTCAACGGCCGATCACTCCTTGTTCATGCTTGGCGAGGGGGAGCAGAGGAGCTTCATGGTGGTTTATGTGGATGACATTCTTATATTCTCACCCTCCTCTGACCTTGTGAAGGAGGTGATGCTGAAGCTGCATGACAAGTTCAAGTGCAAGTCCCTTGGTGACGTGAACTTCTACCTTGGGCTCCACATCGAACGAGACGTGGAGAAGCGGAGCATGCGAGTGCACCAACGGAAGTACCTGGAGGCGTTGGCTGCCAACTTCGGCCAGAGTGAAGGTCATGTGGCTACTCCCTTTCCCTCTGGGTTCAAGTGTGTGAAGGGACCAGAGGAGGAGAGCGTTTGTGAAGAGGAGAGGCGCCGTTTTCACTCGTTGGTGGGCAGCCTCATGTATGCGGCGGTAAACACCCGACCGGACGTCGCGTTTGCTACCGGGCAGCTGGCTAGGGTTGTGCAATGCCCTAATGAGGAGCAGGTAGCAGCTGGAATGAGGGTGGCCAAGTATCTTGGCCAAACACCGACCGTTGGGCTGCAATACTCGGCGGCGGCACAAAGGCGCCAAAAGGGCGCGGATGGTGTTGAGCCCGGGCGTTTGTTCCTCACCGCCTACTCAGATGCGTCATATGCATCGGAACCAGAGGACATGACAAGTGTGGGAGGCTTCATATGCTGTGTTGGTGGAGGCCCAACTGCTTGGGAGAGCAAGAAGCAGGTTGACCAAGCTTTGAGCTCAGTGGAGTCCGAGTACATGGCACTCTTCCGTGCCGTACGGGAGATTGTGTGGCAGCGGCGTTTGTTGGCTGAATTGGGGGAGGAGTAGAAGGACCTACCCCACTCTACTGTGACAGCCAGGGTGCCATTGCTCTTGCTAAGAACCCTGTGTTGCATGGACTCACAAAGCACATGAGGGTGAAGTGGCATTGGACGAGGAGCATGGTGACCGCGGGTGAAGTTGAGTTGCGGTACGTGAAGACCACGGGGCAGCCGGCTGACATGATGACTAAGAGGCTGGTGGAGCAGCAGCATTGGAAGTGTTGCAAGCTGGCTGGGATGGCTCTGAACTGAGAGAGCAACATATCCTAAGGCCAACAATCCGAGGGGGAGTTTGTTGGTGCAACCGTACGGTTTGCACTCGGCTTGTTGTCCGTGTGCGTGCATGTGTGTGTGTATGGAATGGTATGAGGGCATGGGATAATATATATTTCATGCTTATAATTGTGTGTGAATGTTGAGTCTTGATGTCGAGTGTGTGTGTCGAGTCAATAGCGAGTTATCGCTAGACGCGTGTTACGCGGTCGATTGTGTCTCGCGCGCGGTTTCTATTTTTGTCGTGCGCGGTTTCTATTTTGTCCTGTGTCGAACGTTCGGTGTGTCGCAGGTGTGTGCAGTAGACCCATCAAGAACTCAAGGATGAGTTTGTGATGAAGAGCCCGAGCCTTGGTGTCAAGCCTCAAGTGATTTCGAAGCTCGCCAAAAGGGTACACCTCAAGATATTGAAGATAGTTACATTACTTTGTGTAGTGTAACATTTCACTTGGTGTAGGCCCTAGTGAAGGGTAGTTTCGAGACCCTTCATGGTTGGGGACAGTGTGGCACTGTTCCACATCACTGTACCTCGGCTCTTGGGGTTTGTAGGAGCTGGGAGTCATTCCCAACTCGTAACTCTTCATATCTCTTCCTATTTTGTGTTCTAAGACTATAGTGGCTGCCATAGTGCCGATCGTTCAAACCGACACTGTGTCGTCAATACTTGGTCAAATTGTGCGATCTAAATTGCCTATTGTAGGCGACGTTCAGACGCTCCAGATCCAAGTTAAATCAGGTCATTTGAAGTTGTGACCAGAACGCTATGAACGTTTGAAGCCGCTGTGCAGAAATCCGGCTGTGCACTCTATCTTTCGTTTTAGGCACATTGGAGCCTATTGTGACTATAACACCGCAGTGGTAAGTAACCACCAGATCAGCGTAGAAGTCACCTCAGACGTCTTTTCCTGGGGGAACACTGCGGTGTAGCGGGAGTAGTCGTCAACGACCACGAGAAAGAAACTCTCTCGCTTAAGGCTAGGGCGCGAGGCGGGCCCCAGACGTTCAAGGGGAGAGTCTCAAAGGGCTCGGCGGCCGGACGAAGGGAGGAGTGAGGGGGTGGCACGCAGCCGACCCTCGACGCAGGGACCGCAGGGTGGAGCAAGCGAAGGCGGCTGAGACGGGAAGACTCTTGGGAGGTCCAAGACAAGACACTGACTAGACAAATCGCGCAGGCGAGAAATGGACGGGTGCCCCACCCGGTGGTGCCATAAAACAGTGGGGTGGGCAAGCGATCGGTAGGAGCACGACGCAGTGACTGGACTTGACACTGGAACCTGAACAGACACAGCTATCTAGGGAGACGCGACAACCTGGTGAGACGCGGGAACCTGACGGGGGGCAGTAGCTGCTGCTGCCGGTGCTGCTGTTGCTGCTGGTGCTGCTGCTGATGCCGCCGCTGCTGCTGCTGCTGCCGTCCTCGGGGGCCAGTGTGAAGTGTGTAGAGACCAGAGCCCGGCTCTGCGGTAAAGGTGGCAAGAGGCGCGTACGTGTCCCCGTCGACTAAAATCGCAGTCTCGCCAGAAAGCTCAATCCACGCATCCACGTGCTGACTCATGAGCGGCCTCATGCCCACCAAGTTCCTCGAGAACGAGGGGACGTGGAAGCCGGTCAGAGAACCGAAGGGAACAGTTGGGCACGGAAGCGTAGAAGTGTAGCGAGCAGTGACTGGTCTCGAAGTGGGATCAGCCTGTGCTACAGAGACCGGCGTAGGAAGCGGGGTAAGTGTCGTGCGGTCACGGAAGAACCAGTGCGAAGCTCTGGAGTCCAGGGTGAAAGACAGGGAAGCGTCCTCCGGAGCAGCTCCTGGACTAGTGTCTACAAAAGTACCTACACTAGCAACAAGCACCTCAGCAAGACTAGCACCTAAGCTAACAACACTCGAGCAAACAGAGTCAGAAGCACTAGAGTCAACAACAGCATAGCATGGGAGGTTCCTAAGAGATCAATCAACTGAGAAGCCGACATGCCCCACAGAGCGGGGCCGTATGTCTGAACAAGGGGAAGCCAGTTTGGGGTAGGGCTGTCAACACCGTAGGCCAACCGAACCGTGTCAGTAAGTTGAGCAAAGCACTGACCCGGTGGGTGGCTGCGGCCACAAGCCTGGCCGCGGCAGGCACCTGTCAGAACGTGATAGGTGCAGGGAGGGTGGACGACACCACGCTGCAACTGACGCTGTCCTGACCCCTGCCCCAAAACCTGCTGCTGGCGCTGCTGCTGCTGTGGCTGCTACAAGGGGAGGGGCTGCTGCTGCTGCTGTCGTTGAGTCAGGTACCATGCCTCTGCTCCACCCCCTGCAGCTGGCAGACCAGTAGGTGGCTGACGGACCCGGGCGTCACCTCCACCAGCTGCAGCAGGGCAGTCACCAGCCACTGCACGAGGCGCTCCTCCAGCCCCTACACTCCCACCGCCGCCGCTCGCCACGTCACCCCCATCGCCTCCGCCCGCACCCTGACCGCCCCTCCTGCCGCTCCTACCCGTAGACCGCGAAGAAGTCGTAACAGCAGCTGCGGTCACGTCGATAGCGGCAGTGGCAAGGGAGGCAGTAAAGGTGGGCAGCTGAGGGACAGTGCACCCATGAAACAGTGGAGGGGGCACAGCACCAGAGGCGGAGGCAACTGAGCGGAGGTTGCTCTCGACGTGCTTGAGGGCAGACTCAAGGACCTCGATAGTGAGCTCGCTAGGGTGCTTCAGAAGAAGCGCGTCACGAACCGAGGCAAGGCGGTCAGGGAGGCTAGTGGCAAGGAGATACTGTAGATAGTAATCGCCATAGGGGGAGGGAGCAGTGCAAGCTGTTCGTCAGTGCAGGCAGCGCGATTGCTGAAATCGAGCGAGTGTAAGTGAGCGATCAAGTCAGCAGAGCGCTCAAACGAGGCGAGGTCAAGAAACAGGAACGGGAGGAACAGGCGACCAAGAGAGTCAGTGGTGGGAGTAGCGTAGCGGGCCTTGATCGCAGCCAGGCACTCACTAGCTGAGCAAACCTGACTCAGGGAGAAGGCTGCTGAGGGCGATGCAGGCCGCAGCGTCACGCGACTTCCATGCTGTGAGGTCAGCACGCTGGCGGGCATAACGATCTTTGGCTGCATCGCTAGGGTCAGTGCCTAAGGGCGCAGGATCGTCGGGCTTAGGAAGGTCGCCAGAAGCATGCGCCCACAGAGACTCATCTGCCTGAACCTGACTCTCTAAAAGGCGGCGCGCACGCAGGAGCCAGACGGAGAACTCAAGCGGCCTACCCTCGGCGTCAAAGCGCAGAACCTTAGGGGTCGCCATAGCGGTAACGAAGGGGTGGGAATTGCTGTTGCCAAAACTCAAACGCCTGAAGGGCCTGCGTAGAGCGTGACAGACGGTGCGGTGTGATGGGACAGGACACAACTGGTAGGGACGGAGTGCGACAAACAGGCAGGGCGCACAGGGCACGACGGACGGACAGGGCGCATGGGGCGCGACGGACGGGCAGGGCGCAGAAGGGGCGCGATAGACGAGCAGGGCGCACGAGGCGCCACGGACGGGCTGGGTGCATGGGGCGCGACGGACGGGCAGGGCGCACGGGGCGCCACAGATAGGCAGGGCACAGCGGGGGCGCGACGTACAGGGGACGGGACGGCAGCGCGATGCGGCAGGCAGGTGACGCGACGGGCAGGGGACGGGACGGCAGTGCGGCGCGACGAGCAGGGGACGCGACGGGCAGGGGACGTGACGGGCAGGGGACGGGACGAGCAGAGGACAGGATGGGCAGAGGACGGGACAAGCAGGGGACGGGACGGGCAGAAGAAAGGGCAGAGGACGCGACGCGACGGGGAGTGCGAGGGCTACAGGCGCTTCGTAACGGAATGGGCACGTACTAAGCTACGGGACGAAAAAGGCTCAGCGGTAACAGTCGATACGTGCAATGGGCGCGAGAGGCTCCAGCGGGATCCCACGGGATCCTAACCTAGGTGATGCCATGTCAAGAATGGAAGTGTTGGTTTTACTAAGGTAAGTTGGGGTACATAGACATAACCCTAACAGTTGTACCCCTTATAACACACATCACTAAGACTACAACATTTGACATGTCGGTACAGTTAAGGTAACGCTGAAGTTATTCATCCTCTCCACACACACACACACACGCACACACACACACACACACACACACACACACACACACACACACACACACACACACCTGTCACAATTCTTTACTGCAAGAGAACACTAGCAATGTACTCAACAGTGTACACCCCAATAAATGCAAGCATGGCAACTCGTCCATTCAGCTGTTCCGCCTCCCAGGAAAAGAAGAGGAAGCTGCAGACAGCAAACAGGAGACAGACGGGAAACAAGTCATGAGAATCAGTGGTGGTGATGCATGTCAGCACAGCATTCAGCATTCAGCAGGCCCCTTCGATCTCCCCTCCCCACCTTCGCATTTCCGTTTCCTCATACCACATCAGGCACATTGCCAAAAATAACTTTCGCGGCGTAGCAGGACCCATGCAATGACCACAAGAGCTCGCCGCCTTAGGCACTTGCCAATCCTAACCGTCCCACACACTAGTCAACAGACACTCCAGACATAAGCATTCCACCCAGAAGTGGGTCCCCATCGCATAGATCATCTGACTCCATGTCACCAAATCACCAAGACAGCAACACATCACCGACACTCTGCCATACACCATGATGCTCATCTGAAACATTCTCACCTGCGGTCTTCTGGTCGAACTCCCTTGAGCAGTGGAGGCAGAGAGGCAAGGGAGACGAGCACGGCAGCTAGCATCAGCGCTGCTATGCCCATCTCGCCGGGGTCTGCCAGCTGCTGCTGCAGTGACACCCCGCCCACCACCTCCCGACTCATCCCTGCTATGAATCCCAGCATGGCCTGCGAGGGACGCGCGGGAGGAGAACCGATGGGGGTGATGAGACGTAGATAGCTAGATGCAATATGGTGATAGTGGGGGTGGTGACGCCCGGCACACACCAGGCAGCCAGATCTTAACCCCTCCTCAAAGGACAGCTTCTCACAACATGAAGCGAGGGACAACCTACCACCCAGCAAGCACAGCACGAGGATGAGCACAGCACGTACAAGGCGGCCATTGATGAGCTCAGGCCCCGGCGCATCAAACGCCATGATGCCCTCGAACGATGTCTCCAAGGGGTCTAGCGTGCGGGCAGGGGGGTATGACGTGGAGGAAGGCGAGTCGAATAGGCGAGCGCGGGTGTTGGCGGAAACAGACGGAGGAGGGGAGGAGAGGAGAGAGAGAGGCGAGGGGGAGGAGGGGGGAGTAGGGGAGGAGGACGAGGGCTGAGAGGCGGAGGCGGATTGTGGTCGGCTTGAGGCGGAAAGGCCGCTGCTTGTTCCACTCTGCAAGGGAGATCGACAGAAGTGGGAAAGAAACAGAGAAGGTACAGAAAAAGGCTTCTTCTGCTGGCCGCACTGGAAGAAAACATGGAATTGCGCAATTGTGGCGTTTGTGGGTGAAAAACGTGTGCTGCATTTGTGGACCATACTGGAACAGTAAGGCTGAAAAGTATGGGAGAAAAGTATGGTTTATGAGTTGAGTGAGAGACACGGTCCTATCTCCTCTATTTGTGCGTAAATGCGAACCTGTGATTGCGCGGCCCCCGCGGGCGGCGGCTGCACGGAGCCGGGGGAGGAGTCCGCGCCACCTGAGCGAGCAACCACTGGGGGAAGTGGCCGCGCGGGCGCGGAAGAACGCGCGGAAGAGACACTCCCCGCAATGAATAGCCCGCGCGAGGACACGGGGAATCTGAGCGGGGCATTTCAAAACAGCGGGGGGGGGGCGGGAGCATTGAAGGGAAGATGAGGAAGAAGGATGGGCGTGCGGCAAGCAGGGGAGGAGGGAGAGGGAGAGGGAGAGAGAGAGAGAGAGAGAGAGAGAGAGAGAGAGAGAGAGAGAGAGAGAGAGAGAGAGAGAGAGAGAGAGAGAGAGAGAGAGAGAGAGAGAGAGAGAGAGAGAGAGAGAGAGAGAGAGAGAGAGAGAGAGAGAGAGAGAGAGAGAGAGAGAGAGAGAGAGAGAGAGAGAGAGAGATATATAGATATATATATATATATATATATATATATATATATATACAGAGAGAGAGAGAGAGAGAGAGAGAGAGAGAGAGAGAGAGAGAGAGAGAGAGAGAGAGAGAGAGAGAGAGAGAGAGAGAGAAAGAGAGAGAGAGAGAAAGAGAGAGAGAGAGAGAGAGAGAGAGAGAGAGAGAGAGAGAGAGAGAGAGAGAGAGAGAGAGAGAGAGAGAGAGAGAGAGAGAGAGAGAGAGAGAGAGAGAGAGAGAGAGAGAGAGAGAAAGAAAGAGATAGAGGCAGTGTTAAGCGATAGACGCAGTAGGACGCATCGCATCAGTAATGCTGCTGCTTCATCGAGCGTGGCATTGGTGCTCTCTCGCGCCGCCGCGTGGCTCGTAGTGGTGGCAAATGCTGCTGGTGCCAGTTACTCACCTAATAGCCGTCTGCATCTTCGGCCGCGCGCAAGGGCGGATAGCAGCAACGGATAGCGCCCGCTAATCGCGGGCAGAATTTGCTCACTTGTCTACGCTGCGATGTGATCGGCTAGTCTGCTGCGACGTTTCAGGCACTGGTTGTCCCCGACCCCGAAGGAGTGCAACTCCAAGGATTATGCGGTGCTGCTGAGTTCTCATTGGTTGACGATGAGAAGCAACGCGAACCACTAACCTTCGCATGGATGAATGAGAGGACAATGTTGCACCACGTCCCGCGTGAGTCGTCCGTCAGGCGAAGCCCGACGACTTCCACAGCGAACGTCGTTGGCACGAATTAGATGGTAACAACCTGGATTATTGCGTTTAATGATGTGAGTGTAGTAGGTTAGGGATGGTGGAGTGGATTTTAAGACCATACAGCCAATGGACTTCTGGACAGGACATCAGTTAAAATTGGAACGATAAAGAGAAGAATAGCATGGCCCCTGCGCAAGGATACAGCCATTGGACAACCAATCAGCCTTCTTCCTTTCAAGCGCCTCAACTCTACATCAACTGTAACATTCACCGTTCATACAGTGATGTTAACTATCAATTATAACAATACCATGCCTGACATTAGTAAACGTGCGAGTAACGCGCGCGCATCAGCTCTATTCCCTAATATACTGTATTGAGTACCCCATGTTGCCCGCACTGGCTGGTACTCCAGTACGTGTATCACATTGGTGCCTAGGCAATGTCGATTGACAGTTCAGGCACAGTTCCTCTTGTTACTACAGGGTAAGCTGGGAGGCTGCAACTGTGGGCCGGCATTTTTTGCCAAGTACAACTGCGCTGCAGTGTTAGGCGTCAGCATGGGGATTAGATACGGTGGGGAGAATGGCTGCTTCATACCCCTGAACTCATGGAAAGTTGCACCGTTCAAGAGTGCATCGCCGATGGAAACGATTGTAGGCGAGTTGTCAAACCCGGGTGTAGACAGTGCCGAGACGCCAAACCATGGAGTGACCTCCTTCCGTTGTCCGGGCAGGAAAACATTCCGCTCAGACCGGATGTTCGCATATGCTCGGCCACCTAAGCAGTAGAAGCCCCAGTTGGTGTAGAGGTTGTTCACTACATGGAACTCTCCCCAGCGGCAGTGTGGTAACCGCTGGCCTGACTTGTCGAACCAGTTACGGTAGATGGTTACACGCATGCGCTTGTCAATAGAGTCCCAGTCTGCCGCTCCCAGCAGCATTGTGAGGTCCCTGGGGTCATGAGGCATGCAGAGTTGGAGGGGTG